>CM074718.1:592690615-593035615 GCA_037306005.1 Rhinophrynus dorsalis
AACTTTATAGCCCTTTAGTCCTCGAGTGTAATAGATGCTGTTCACAGAAAACACAGTTGCACTGTACATAATTTCTCTGTTCTAAGGCTGAGCAACAGCTGTTGCTACACTACAACTTCGATCATCCTCAGTTGGCTCAACTGGCCAGTAGCCAGCTGAAGATGATGGGTTGTGGTCTAACAACTATTGTTCCCAAGCCCTGTTCTAATCATACAAATCTTCCTGGTAAATTGCAACTTTATCTTCCTGGATGACTGCTGTATTGATTGCATAGCCACTCTGTAGTTCCTATTAGCTATACTCCTCCACCGCCCAAGTTTAACAATCCTCTTATATTGTGCATTATGTTTTATTATCAAGCCTTAGAACAGTGGTAGCCAATGGAGCCACAATTCTGCCAAGAATGAGCAGAGCCAGAAAGGACATTCAGTTGTTTAACAGATTTTGAGGCAGGGAACATGCTAGATTTTTCATTTTGACCATGTGTTAGACAGAATGATATAATTCACATTTTCCTGCACCAGTTTTATGGTTATGTAATGAGCCTTAATTCCTAATATTTTAGGTTATAATCTTATTTAGACAAGGATTCATTATTTTCAATGAGGTACGGTGCAATGGAAAAGAACAGTTTAAAAAAAAATACTTGTTCGGAATTCAGTTTTTTTTATTAACATGTTGCTCTAGATAATTCTGAATGTAGCACAGTTATTATAGAAAAGGTTATTGCTCAGGGCAGTGTTTTCAGTCTCTCGTGCTTGGTAATACCCTTGGATGATTTTTTTTTAAATACATTCAACACCCTTATTTCTAAATGTCATGCTATTTAATATCAGAACTATCTTAATTAAATATTTAAGTAGGCTTTTATACTTTACTTAACTCACGTGGCACCAGAGGGGTTAAGCAGAAAATTCTATTTTGCTTCTTTTGTTCAAGATCACATCCTTATTATCTTTATATTCTGGCTATGCTCTACTGGGAGACAGTGGGGTCCATCACTACTTTCTATTCTTTCCCACTTCTTCCATCCTTAAAATCCAACTGTTCCTCTCTTGAGGATCAAGCACAGAGAGGTCAAGTCTAAATGGCCAAGAAAATGCCCGAGATTCATTCCCAAGTCAGTCTTTGTTCTTTGCACACATGAAGTAGCCATGTCGAGTACAACACATTGCATAAACAGAGACATGCAGTAGCCCTCCGTGGTGATATTATTCACTGTCCCCAGACAAACATATGTATGCCAAAGACTAAGGAAAAATAGCTAGATCTGGGAGATAATGAATAATATTCCCACTGGGAGCAGTACATGTCTATGCAGTGTGCTGTGCTTTTATTGGCTACTTCATGTATGCAAACAAATAAAAGTTTTGCTTGGGGGTTGTCAAGCGCCACGTTTTTCTTATGCCCTTGTCCTTCCCTGCTTTTGTGTCTTGCACTGTATCTTTAGATTCTACCTTTATGTGTTCTTTCAAAGTCAAATTACCTGTATTCAAGTGTATCCTGTTTGTATCTGTTTGTTCCAGCATCCCTTCAGTGTTTGTTTCCAGTCCAGTTGATGGTGACTTTCTGAGTTATGCCAAGCTTTAGGCTGCTATTTTGGTTCAGGTATGCACAGCTTGCTTCATCAAGTACATCCTGCTGTATGTCTAGCCATTCAAGCTACATGACTGTTGGTTGGTGAATCCATTATGTTAACATTAGCAGTGAGTGTATTTGAAGCTGATTCAATCCTGTTCTGGTCATGTAACAAGTGTACTAGTCAATGACTCTATTTTGTCCCAGTGATGCCTCAAGATAAGTTCCTCCCCTATTTGTTATTCAGAGTTCTTGTTCAGCATAGTATTTATTCTTGTGCCTGTTGGCATTACTGGATCACTTGTTATCATCCTTCATTCTTTCCTCTTTGCTGTGCAGTGGTTGCCAGTCAGTATATGGTTCTGGGTTTCTATTGCTTTTGAACGGTGAACTCAATACTAAGGACTATTATTATTTTTATTTAGAAACTCAGCTCTCAGTAAGTTTTATTTTCTTTAATATTTCTAGTCTGTTTACTTTTTCGTTCGACATCTGAATGTAATATCTGAAAATAATGAAAAAATGAGAACTGAAACACTCAGCATTGTGAAATAAGCTACCTGTTAATGATAGACTTTTATTTCATGGAACTATACACCAATATCTAAGATTACTCCATACAGAAGCTTTGGACAACAATGATTTGCAGATAATATACATATTTATGAGAGCACTAAATGACCATACATGTTTCCTATGTAGAAATTAGTATTTAGTAGTCAGTGAATATAGCTAAAATATAACTTTTATTTACCAGCAAATTGGGTAAAAGAAGGAAGAGATAAATAAAACCTGTCATTTCTCCTGGAAGTTGTGTAGAGTGATGGGAGCTAATTATACTCTCTCAGGCTAATCTTTAAACCACCAAGTAAGTATGAAAAATAATTGTCACCAAATAGGCAACAAGACAAAACCCTTAATTTAAGTGCAAGATATGTTGTATAAGGAAAATATATACATTATTTTCAAAAGGATAGTGTTTTGATCATTGTGATCAAAAAGTGAGAAATTAAATTGAGTGTAAGTGAATCAGCATCCTTTGGAAAAGCTGTCTAGTGAAACGAGGCATGTTACTGGCAATGCTGGCTCACTATAAAGCCCATTTCTGAGACTGACTTTGAACTCTTATTAGGCAACCCTACATACTTTGGAAACATCGGTGTTACAGCTATTCAGATGTTGAACCAAGGTAAAACAAAACAGGCATAAACAGCACATTTTGCCGTACTAAGAAAAATGTCACTGTCTGCTTCTATTCAACTACGCCTTAAACTACTGCTTAAAAAACATGGAAACCATCAACGTTCAAGGAAATAGGTGTACTTTTGATAACAGAAAGGTCAAGTTAAGCTTTAGATAGCCTAGATTCACTAAAGGTCAATTCTGTGACAATATGATTTTGTATTCGAAACACTTCGACATTTCATATACAAGGAGGGCAGTGTAGGTTGAATAAAACTGGAGAATGAAGAATGTTGGATGGGAGCACTATATGTCAAAATACAAATGGAGAATATATTTTGGATTACAAAGGGGGGGGTTAATATGTCGAAGGGGGGAACTGTATGTGTATTAACCCCATATGCACTGCCTGACATCCCCCAGCCTTCTTCTCTTGCCCAGACAGTGGCCATAGGACCCCATATACACTGCTGGTCCCTACACTTGTTCCCTTGACCACTGGTAACCACATATCCTCATGTACACTGTCTGACCCGCTCCAGTCTTTTTCCCTTCCCTTGGGTGAAAAGTGTGAAACATTTCATGCAAAAAATTTCACGAAAACGTGCCGATTTTTCGCTTTTCCCATGAAAAATGTTGCCTTTCCGCCTATGCAAAAATGTCCTCCTTTTCACCTATTTTAACACATTTTCCACCTATTTTAACACATGTTTTGCCTATATTTCCTATAGGTACTACATTTCCCACTGTAATATTACTTCTTCTGAGGCCTGAAGTTTAGAAATAAGTGGCTGAAAGTCAAGGTTGTGAGTCCTACAGCAACATATGGCTTGAAAAATATGTTAGCATGCAGAATGCATTTGTCCTTTGCCCACAGCAGTTTCTTGGTTAAGTGACACTGGCACATATTCAGGATGAAATCAAGTAATAAAAAAAAATAAAGTACAACCTACAATGTGGCAGATACGTATTGTAGTGGTGGTGGTGGGGGACTAGCATGGTGTGATTTGTGTATGTAGTTTTACCAGTCATACTCTATCCTCCTTCTCAGATTATTGACACATTACTTATTGGTCATAGCAGTGGTCCCAAGTGGGGCAGATGGTAGCAACCCTTCTTCACATCCATCCTCCACCTCCTCATCTGTGCTGCTGTTAATATATTTGTCCTGGCTTTGTCTGTCATGTGTGGTTTCTGCTACCACTGCAACTACTGGAGCTGGATGTTTTCGTTCTACTACCACTACTACTAGATGTCAAAGGTGCAGCACTTATAGCAGCAGCACCAGAGGTACTCGTCATATCTAACACAACCTGTGTTGCTGGGTACTCAAAACAGGTGTGTGTGGCTGAGTGGGACTTGGACTTTGAAGAGGAAATGATGCTGAGGATGACTGATAGGGTGACTGGGTGTTTTTTGACATCTGTACTTGTCCAGGGTCAGACTTTCCAATGGCTTTCTCAAACAGTTTATAAACAGGCACAGTGCTACTTAAAAGTGGCAGAAGATACAGCCTTTGACTTTCTGATAACCTTATAGCCCTGTCATCATCCTCACTCTCAGCTTCATCTGTACCTGAACAAGAGAAGGATGTTTGAGGGATATATTCTAGATCTGCATCTTCATCAGTCATCATTAGGTCATCCTCAGCAGCATCAGCATCACCTGACAGTTCTTGCCCACTACTACCCTTATATTCCTCTAAGCTTTTGGAGGTCTCAAACAATTTCTTTTTACTTTTACTATAACAAAATTCCCTACTACTTTGAGGACAGGTGTTTTGGTGTCTCACTGTCTGATGCAGCAGGCGGTTCAGCTTCTATACCTTACTCTATTATGCTGTTGCCAGCATCATCAACACTTGAATGTGACTTGTTGTTGTCTTCAGTGTTCTTCTTATATGGTTCTATATTTCTACTGGCACTGGTGGTACTGGACCTAGTTTTGTTGGGACCTTGGCAAACTGCATCCTCCCTTGGAGTAAAGGGATCATCATCATTGATTGCACACTCTGCAACAACCATTGCTGCAGTAGGTTTTTGGACTACTACTTTACTCTCACTTCCCTACTCTGCTCCACCCCTCCCCATCCCCCTTGTGCGTTTGCTGGACATTCTGCAAATACACTGTGTTTTTTTATTGTAAAGTGCACAACATAATTGGTGGAGCTGTATGATGCCTTGCCTAAGCCCAGTCAGCTGTCTGTCACTGTCACCTAAGATATTTTGTTTTTTTATTCTTTTTTATTTTTTATTTTATTTTATTTTATTAAGTTGTCTACCCTGTTGTTTTATCACAGTCTGTCCAAAAAAATTATAACTGAAAAGGAAAATCAGCAATGTCTTTCCCCAGACTTCCCTACCCAGCACAGTGACAATAACAGCAAGATCAGCAAGCAAATAGGTTGCCTGTGTCTTGCCTGTCAGTCACATGGAATTTTGGAGTATTTGGGGTATAACCTCCTTCCTCCCTTCTTATCCCCTAGAGTGCCCCCAGACTCCCCTAATACAGAGAACAAATGTCCTACCTAAATGAATTCCTAAACTAAGCTTCAATTCCCCTTTATTTGCCTATCTCCTGTAGCTAAAAATCATGCTGCTCTCTCCTCTCACAAACACAAAATAGCTGCTGTGAGAGCCTGACAGCCTTTTATATGGCTGTAGAAAAGTTTTGTGTGGTGTAGAACTATTTCTTCCCATTGATTTCAATGGGAGGAAAATGTGTAAAAAAGCAAAAAAAACTGCACTTTTCGAGGGAATTTTTTTGCCAAGCAGAAAGTGCCATTATACGCCGATTTCAGTTTGAGTTGAAAATTTACGCCCATCCCTAGTCCCTAGAGAGCATGCGTGAATGTATCCTGCGCTGCTTTCGTTAACACACCAGTAGTTTTGAAACTGTCGTTGTGGCTTATACGCCTCAACTATGAGGTGCAGGATTACCGACAGAAAAGTTTCAACAAAACATGCAGTAAAACTGAGCGCCCATTGGTTTTAGTTGATTCCTATGGGCTTTTTTTGACTGGCAGTGTGTAGAAATACCACCAGTTTTGTTTTAGCAACATGGGGATTTGAATACAGAAATCTGACTTAAAAAACTACACCTGTTTTTTTCTTAACTCCAACATTTGAATCGAGGCCCAGGAGTCTGAGTCACTAGACATCTTTTTGAATAATTTAGGAATTACATTTCAGTGTTTCACTTGCACTTAATTTACTTTTCTGTCTTTTTGATCACAATAATCAAAATATTATTATTTTGAGAGTAATTTATATTTTTCTCACTTTTCTGTTTTCTTTATCTCACTTATCTCACACTTAAATTAAGGAATTTTTCTCATTCCTTAGTAAATGTACTATTTTGTGATAATTATCGTAATCATAATTGCTCAGCAGTTGAAACTTTTGCCTTTATAATTAACTCCCATCACTCTGCACACCTTCCAGGATAAATAATAGGTTATAATTTTTCCTTCCTTCTTTAATGAAGCTATTGCTCAATAAAGTCATAATTTAATCACATCCACTGACTGCTGAATACAAATTTCTATGTAAGAAACACATAGATTTACACAAATTTGCATTTCTTTTGGGGGATGTAGTACCTCCATGACCTGAAATGTTATGGGTATGGTTTTTACCTGAACCTGATGGTATACACCCAAGGGTACTTAAGGAACTTAGTTCAGTAAGAGCAAGCTCATTAAACTTAATATTTATTGATTAACTTTCATCAGGCATTGTGCCCTGTGATTGGAGGAAAGCTGATGTAGTATCATTGTCCAAAAAAACAGGAAATTGTAAAACTATGAGCTTGACTTTCATAGTAGGCAACATATTAGAAGGTTTACTAACTGACAGTATTCAGAACTAAATGAAGACAAAGATAAATCTACTTCTATGTAAATCCTTGGGAAGGCCTCATCTAGAATATGGAGTACAGTTTTAAGTACCATTTCATAAAAAATACATTATTGAACTGGAAAAAGTGCAGAGATGCGCAACAAAACTGGTAAAGAGATTGTAGGATCTGAGTTATAAAGATAAAATAGCCAAACTGGGTTTGTTTACATTAGAGAATCAACCCCTTAGGGGTGATATGATTATGTACCATTTACAAATACATTCAAGGTCAATAAAAATAACTATCCCGTTAATTATTTACTCAAAGAGATTAGCTAAGAATGAGAGGTAACCCATTAAAGGGATAGTAATACTTTGTTTTATCTTTATTTTATTTTGTAGACATTAAAAAAACATGAAGAACGATATAAGTCTTATCTCTCAAACCTTTATGGTTTAAGAGATATTCACAAGCAAAATATTCCCCCCCCCCCCGTTCAGCCAAATCAGAAGGGAGGTGCCCAGGTAGATTGCAGAGAGGGACAATCTTCAATTAAGATAAGGGAAAAAGCTGAAAAACGTGTCAAGGGGGGAAGGGCTTTCATTGTTTTCATACAAAGAAGATTGTCCCCTTCTGTTATCTGTCTGGTCTTACAACCAGATTCACATCTGAGAAGAGATGGCTTACACTAGGAAAAAGGGGTGGGAGGGGGAACCTTTGCTTGTGAATATCTCTTAAACCATAAAGGTAAGACTTATATCGTTCTTCATGTTTTTTTAATGCCTACAAAATAAAATAAAGTTAAAACGAAGTATTACTATCCCTTTAAGACTAGAGGAAAGTCGCTTTTGACTGAAACAAAGGTAGAGATTTTTTACAGTAAGGGTGCCATTTGGAGTCAGGAAGGATATTTTTTACACAGTTGGGTCTTAACTGAAAATGGCTTCAGTTGGGTTCTTTTTTGGGCTTCCTCTGTATTAACAGGGGTGATTTTGCATGGGCTGGACTTAATGGATGGATGTCTTTTTTCAGCCTCATCAACTGTTACCATGGCACTATAAGATTTATGGTCAACTGATCAGAACTGCTCATTGATTGGTGTAGCAACAGCACCACTATAAAATATCAGGCCGTAGAAGTACTGCACTCAAAAATGCCAGTCTGAGCTGCAATAACTTTTGAATAAAACAGCTTTTGGCAGTGGGAACACCCATGATTTATTTTGTAGGCTAAACTCTGCAATATAAATGTTACCATAGTTTCCACATTGAACATTATAATCCCTTTAAATGCTTTTCAGCACACTTCTATTCCAACAGGGTTTTTTTTATTCACTCTTGTGGTTGGTTGGTAAGCACCTACCATTGCTAACTGTCAAAGAAAACATGCTCAGGGGCCACAGAATAACACCAAGTAAAAAAAAAAGTTATATTCAACATATTTCAGTATCTTCAGGTCTTTTTCATAGGATTATAGCCATATTGGCATTCCTTGAGATTCTCATCAGGACTGGTACTATGAGTTTCAGAGAGGCAACTGATGATTCCTAATGGCTGCTATGACCTATTCTCTGCTATGATGATTCATATTGGCAGCTTCATTCCCTGTAGGAGGTGAGAAAGAAGCTTGGGAAGACAAGTAAAATTAAGGATGTGAATTTATAATGCTGTTACTTTCAGAGACTAGCCAAACTGGGTCTTTTTACATTAGAGAAGATACATCTAAGGGGAGATATGATTACCATTTACAAATATATTCAAGGTTAGTACAAAAAATCTCAAGCAGCTAAGAACAAAACAAAATGTCATCCATTAAGACCACAGGAAAGGTGTTTTTGGATAAAATGAAGACAGGTATTTTTTACAGTAAGGACAGTAAAGTTGTGGAATTATGGTACTTGCCTCTGGATGCTGTTTTGTAGATACTGTAGTTGCTTTCAAGAAAGTAATGGATACCTATCTAGCTCTGAGCAATATTCAAAATGATGACAGCTGGTTGTAATGCAGCTAGGATGTTGATACAGGGAAATGTCCAACTGCATTTTAGAGCCAGAAAGGATTATTTTACCCAGTTGGGGCTTAATTGGAAATGGCTTTCCCTGGATCAACAAGGGTAATAGGGCTGAATGTCATGGACGCATCTTTTTTTCACCCTCATCATCTATGTTAATATGTTATATATCAGAATCAATTCTGTGCATGTTTATGAATTATGATTTTGATATAGATATGACAAAAAATTATGGAACATACATTTATCTTGGGAAACTATTATTTTTTTATGTTACTTTATTATCTGAAAATGCTCAGCTGATTTGTGACAAATCTGCAGGGTTTTGCTACTATCAGTACTATCAGTAGAACCCGGCTTTTAAAATTTCAGCCAAATTCATGATTTTGTTTATGAAGTGGGTGTTCAATGAATTGCTTTACTATGCGTTGCATACCTCTCCTTAAATGGTTAACCATGGCGATGCTACCATGCATTCCATATCTTACTGCCGAGAATGAGTAATTTTGACATGAAGTTAAATAACTTTCTAACACTTGTGACATCAACAGATGCTAGTAATTTGATCAGCTTTTCATGTCATACAAAATCATAATTTTTTACCGTAAATTATTTTAAAATAACCTTTAAAGAATATTAATCTGTTTTCATTATTATGTCCATAAATAAATACAACAACCACACATATAATTTAAAGGTAATAAACATGTTCTGACTGAATCAATGCATGGTGTTTAGAAACACATACATTCCAATTGGCTTTGATAGCAGTAATCAGTAAGATTGCTTTTTGTAGGGGTTTCCTTTTAACAATCACAGTATACCTGGATGATTAATAGTCCAATCTCACTTATAGTAGATCAGTTGTCATCCTTGCATTACGCCTTTCAATGTCAGACCATACACTAGAACCTTTGAGGTAAGCTTCACCATTACAGAGGCTGGTATAACAAGAATTGGAGCAATTCTGGAGCAAAACACCTGTAGAATACAAGACAAGCTTCACCATTACAGAGGCTGGTATAACAAGAATTGGAGCAATTCTGGAGCAAAACACCTGTAGAATACAAGACAAATAAAAACACTGCTTGACTTAAATGGGACATTTAACTCCTTGATTACTAGAGAGTTATCAAACACATTCAAGAGGTTAATAGCACAATTTTAATAAAAATAAATTTTGGTTGTTTTTATTGGTCCCCTGTGATGCAGTTGGTTTGCTTCAGGACTTCACTACTTCTTCTTAGTACATCAGCTTTACTAGAGGAGCTGTACTAATACAGTTAAAATCAGTGCAGCAGTCATGTTTATGTGCTGTGTCTGCCTAATATCTATGTACTAAAAAACTACACTGAATATTCTACCATGAGTCCCGCTAATGCCAAGGAAAGAAAGATGTGGATGGGAATTTCAGAGCTTTCTGTTCCTTTGTTGCTTGTTTCTCTCTATCTACTAAGGAGGCACTGTGGAAATTACCATGAAATGACATTTTTCAGTGCATGGTACAAGGGTGATACTAAAGCATTCTTGCACTTTACTACATAACCTAAAATGCAGCTACGGAATTACTATGCCAGTTTCTTAAATCAGAAAATGGAAACAAAGAAACTCTGCTGCATTCACTAATATAGTATATATAGTATATAGTAATAAACAGACAAAAACAGTAGCAGATAAATGCTGTAGGTGCACCTATAAGCTAAGCAGACATGAAGTATAGGGTAGGGAGGGTCCAAGGTAAAGAGAACCCAAGGAACCCCTAAAAAGGGAGTTTATTTAAATGAGTCACTCAAATGTTTGTCATAAAAGTAGAAAGCAGGCTTTATTCCAAAATATCAAATAAATAGAAAACAACAGAGCCTACTAAAGAGCATTGTGAGAAATAATCAGTGCAATGTGTATATACGCAGGGCTTAAAATTTGAAGTCCTTTGCTACTAGCCAGACCTGAAAAGTTAATCGCCACTGCAAGCCATAACATACCCACCAGGGCTGAATTTCTACTTGCCAGGGCTAAATTTTCACTTGCCATTGGCTAGTAGAATGTGGAAATTTTTTAGCCCTGTTAGGTAGCAGAAAGAAACACACTCGCAGGACTTCTTCAAAGTGAAAGATAGTGCTGTTTATTAAATCAACGTTTCAACCTTAACTTAGGTCTTTATCAAGTTTACAGGTAAAGGTGTAAGTGCACTGTTATATACCTAAAACAGTAAATGGATTTGCCGCCCAATAACGTCACCAGAGAGAGGTAGGAGGATCGAAGGTCACCAAAATTACCAAAAAGGATATACATGTGAAAGAATATCCTATATAATAATTTCCTAAAACATATTGACGCAGTCATGTGTAGTAGAGACTGTTGCACATGCTGCAGTCATGCTCGATAGAAACTGCCCGCGCTGCGACTGATACAGAGCTGGACGCTCCGAAGGTGCTCTACTGCGTATGACTGCCCCGTGACCGGCTCTTCAACTAGTATAAAATAAAAAATAATAAACCAAATCACCCAAAATTAGATGTATAGAACCTTATAAGAAAAAAAAATAAATAAATGCAGATAATTATACATATGTACAAGTTGGGTGATATTGCAGCAGTACAGTAACAACATTTGGGGCCATTGTTATATGCCATAACATCGCAACGCATATGTTCACAAAATCTAGGACATTGAATGATTGGATGATGGTATTTCACATAGTGCCCCGTGTGTTGGATGTAATTATTTGGATAAACACGAATAATTTAAATCTTGGATCTAAGTCGAACCCAGTTAATTGATTGGGGATTGAAACAGAGTATACACTCTGATCTCACCACTAGTGCCACACAGTATGTAGCTAAATGTAGCATACATTAGTAGTGAGCAGCAGTGATAATAATCTGGATCCTTGAGAAAATGGACGTAAGCCAACACAGTGCATATGGGCAAACGAAAGTTGATATAAATTACCAGCTCCCTCAACAATGATCACAATATTCCTTCAAGATAAAAATACTAGAAAATAAAGCAATTCCCCCTATTAGTATGGTATCCCACTCGCAAATATATAACAAAAATGACTCAATATGGTCTGAAGATAAGGGCTGCACTAGCGACAAGTATACTCAGCGCAATAATCCCGTGTCACCATGCGTTATCGCAATGCATACCCCTTACTAGACATAAGGATACCTATATATATATATATATATATATATATATATATATATATATATATATATATGACACAACGTAGCTAAGTATACTCCAACCTTCAAAGACTCAAGTTTTGTTCATATATAGGTATGTCCTGTCCTGTAATAATATATACTGGGCTATATTCAATCAGTATAATATAAATCTAATTTAGTAATGTGATTTTAGTATCTATTAGTCAATTTCGCCATGTGGTGAGTAGTGTGCTTATATGTCCATCTCTTGAAGCTTATCCATCAGCACCAGTTCTTTGTAAATACAAGGTAACAACATAAGTGTACTCAATGTTACCTGAACAATGAGTGTCATCAGATACAGTCCTCATTTGTAGAAGTATCACTTACGATATATATATATATATATATATATATATATATATATATATATATACATATATACATAGCAAAATGTAGACACAAAGGGAATATGAAAATAAGGACCACCTGTGAACAGTCACCCAACGTGTATCGCCACCTAAATATATAGTCATATAAAAAATGTTGATTTCTTTAACCATTTGAGCGTCAGACGGGTAAGCAACGCATTGCAAAGCAATGCCAGTCAGTACTACGTATGACTGCAGAGCGGCCACTGAGCCTGTGTAAACGGGCTTTTCAACTAGTTTATCAATATAATAACTTAAGTGCTAACCATCTCAATGGCCACTTAAAAACATTTATTAATAGATCCTGATAAAAGATATAAAAAAATATAATAATAATAAACAAATATTAAACAAATATAAAAGAATTTGGGGGCCCCAATATAAATACTGAATCCTATATAACCCTAACCTTCATACACTGCTACACTAGATCCTGCAGATACACAATAGATAGTTTATAGATGTCCATGAAGAGAGTGATTGAATAGATTCAGGAGACTAGTAGAGTAAAATACAATACCTTTATTGGCTGAATGGCTTTTGGATGCAAGCTTTCAAGACAACTAGGTCCCTTCTTCAGGCATAATAAGAATGAAGCTTCTTTCTTATTATGCCTGAAGAAGAGACTTAGTTGTCTTGAAATCTTGCATCCAAAGCCACTCAATTGTCCAATAAAGGTATAATTTTTACTCTACTACTCTCCAGCATTTTCTTTGGCTAACATGGAATCACTCTTTACCAAATGAATAGATTATCAATGTTCGGATGCTCAGACAAATAATTATAAGTTGTGCTGGGAAATCCCAATTAATGCCAAATCCAAAACATAAATATTGCTCCAATAAAACTGTGCCAAGCTTTCTTAAACACAGTTCAAAAAACATAACTCATACTTAGACGGCATACTGCTTAGGCACTGACTTTGTACATCCAAGGTTCTTATAATTTACTTATTTTATTTTTGTGCCCCCCTCCCAACCAGAACTCTAGCACTGTATTTGGCACTTCACCCTCATGTACTCTGTTTGTCTCCCTTTACTTCTGAGCAGGGATCCCACACTTTCAGTGTTTCAGTTTGTAATGCACTTGTAACTCTGTATTGTCTAAACCCTATATAAACATTCATTCATTCATAGCTGGTAATCAACCAGGGCCAGGCTTGAAAAATGTTCAAGTCTTTAATTTATTATTACCTTGTGTATAAAAGTGAGATCTAAAAAATCAAAATCATGGAACTAAAAGTGGGATTATATATTGTAAATTAAAAGAATGATAATTTCAATAGAGAAATAGGCTCTAACGTCACAGCCCCCCCTTTCAAATAAAAAATGATATGGAAGTGCAATGTTGTAATTACAATGAGCATCATTTTCTGCTTTGTATAAACTGTAATAAATGGATAGATACAGAGACTTTATTTTCTGTTCAGTCATACCAGTCTGGGAATATTGATTTATTATTATGATATCTTCACATGCAGCCCTGTGTCACTTTAGGAGCATCCACTTTCCAACAGTATTAACAACTAGCAGGTTGTAATCACCATGGATTAAATATATTTGTATGGACTTTGCTGTATGCCACTATGGTTATATTGAATCACACAGATCACATAGGAGTCATAATTTATTTTGCTATTTTTTATGTTTATTTTTCTTTTTTTCCCCCTTTCTTTTTTCTTATATTAATCTTTGTCATACGCATCATATTTTTTTTTTCAGACTTAACTGAGGCAGTAGCATTTTAAGTGTTTGTTTTATGTTTATCATCCACTAATGTTTTTCCTAATTGGAGTAAAAAATTATATGGTCTATAGATGTATTGTTAACAGATTATACATATGCCATCTTTTATCAGTGGTTATTTATGTGTCTTCAGAAATTATTTTTATTTTCAATAATGGTGTTGTTACAGTCAGCAACTATACTTATAATAGTTGTTGTAACTGTGATTTATATACTTTCTTGACTCACATTAGCTGAAAAAAGAGCCTTACTATAAATAAGGCTAGAAATGTATATTGTGGAAATGTTGTTTAAATATTAGCCTACGTTATGATAATCCAAGAAAAAATTATTTGGTGGTAGAAACTTAAAGCATAAGAAATGTAAAACGTAGACATAAACAATATGACTCAGCTCAGCAGCAGCACATTCACACAAATGAATAAAATCAAGCAAATTAATAAAAATAAATACATTAATAAAAATTAAACAAATTAAGAAAAATAAACAAATTAAGAAAAATTAAGCAAATTAATAACAATAATTCAAGGAGCTCATATTCTGTAGGATGCATGGTTCTTAGGTGTACGGTTATACCCTGCATGCCATTTGCCTCTACCACCATGTGCAATCATTGCCTCACATAGGGTGCAATGTGTGGACATGTGTTGCCATATTCATGCCTGCACAGAATTGCTGTGGGTAGGGGGTAATGACATTTTGGGACAGATTTTAGAACACTTTAGAAGGGTGTGTAAGTTGGTAAGGAAGATGGTGGTGGTGGCACTGGTGTCTGCATGGTGGATTACTGCAGCCAATTTGTTCTTGGATACCTCTCTGGCACTCAAAGGGTTAAAAAAGTTAATTCATTTAAATGAGGCTTATACACCCTCAAACGCTTTGTGATGCAATGTGTTTAACGCTTTGAATGCCAGAGGGGTACACAACGCATTGCAAAGCACTCTGGCACTCAAAGGGTTAAGACCTCTCTAGAGTTCAGTGAGTTAAAACTCTGAGTGCCACGGTGTTATCCAATGCATTGCAAATCAATGTGTTTTATACCTCTCTGGCACTCAAATGGTTAAAAGCTCTATTTAAGGTCATTTGGATTTTTATTTGTGCCCTGAGGTTCAGATGGTTTGCTCTAAAACTATTCTTCTTTGTCCCCCATGGTGCAGCT
Organism: Rhinophrynus dorsalis; assembly: GCA_037306005.1. Taxonomy (NCBI): domain Eukaryota; kingdom Metazoa; phylum Chordata; class Amphibia; order Anura; family Rhinophrynidae; genus Rhinophrynus; species Rhinophrynus dorsalis. The sequence goes on from CM074718.1 coordinate 592,705,713, forward strand.
CATTTGCTCTAGAATAACAATTATTCATCCCCTATAGTGCATTTGGTTTGCTCTAGAATTACATTTATTTGTTCCATATGGCGCAGTTGGTTTGCCCCAGAACTGCTGTCTTTATACATATGACTTAATTTCTTGTCGTTTATAGAGGAATTAACACAAGAAATACATAGGCTGATTGTAGCAGTTCTCAGTGTTTCTGCTGAAGTAGAACCCTTAATTTTAACTTGAATTTCCTTTGGAACCCTAATACTAAAATCCGTTTCAGTGTCCTGGATGCTAGAGATGCAATATCAGTTGCCATAGCCTTTTACATTTGCTCTTATTAGAGTATAAATTCCACTGTTTTGCAACAATAATGTAGTAAAACTAAAGAGAGATTTAATGAAGAAGGATGAAGAAAAACAAAAAAAACAAGATGGAAAATGCCATCACAAAAATCCTATATAATAATTTGCTTAAAAGTTTGTAACGATGCAGTCATGCGCAGTAGAGACTGCCGGTGACGCGGCTGATACGGATCAGGGCGCTCCAAAGTCAGACTGGAGTCCTCTCTGCTCATCTGAATACTCTAAGAGGACCACGGTCTGAATTCGGAGCACTCCGCTCTGTATCAGCAGCGGCGCAGGCAGTCTGTACTGCACATGACTGCACCGCGACCGGCTGCCACTGTGGCCCGTGTACAATGGCTCTTCAACTAGTACATTAATAAAGGATGAGTTTAACACCTTCGCGTCCGGTGACATACCCGGACCGTCAGGCTGGTCCGGCACTTAAGGACCAGTGACGGTTCTGGTACGTCACGTACTTTTACTCACCGCGCTCCTGCACGAGCGTGGTGAGTAATACCGGGGACTGAAGTTGATTGCTCCAAGACCGGAGCGATCGCTTTCAGTCCCTCATTCGGCGTGCCGCCCCACGTAATCAGTCACGTGGGGCGGCACGCTGAAATTTCCTATCTGGTCCTTAAAGGACCACACACCCCGGGACCGCTGGTCCTTAAGAGGTTAAAGACAAATATTTCTGTCTATGTAAGCACCAGGTCTGTTTGCCCTTGCAACTGTACCTTTGCTGATTAACCTGTTCTGTACCCGTGTGTCAGGCACAAAAAACTTAGATTAAGTTGCTTAATTAACTGGCTTTGAAGCAAAGACACTGATTGTGAAGCTGTGAAAACTGTTCCATTCCCAGTGGAGCAAATGTATCCAGCCAATTCCGAAAAAAAGGGTCTGGAAACAGGTTCTGTCCCTGTACTTGCTTAATGTCAGTATACTGAGTATGTATGCACAAAATCCTGATTTAATACTACTCCCACCAAGGGGGGAGGGACATTTTGGAGTGGTCCTTTACTCCTTGCTTAGACCAGTGAACTAAGCATGCCGTGGAGGAAATGACAATCTCCAAGCATGGGGCTAGCAGTCTAGGGCTAGCATTTAATTCCTAAACTGGTATGCACTTCAGCAATCATACGTCACAGTACATTTGGTTGCAGCCACTGAAGTTAGACACTAAGGCCAGTATGGCTAAACTGATATAATATACATGTACTAGTTGAAGAGCCCGTTACACGGGCCACAGTGCCACTGCCACCCGGTCATGGGGCAATCACGTGCAGTGGAGACTGCCTGCTCCACGGCTGACAGAGCTGGACGCTCTGTATCAGCCACGGCGTGGGCAGTCTCTACTGCGCATGACTGCAGCACGCACAGTAGTGTCTACTGCACATGACGCGGCGTTACACACGTTTTAGCGAATTATTATATAGGATATATTTCTGCACTGGAGAGATTTTTGGGAGGATAAGTTATCTTACCAGGAATCTCCTTTTTTGAGTTTTAACAGAATGGAAACTCTAATTCAGGGGATTTGCTTATAAAATATAAGGAGAACCTTTGCTCTTGGAATGTAAGGCTTTCAGTTGTTAACAGCATTTCTCACCTAGGTAGTCATCTTTCATTTAGCAATTACTTATATCCATAGTCTTTTTCTGCATTTGATCTCTGTTAGTTTCAAATTACTGTCTATTACAACTGACAATTAACCCATGCGAATGACTCAGGACAATTTGAAACCTATTGCTTTTTGTGAGTAGTAGTGAATTAACAGCAAAGGTAGATACAAAGTATGGCAGATAAGGTTCAGTAAATTTAAATTACATATATGTACACTTCAGTGCAACAGCATGGGTAGTATAGGACTAGGGAAACTTTAACCTTGGCATGGGACATAATAGCTTATCATAGTTTGTGCAAATTATGTAAAACCTCAAATTGTACATAAAGTATAGGCTGTATAGCCACATATTGAGGTTTAAACTGAAATGTAGAGTGCACTGTGTTTTACTGCTGTTATCCAGAGGAAGTGTCTTTTCTTTTAGTTGCACCCACACCTGAAACAGGCAGAGCTATTCTTTTGCCCTCTATATAATCAGATTTATCTGACTGCTATTTCAAGGACACCTAGGGCCGTAAGTTCAAAAGAAAAATGGAGACGTTCTGGGACAAACCATTTGCACGATAGGGGAGACAAAAAAATTCCCATTGATTTAAATGGGCCTTTTAAAGGGATAGTAATACTTTATTATTACTATCCCCTATATTGTACATATTTGTAAAATAATTTAATAGCCCCCATAAAGGTTTGAGAGATAACCGATGGCAAAGTTCCCCCCTCCCTCCCCCTTGTTGTTGTGCTGACTGCAGGGATATCCAGTCTGACTTTCATCGGGCGGCTCTGCAGAGCCGCAATCTCGTTAGTGACAAAGAATTATTTCACTGAAACAGTCTTCTACATGTGCTTGCAAACCAAGTGAAATAATTATTTTTCACTAACGGGATCTCGGCTCAGCTGCAGAGCTGCAAGCCTGTTGTTCATCAGACTTCCCCTGCAGGCAGTACAACGCTGACTTCAGGGAAGGGGGAGGGAGGGGGGAACTTTGCCTTCGGTTATCTCTCAAACCATAAAGGTTTGAGAGATGAACCTGGGGGCTATTAAATTATTTTACAAATATCTACAATATGGGGGATAGTAATAATAAAGTATTACTATCCATTTAAGACCTTGAATGCTAGAGAGGTTTCCAATTTTTTACATTCTAAGTTGGTTTGCCCCAGAGCTCCTCCATTTTTCTTTTGAACATGCAGCCATTAATCCTAGATAAGTTCCTTAGTAAACCAAATTAAGAACTGCTTTCTGCTAGCATATTCCTCTTTAAATATGCTCCTAACAAAATATATTGAAAATATACATCTTGTAATTGTCACTCATTAACTGTTTGAGTGCCAGAGGTGTACTCCACAATGCAGAGTTTAATTACACTATTATAACATGCTAAAGCAGCATTGCAAGGATTTCAAGTTCCTGAGCCCTGAGCACCAGGCAGCAGCCAGCTCCATTCTGCTTTTATTATAATTATTTTTTAACTTTCCTCATATTTTACCAAGTAAATGTTCCCTCTTTAAATGATTATTTATGTATACCACAACCCAGACATTTTCGGTGTTACTGCTAAAATCACAGGTTAAGATTTATATCATTGACACACATTTTTAAATAAATCCCAAAAACAAATGGAAGCCCATAAGGAATTCATTACATGTGTATATATTGCTTAGTTATACGGCAAAGGGGATTTGTTTATGAAGCAATGTACTTCTTCTGAACGAGCTTCCTAAATAGAATTCAGATGGTATTTGGCTGGAAAGAGACGTCGTTGTGTAGTCTAAGCATCAGCAAGATAGCAAGCAAAATAGGTTTATACATTAACTCCTTGTGTACCAAAGGGGTGTTCAGCACATTGCTTTGCAATGTATTGAACACCCCTTTGGTCCTCAAGGGCTTTTGAGTGCCAGAGGGGTACGCAACGAAGCAATGTGTTGTGTACCCCTCTGGCACTTAAAGGGTTAAGGAAAGAAGGACTCAGAGTTCGCTATATAATAGAATTAGGGACACTGGACTGTATTCCTCAAGCTAAAAGAGAGCAGTTCTGGAGCAACAGCACCTTAGGGGGCAGATGCATTGCTTTGTAATGTGTTGGAGATATCGCTAGCATTCAGGGTGTTAAAGTCCCATTTATAGCAATGGACAGTTTTTCAGTTTTTTTCGTCACCTGTGGTCAAGTTGGTTTGTTCCAGAATTTCTGCTCTTTAGCTGCTTGAATCCAGGTATTGCAATATTACATTGTGTTTTATGGCATGTTTAGGCTACTAGAACCCTTTAGGGACCAGAGGAGTGTGCGACAGATAGCAGTGCAATGTATTACCCTCTGTTCCTTATTAATATTATTATCCTTTATTTATAAAGCAGAGCTGTGCAATAGATAATAGACATACAGTACAGACAGATCATAGAATACAACTGGATCTGGTCAAGAGAACTTACAGTATAGAGGAAGGAGATTACCATAAAGGGTTAATCACCATTATAATTTATTATTGAAAAAAAATAGGAAACCTGTGTCTCATGTTAGTGCTTGGAATGAAGTCAACCCAGACATAGACTGTAGCCTCTAATACCAGTGACTTCTCTTCAGTGTATGCACCAGAGAGTGTGATCGCTGCATACAACCAGACACACTTTGCCATTATTAGGACTATTAGGCACCCAGACGGTTAATGCTGGCAAGACCCATACGCCAGCCCCATAGCATGTGCAAGAATATTGAGTAAAATCACCCTTTTCCTTTATGCCTTGTTTAGTACTTGGCATTAAACAAGGGGAAGCAGATGATAATGGGAGTTAGGCAGTTGTAGAGCTTTAAGTCGATTCCAGCACCTGATTTCATGCAAAATTCTATTCCTACATTCACCCCAATATTATGTGTGATTTAAAGCAGTCATTGGGGAAAAGGTGCACAAGCAGGGCCCTCACTACCATTTGTTTCGTTCACGGTATATAATAATTATCATAACGATATGAAATTTACTCATCTACTGGTCTCCCCTACGTATTTTCTTCCCCTTATGTATAAGACTTAGGGGAATGGAATGCCTACCGCATCTCAGAAATAGGAGGCATCCATGCTGTTTATTTGATTATGTAATTGTCAATTTAGGTAGTGACATTGTGGCAGAAAAACACTTTGGGGTATATATATATAATAATTCTCTAAAACGCGTGTAACGGTGCAGGCATGCACAGTAGAGACTGCCGGTGACGTGGCTGATGCAGCCTGGGGCGCTTCTAAGGAACGTCCAGCTCTGTATCAGCCACGGCGTGGGCAGTCTCTACTGTGCATGACTGCCCCGTGCCCGGCTGGCAGTGGCACTGTGGCACGTGTAACGGGCTCTTCAACTAGTATATATATATACAAAATTGCAAAGGACAGATGGCATTCTCAGGATCTTGGTTGTGTTTAATAAACACCGACTGACTTTTCAAACAAGATCCTGAGAGTGCCGTGTTTCCTTTGCAGTTGTGGATGTATCGTTTTCTGACGTGATGTGCACCCAGGCATTAATGTGATTACTAAACAGTGAGTGCTACCTACTTGAACTTGACTTCTCTTCACTCACTTTGCATTTTTTTGTTAATTGAAATAAATAAACTATTAACATTTTATTTTTGAAAACATTCTAACTTTACAGCATATTTTCGCACCTGCCTAAAACGTTTTCACATTACTGTACACACACACACACACACATATATATATATATATATATATAGATAGATAGATAGATAGATAGATAGATAGATAGATAGATAGATTGAAGCAATCTTGGTATAAACTAACTGTCCCATACAGTACAAATAAAAAGTCCCTTTTAGCGCTTTGAATGCTAGAGGTCTCCCAGACTACTCTAGCACCCTACTTAAATCAGTGAGTAATTTTATTTGTTCCCAGTGATGCATTTGGTTTGCTCCAGGAATACTCCCCTATTCTTTATAGATCAGGTCATTCCTGTCTTGCTGTTCCAGAGAATTATTGAGTGTTCTACACTTTCAAAGAACTAGGGCTATTTGCCAAAACAATTAATTTAAATTACAGTTTTTAAGAACAGCAGCTGACAGACAGGCTCCCCAATTCTTAAGCACTTTCCTACTTACTTAGTGGGAAATTCTTCCCTTGTGCACACACCACCTGTAGCACTAAGGACTGGGGCTTGTGTATACAAACTGATAGGGCACAAATCACATCACTTAAAGGGATAGTAATATTTGTTTATTAAAGTGCAATTGAGTCTTCTTCCTACTTTTTATAATGATGTGTAGCAGTAAAACATTATAAAACTTTTGCAGTTTTACCTCTATTGTATCATAAAGTTTCTCCCTCCCACCCCTTTTACTTACTTCAAGCCCCCTCCCCCTCAGATCTGGAATCTGGTCATCGAACTGGACAGAGTGTAGCGAGGGACAATCTTCCCTCTGTCAGTATAAGGAAAACCCTGCCCCTTTGATGAAGGAAGGCAGGTTTTTCCTTATGCTGGAAGAAGATTGTCCCTTTTTGTGTTCTGTCTGGACCGGCTTGCTGAGGCTGTCGAGGTAAGTAAAAGGGGTGGAAGGGAGGAACTTTATTAGAGAATAAATGTAAAAAGGCAAAGTTTTATAAGGTTTTACTGCTACACATTATAAAAAAGTAGGAAGAAGACTCAACTGTAATTTAATAACAAAACAATACTGTCCATTTAATTACCTTTTATATGACGTATTCTGCAATAACACTTCCTTGGCAGCTTTTATTTCTGTATATTAAAAGGAAATTTAACCTGGGAATAAAAGACTCTTATTTTGTCTGAGCTTTTGAGGACAAGAGGGATGCTCAATGCATTGCAAAGTAATTTGTTGCACAACCCTCTGGCATTCAAGGGGTTAACAGAATGCTTTACCTTGGTGTCTTTCATACAGCAGTCACTATATATCGTGAGTATTCTTGTGTATTTGATCTTTGTTGTAGTCCATTGTTAGGTGTTTCATTTTAGAATCTGTTAAAGACAACTGACTCGGAGAAACTACTCATAATTACTGGAGCCTACTGTTTATTTGTGAGTAGGTGTGGACTAAAGGCAGATTTCATCAAATATCATTATACACAAGCATATGCAGATACCTAGGTAACTTATTCCTATAACTCCCTGTTAACCCTTTGACTGCCAGAGGGGGTATACAATGCATTGTTCTGCAATGCATTGCATATACCTGTCACTCAAAGGGTTAATACTGAATATTGTTCTCCACTACTGCATAACTAATTAGTTATGTATTATTTCAACTTTTATTAGCATACATTAACCCTTGAAAGTGAGCGGATGTCCAATGCAGTGAAAATCACAAGCAACTGTTAATATAGGTTGCACGCATGCTTTATTTTTCTTTAATATATACTTACCTTAATGAGCTTTTTACATTCATTCTATTTTCACTGATTTGAATGTCCTCTACCTGCAGTCTGTAGAAAAGTATATGATTCAACTTTATCTGCAAATGTTTAAAAGATGTGTGTGTGTGTGTGTGTGTTACACTCTATTTGAACGTGTGTGTGTCTCACTCTCTAGTTGAATATACAAGCTTTTCAGTTGAACAGTGGAGAGGGAGACTCACACAGACACAGTTCATCTGGTATTTTACAGACACAGAGGCTGATGTACAAAGACAGACTAGAAAAATTCTGGAGAAACCAAATGATATTACTTGGGAAAATAAAATTCCCATTCAATTAGAGACTCCTCTATCACTCAAGAGTGGTTGGATTACTATAACTGAGTTCTTAGTACTATACCTGCCTAACCCCAATTTACTAAGCTACTGAAACTGAAGATAATCTTACATCACGTACCCCATGGGCAAGTCAGTGGGGAAGTGTATGAGAGTTTTGGGGAGTTCCTTTCCTCTGTGCCATATCTCACATCATGTACTAAATAATTCATTTGTAGCAGCCTTATAAGTCTAGTTGTAATACAAATGTACGAGTAATGTGGTATATGGTGATACCTTTTTATTTGAACTAACAGTTTATATTTTTAGACAAGCTTTCAAGATTTCAACCTGAGGAAGAGATTTGATCTCTTGAAAGCTTGTCTTAAAATATAAACCATTAGTCCACATAAAAAAGGTATCACTAAATACCAAGGTACTCATATCTTATGTACTAACACTGTGCAGAGTAAAGCGGAGTAACTTTACCCTATTTCCTTTCCCAAGGGAAGTGTTAAGGTCCTGCTTGCAATAAGGTCTTAACAATGGGTAGAGTGAGTGCCCCGTAAGTACTGCAGGGTCTTTCTCATACCACAGAATACATGACTATGCTCATTAGACTTGTGCATGGTCAAATTTTTTTGCTTTAATTCAAATTCGGACAAAATTACTTTTTTTTAATTCAGAGGATCCTAATTTCGGACCGGCCATATTCAATTCAGACTACATTCTGATTGATTCCGAATGATTTGGCCGAATTTAACATGGGTTAAATGATAGCAGTGCGCCTCCGTGCATGCTGCTATCATTCTTTCCAGACAGGGTGTGCCTATAGAAAAAGATCCATCCCAAAAACGGATATTGTCATACATTGCCAGTCTGTGTATTCCACCGCTTCTCCAGCATGGGATGCCGGTCACAATCCAAATTGCACGTGTTCGAACATCGACAACCCATGCCTGTCACATTCAGTGTAGCATATGGTCGAACATCTAAAACCCATGCCTGTCACATTAAATGTAGCACATGGTTGAACATCGACAACCCATGCTTGTCACATTCAAGTTAGCATATGGTCGAACATCGACAACCAATCCCTGTCAGATCCTACTCTACATAAGTGGTCGAACATCGACAAACTATACATGTGACATTCTATGTTAGTACATGGTTAAAAGTTTCATTTTCTAGTATCAGCCTCCTACCCTATTGTCCCTCTTTGGTACCCAAATTCCCCTGTCTCATTTTCCTACCCTGATTTCCCCTCATATCAAATCAGTCTATGTGTATACATGAGTGTTTCATACTACGTCAAGAATAAACACATCAATGTTTGTTTAAACTGCAGTATGTATTGAAAATACATTAATCTTGTGCTAAATCGTCAACTTACTTACCCAAAGAGTTGTCAGTAGGTTATGAAGTTAACTACAAAGTGACCAGAATATCCCACCAGTCAAACCACCAGCAACACGTTAATATGATCTCTGTATATCCATCTCCCTTCACCACTTTAGGCTGTAATCTTTCAAACACAAACCCCACTTTTCAGTGTTTCATTCTCCTAAGCAATCTTCATCCTGTATTGCCCAAACCCTTAGCCGCTTTCACGCTGGATAACTCTCTGACACTCAGAGAGTTAAGTCATTTGTTCACATACACCAAGGGCTGGCAAGAGTTCAACCAATAGGTCGGCAACCATGCCCCATACACCACTAATTCAAAATAAATTTCCCCCATCTTTGACCATTTATTTTCCAGTTATCTCCATGCTCTGCTTGTGTTTTCCTAGCTATCACTGTAAGTACAGTAATGTTATGTACAGTATACATTGGAGTTGTAATTGGTTCACCCGGTAGAGTTGTCACGTAGTAGTAAAATTCGAAAGAAACTGAATGTGCCGGGCCTGAAGCACTCAGTTGCCTCTCTGGCATGATCACAGATTGTCACGCGCAGTTTGTCGGACATCACGAACATATGTCTATCACAGTCTAACCTGCGTAGTTTGTCGAACATAACCAACCCGTCCGTCCCCACCCACCCTACATAGTTAGTCGAATACAAATGAAGCGAACATCACCAACCCATGCATGTCCCCGCATACCCTGCACAGCTTGTCGAACAACCCATATCTGTCACTTCCTGCCCCTGCTTAGTTTGCAACATCATATCATATCTTCCCTGCCCCTACAGAATCTGTCTTCCCTGTCCACATGCCCGCTCCTGTTCCTGTTGATGTAAGTGCCCATTCTCCATCAGCTGGAGGGAGCGACTCTTCTTCTGGTCTAGTGATTTGCACCAGTTCTGCCAGGAGCAGTGGCAGTGACGTTCCCTCCCTGCACACCTCAGAGTTGGGTACTCCAGCTCCAGACATCCCCTCAACTGAGGAGTCAGGGCATAATGGCGTGTTTTCTGGTAAGTAATTGTATTCTGATGCATGTGTTCATGTACTGTTGTTAAGTTATGTTAAGCCTTTGAGTATCAGTGCATGTGTGTCACGGTTCCCCAGAGCTCAGGAATCAGTACGGTATAGTAAAAATGCAATGTATTAAAATATCAAATAAGGCAGCACACAGAGGTAAAATGCAGGAACAGTAGAGAGTCACAGCCAGCAAGTGCTGCTACCAGATATAGTAAACTGCCAAGGTGGATCACTCTACTAGAGACTAGGCCTAAGCCATTGATAGTCTCTGCTGGAACCAGGAGCAGGAACAGGAACACAAAGTCTTGATCCGGAGTAGCGAAGAATCTACCAGACTCACGCCTGCAGTCAGAATAGTAGTAGCAGATACTTGAATCATGCCTGCAGTCAGTATGGAGGAAGCGAATACTTGACTCACACCTGCAGTCAGTATAAGAGCTAGTCTACCAGAGCCCCAGGTCCGCACCAGATTGGGTGTCTGCCAGGTACAGGGGACAAACAAGAGAATAGTCAGACAGAGTCACAGGTCAGCACCAGCGAGTGTAGTCAGACAAGCCAGGTCATACACAGTTCAGATAGTCAGCCAGAGCCACAGGTCTGCACCAGACTGGATGGTCTGACAAGCCAGGTCATACACAGTTCAGGTAGTCAGCCAGAGCCACAGGTCTGCACCAGATTGGGTGTCCAGTATAATAGATAAGGCAGAAGAATAGTCAGACAGAGCCACAGGTCAGCACCAGATTGGATGGTCAGACAAGCCAGGTCATACACAGAGCCCAAGGACACAGAACTGCTTAGTGCAGTACACAAGGGCAACTGAGTCAAAACTCAGTCTGCCCTTTAAACCCCATCACAGGAAGTAGGAAGGAGGAGCCCACATAAGGCCTAAACTAAAAACAAGACCCTGCGTCATTCTGAAGCATCTCATAGCCTTGCCACCATTCTGCTCCAAGCTGCGTCATATAACGACCGTGAGCCTAAAAATGATGCATCTCCGAGATGTGTCCATGCATAGTGTCAATCCAGAGACACACAGGCAATACTACCATCCAGCCCGAGGCCATGGACGGTTACTGACACCACCAAGTGCACACAGACCCGGGCCATGGAGAGATGCCTGGAACTCAGTAGAAGAGCCAAGATGGAGGATACTTCTCCAGCGTCACCTGGAGCGCAGCGCTGAAAATTAGGTACGCTAACAATGTGCTGTGCAACTCTCTGGCACTCAAAGGGTTCAGTATCTACCACTGAGCAGATAGGTGTGCAATGTATGGTAAAGCACTGCAAATCACACATATCTGCTCTGTGTAACTTAATCCTTTGTAATGCAATGTCCACGTGTGTGTATTGTAATGTAGTACTTTGTTATGCAATGTCCATGCGTGTGTGTAATGTAATGTAGTACAGTTTGTTATTCAATATCCATGCGTGTGTGTACTGTAATGTAGTACTTTGTTATGCAATGTCCATGTGTGTGTGTAATGTAATTTATTACTTTGTTATGCAATGTCCTTGCGTGTGTGTACTGTAACGTGATGACCCTGATGGAGTACCTAGCTCTGGCAGGGAGGGGAACCATTCATAACCCTGGTTCTGCAGCTGGTCACTGCCACTGCTCTTGCCAGTGTGGAGGAAGAGGTGGCTGCTGGTAAGTTGTTTTTAAGATGTCTCCCTCACGTACAAACGTGTTTTTAGTCATGTTAAATTGTACCATATGTGTATTAGCAACCCCAGCTTGCTTAAGCCATATCTAGTTTATATAAATATCGCATTGCCACAGGGGTGAGCAGCAGTGCATTGCTAAGCTATGCTTTGCTCACCTTTCTGGCACCCCAAGGCAGGGCCAGACTGGCCTACAGGGATACCGGATAACTCCTGGGAGGCCGCCTGCACTGGGCTTCCCTGAGGCTGCTTCAAAATCAACAAGCAATCCGCGGCCACGGTCCTGTCACCTTGCTTCTTGATTGTAGGAGCATTGGCTGTGTCCACAAGTGCGAGGCAGACTCAGGATGACAGCAACACTGGAGATGTAGCCAGCAGTAAACCGCAGAACAATGGAGCAGGCATGACTCAGTCAGTAGATGGATACAGCAGCAACTGAGGAAGACTGGTGCAAGGCAAACTCAGGATGACAGCAACACTGGAGATGTAACCAGCAGTAAACCGCAGAACACTGGAGCAGGCAGGACTCAGTCAGTAGATGGATACAGCAGCAACTGAGGAAGACTGGTGCGAGGCAGACTCAGGATGACAGCAACACTGGAGATGTAGACAGCAGTAAACCGCAGAACACTGGAGCAGGCAGGACTCAGTCAGTAGATGGATACAGAGACTGAGGAAGACTGGTGCGAGGCGGACTCAGGATGACAGCAATATGGATGATTGTAGATGTCTGAAGTCCTTTTTGTTTTTCCTAATCTGCATCGAACCTGAGAGCAGGGTAACCCAGCTTTGGCCAGATGACTTTTAAAAAAGTAATTTGCTCCATGAGGTGGGGGGCCAATTGAGAGCACTGGGGGCTAAGTATATTTCCACTTACGGAAAATACCTGCTCACTCTGGACAGTGGTTGGGGTGCAAGAAAGCAACTCCTGGGCTACCAGGGACAATGTAATCCACACAGCCCTCTTGTTATCCCAGAAAGTCAAGGGATCTGAACTCGGGGGCAAAGAAGGTTCCGCAAGGTAAGCCTTAACCTCAAACTCAGCACTTTTTCTATTAATGGGGAGCTGTTTGTTTTCTCCGAAGAATAATCTATCCATTGCCTCAGCATAAAAAGCAGCAGCTGCTCCACTGGAACAAGATGATGTGCTACTGGCGCTGTTACTAATAGGTCCTGAGGACCAACACACTCCTCCAGCTCGTCTTCAGAATCTTCTCCCACCTCCTGTGACTGCATTCTAGTTTTTATTTGCCTCTCACGCACCCTCGCTATCAATTGTTCCCTCCAGGAAGTGAGGGAATTGGAACGAAGTGCCATCTTGCCTTTGATTCGAGGATCGCAAATCGTGACAAACATTAACTTGGGACAGTTGTCCATTCACTCTTCCATGCGCCGAGTCAAATCCTTCTTCAGCCTTGTTAAAAGGGCAGCAACATCAGGAAGTATATTACCCTCAGCACCAGGCAAGCGTTCCCTATGGGAAAGGAAATCATCCAATTTTAAGGAGAGGTGCGTAAAGAGGGGAATGACTTCTGCCAGGCTAGAGTTCTCTTTGCTCAAAAGTTCTGTCAAATCACAGAAAGGCGTAAGGACTGTCACTACCTGTTCCATCAGGGCCCAGTCAGCCCTGCCCAGTGTTCTGTTACTGCCAATGAAATGGTGACATGACATTGCATGAATTGCCTTTTTCTGCTCCAGGATACGCTCTAGCATATCTAAGGTGGGCTTCCACCTGGTCCCATCATCTTGTTTTAGGTGGTGCTCTGGGAGGTCTGCCTTTTTCTGTTCCTCCCTGAGTAGCTGGCTATATTTGACGCTCCAATGGAAGTGGCCAGAAATTTGTCAGCATGACTCCAGAAGTGCTGACAACCTTCCAGTGTTACTGCCATCCTCAAGAGCAGCCTTCACTACTAGATGCAGAACATGCGCTGAGCAGCGCACACCCACAAATCTGCCATCCTGGAGAGTCTTGATCATGGTAGTTGCACCATCAGTAACCACAAACCCCATTTGCTCCTGTGTGCCTGCCTGCTCTCCTAGCCAGTGCGCCACCATGCTCTGCAGTGCTTTGCAAATGTTATCTGAGGTGTGCTGCTGATCCATTACCTCAGCATGGAGGAGGGAAGAGCGGTGCCCAGCCTGCTTGGCTACTGCACCTGAACTTGTTGCTATCGGTGTGTCTTGCAACACATTGGGCTGCCCCCAATGCGCCATCAATGACAGGAAGTCATGCTGGCCACTCGGAGCACTCCATAAGTCAGTGGTACAGTGCACTGACTGGCCAGCAGCCTTTCCTAGAAGGTCCTTCAAAAGACCAACGCACGACTGGTACAGTGAGGGCACTATAGTTCTTCTAAATGTGGTACAGGATGGAATTTTATATTGGGGTGCAACAGCGTCCATAATTTGATGGAACGGCTCCCCGTCCACCAAATTGAAAGTAGCACCCCCAACGGCTATGAGATGTGCAATGAGGCGTGTAATTTCCTGGCCTGCTGTTTGCACGTCCCCTTGTAATGAAACCCACCAATATCTTCCAATGTGGCCTGTATTGACTTTGGGATGGGCTGTACTGTCTGCTGCTTTTACTAGGACCAGATGTGACATGATCTCCCTGCCCTTTCTCCTGCCTACTGGTGTTGAGTGTGACACTGGTAAATGTAGTAGTGCCACCACGTTCTGCACTCATCAACACTGACTTGTGGTGGATGTTCAGGTGTTGGTTCACCCCGGAGGTGGTTAGATGACCCAACACCCTCCCACGGCTGACTTCCCTGCCACACAATTTGCATTTTGCTAGCCGACCATCACCAAGTGCCACAAAATGGTCCCACGCTTTGGAGCGACAGATGACTCTGGAAGGAGTTGATGAAGAAGAAACTGAGGTGACCCTTTCTTCATCTTCACATGCTGGAGCAACCTCACTATGCTTTTTTTTCTACATACCTTTACAGGGGTTCTAGTAGACCCAAAGATGGCAGCAGGGATGTTGGGACTGGGATTGGAGGAGGATGAAGTAACAATGGTGGCAGAGATACTGGCAACTACTACCTGCCTGGGAGACTCATTTGGAACTGGAGAGGCAGGTGGTGAGTTTTCATCAATAGAAGACAGAATTGTAGCTGGAGAAACAGGAGGAGTACTATGGGCAGCAGAGGAAAAATGAAGCTCAGGAGAATAATGAAGGTCAGTGGAAAAATCAAGCTTAGCAGGCCTTGGTCCCTCATATTCTTCTTCTACCTCTTGTAGGTTTGGACAGGAAGAAAAATCATCAGCAGCAAATTTTGGGGACAGCTGATGAATTCCCTCTTCTGCCTGGTGTCTACTGGGAAATGGTAAACTATCTCCCTCAATAACCTTTTGGAGAAGATATGCTCTCAGTGTTAGTGACAGTGGTGGCAGGAGAAATTTTCTCAAAATACTCCAATAATTCAAGTTTGGGCTGCTTACACAGACATTCGCTGTAAAACTCCTGCATTGATACTGCCTGTGGTTTCCCACCAGTAGTTTTCATGTTCAACATGCTAGATGTCCCCAGGTTTATAGAACTGGCTGTAGCGGAGGTGGTGACGGAACTGGCAGTGGCAATAGTCA
This sequence comes from Rhinophrynus dorsalis, assembly GCA_037306005.1. Lineage (NCBI taxonomy): Eukaryota > Metazoa > Chordata > Amphibia > Anura > Rhinophrynidae > Rhinophrynus > Rhinophrynus dorsalis. Next base: position 592,721,020 of record CM074718.1, read on the forward strand.
TTGTGCAGGTGGTTCTGGGGGGATCATCACGAAACAGCTGACGAGAGATGGGTGACGGCCACTTTGTGGTCTTAGAGGAGGAACTGGACCTCTGTACCCTGGTAGTAGAGGTAGAACGACCTGCAGTTGCCTTCTTCTTTCTAGTTTTTGGTTTGGACTGCTGCTGCTAAGTCTAGAATAGAGACTATTACTACTCAAAGTACTCTTCTTTCCCCGTCTGCTGCTGTTAGCTCTGATTGAAAGCAACTGCACTATACAACTGTGACACTGGCAGTGTGACTCTGAAGATTATTCAAACAAATAACTTGTATTTTGAATATTTTTAATAAAACCAACACAGGTGACTCTCCCTTGCGGTGGCTAAAAGGCACCCTGTCTGCCTATACAACTGTGACTCTAGCAGTGTGACTCTGAAGATTATTCAAACAAATAACTTGTATTTTTTATATTTTTAATAAAACCAACACAGGTGACTCTCCCTTGTGGTGGCAAAAAGGCACCCTGCCTGCCTATACAACTGCGACACTGGCAGTGTGACTCTGAAGATTATTCAAACAAATAATTGTATTTTGAATATTTTTAATAAAACCAACACAGGTGACTCTCCCTTGCGGTGGCGAAAAGGCACCCTGTCTGCCTTTACAACTGCGACACTGAAAGTGTGACTCTGAAGATTATTCAAACAAATAATTGCATTTTTTTTATATTTTTAATAAAACCAACATAGGTGACTCTCCCTTGCGTTGGCTAAAAGGCACCCTGCCTGCCTATACAACTGTGACACTGGCAGTGTGACTCTGAAAATTATTCAAACAAATAACTTGTATTTTGAATATTTTTAATAAAACCAACACAGATGACTCTCCCTTGCGGTGTCGAAAAGGCACCCTGCCTGCCTATACAGCTGTGACACTGGCAGTGTGACTCTGAAGATTATTCAAACAAATAATTGCATTTTTTTATATTTTTAATAAAACCAACACAGGTGACTCTCCCTTGCGTTGGCTAAAAGGCACCCTGCCTGCCTATACAGCTGTGACACTGGCAGTGTGACTCTGAAGATTATTCAAACAAATAACTTGTATTTTTTATCACTTTTTTTTTTTTTTTAACGACCCTTGAGTGTCGGATGGTCCGAATGTCTCCGAATGACCCCATTTTCAACTAATTCCAAATGTCTCTGAATCAATTTGCACAAGTCTAGTGCTCAGATATAATGCTCGCTCCAATGCACCACAAGTATACAAACAAGGACAAAAGAGGAACAATACTAAGGGCCATATGTTCAAAGAAGTAGTGAAATAGCTTTTTTCATTTGTCACAACTTTTCAAAGTACAGAGTCTTTGGGATCATTAATATTTTCAGAGAGTGTCGGTTGTGACAGAAATATGTTGTTTGTCCTGACTGAAATTGTCGTATGTAACGACAAAAAAAGTCTTACCCAATAACAAAAATGTCTTTAAAAGTGTCTTAACTAACAACAACAATTCAGATTCAGAATGTCACATTCCCTCCACTTTTTTCTTAAAGTACAAATTTTGTCTTTTGTCTTTTGCAAGACGACAAAAATTCAGATTCAGAACGTCACATTTCCTACACTTTTTTCTTAACGTACAAATTTTGTCTTTTGTCTTTTGCAAGACATTTTTTTGTCGTTAGTTATGACAAATTTTCTTTTCCTCTATACCCTGGAGAATAGTTTACCGTTCAATTCTGGAGTTGTGTCGTGCACAACGGACATTACTAGTTTTTTGTCATATACTTTATAGAAAATATATCGTTCATGCATACAATTACTTATTTTTGGCTTTCATAAGACATTTTTTTGTCGTTATCCCTTTGAACATACGGCCCTAAGTGTTATATGTTTAATAACTACAAATCACACAAGGACATACAAAATTACACTCACAAGACCCCCAAAGGGTATAAGGCATGAAAGGAGGCTAAAACCAATGGAGTTGGCTGGTGGAACTGTACATCCCACCCAAGCAGATAAAAGTCCCATTTAGGACTTAGGGACTTTGTAAAGTGGAAAGAATAGATAGACTGAATCAAAAAAGCACATTCAGCAGGTGAACTAAATTTATATATATATATATCATAAAATGTAAATATTACATTTTAAATTAAGCATTATTATTCTTTATCCTTGATAAGATAGAATAATGATCATACACTAGCAGCTAATATCTTAAACAGGAACCTGAAACTGAGTTAAAATCCCAATTGCTTATTCCTTTGTAGTGAAACAAATGTATATTGGCAGCTGATAGGCAGAAGAGCTATAATTTCCTGACATTTACTTTAATTATTATTTTGGTAGATCCTCTTCATTTAACACTGACTGCCTAGAGGAATGGAAATTGATTTCGTCATGTTGGCAGGTGAAGATCTAAAGGATGCCAGTCTAGCTCTTGGAAGCAAGATTCTATAGTGGTGTCAGAAACATTATGAAGCGCGGGCTGTATTATGACAATCTTCCCACAGCATCGCATAGTGTGGTGCCAACCTGCTCTTGGCACTTTTGCATTGGTGGAGGCTGTTGAATGTCATATTATATTTTCCATCAAGCGGATCTTTTTAAATGCCATTCATTTCCATATTTGTTTTGAACAGTGGGTTGGAAACATGTGGCATTCCAGTTGTTCTTGTACTGGAACATCCAGCATACTCAGTCAACTAAAGGCTAGTTGAGAGTGCTGCAAGTTGTAATCCAACAACATCTGGAGAGCAACATGTTGCTAGCTTAGGATGCTGGGAGTTGAAGCCCTATAACAAACTGGGGGGTGGTATAAATTGGCAGCTGAGGATACTAGTTGTTCTAGTCAAACAACTGCTAGGGTACAAAAAAAAGCTGGCTGAGGATGCTGTGGGAAGAGAAGCTACTGGTTGAGGATGCTGGGAATTGCAGTTTTACAACAGCTGGATTGACACAGATTACCCATTAAAACATACAATTAAAAGTATATTTTGAGTCATGTATTGAAATCTGACCATAGGGGGAAATTATAAAACTGTAGTAATAAAGGGTGTCTGTAAATTTATATATGCAAAAAAAATTGTCTTGAGCGAGTTTTCCAGGAATTTTCTCAGACTATTCACAGATAGACGTATTTATAAACTTGACGTCACTGCTTTATAAATATAAACCATTGTTGAGAATTTTAATGACAAAGATGAAAGTTGGTACCATGTTACCCACAGAAATACAGGAGGCAAATATAGTTACGCTGATACCTTTATTGGCTAACTAAGCAGAATTAGGATGTGAGCTTTCAAGACCTCTCAGGTCTCTTCCTCAGACATGTTAGGAGAGGTCTTGAATACTTGAATTCTTAAACATACACCAAGGATGTTTTTTTATACATCCCCCCCATAGTGCCATATTCATCAAGCTAAAGAAGTACAATTCTGGACCAAGCCAACAATGCCAGAGAGTTAAATTAAATTTTCCCTTGATTTATATGGGATCTGCAACCCCTTGCTACAAAGATCTCTGATGCAGTGGACCATGGGGTCAATGTACTAGAGATCTCTCTAGCATTCAGGGATGCATAACCTCCATTTAAATCAATGGCAATTTGTGGAAGTTTCAGTTCTAGACTAGGGGGAAGTTGGTTTGTTTTAGAATATCTCCTCTTCAGCTAGATGAATAAGCCACATAGAAAGATGGAGGGGAATGGATGAGTCTGCCAGCACCGCTCATTTGCTGCACTTACATCTGCTTTTACTAATCTTGTACCTAACTTTATGTACAGATGCCTTTAGTACATACCAGAGTCACAACTCCAGCAGCATAAGATTTTAAGGTGAACAACCCACAATGCCGTTGCCATCTCCTATAGCAGGCAGACGGAAAAAGGAAGACTGTTGCACCCAATCAACCGTGCTTTTACATAATGCCCACCCCTTAGTGCAAGTGGCCATTTTTTTTCTTGTAAAACCTTAGTACAGGAGTGTTTGACAAGCACAACTCAGCTATAGTCCTTTACATTGATTTTAATGAAAATGTGTATTATGACATAACGCTCATTGATTGTGACAGCAGTGATAAGAAACAATTAGCCCACCTAATCTATTTATTACTCATTACCAGGGCACATTTAACAGCAAGGCACATAGTTTAGAAAGTTTCTCCTCCCCAGCTTTCTGCACTTTTTTAAATGATTTCACTATTTTACAGATCAGAGTGGAGTAATGCTTTATAAATCCCCTTTCTCCTTAAACCCTAGAGTGCCAAATGGGTACAATGTACGAGTGGACACAGCTGTACCTGCGGTGCCACGCTCGTAAAATGTACAGCTAAAATGCAGTCACTGAAAAAGCCGGTAGAACCGGCTTGCAGTGGCCGCATATTAGGTAAAATGCTGCCTGGCACTCTTGGGTGGGCATGAGGATCAATCCTCATGCCCCCAGTTATTGATCTCCCAGCCGATCGTGCTGGGAGATCAATATACACAAAGGTGAAGCGGAGCTTCTCCTTTCCCCTCTCTCCTACTTGAACTTTCGGGTAGGAGTGGGCGGGACCGGGGGAAGCCTCCCAGTGTCATCAGTGACATGATTCCCGATGACGTTAGGAAAGTTTCCCCGGTCCCATTCACTCCTACCGGTGTTAGGAGAGAAGGGCAGGAGAGCTTTTGCTCTCCTGCAGTCACCATATTGATCTCCCAGCCGATCGCCTGGGAGATCAATAACTGTGGGGACACCAGGAGGGATCCTGATGTCCCCCACAAGGTCTGATAAAAAAAATAAATAAATAATAAAATAAATAAAAGTAACCCCGTGAGTGCCACAGGGATCCCCAGTACATTGCTTTGCAATGTGCTGGAGACCCCTATGGCATTCACAGGGTCGCTTCTTTTGGGGACTTTTTTTTTTTTTTTTTGCAAGACCTCATTGGGAGAATCAGGGGGGTTGCAATGCACTGGAGACGCCTGTGACACTCACAGGGACACTTATTTGACGACAATTTTTTTTCCCTAAGGCCTCATTGGGGTGGGGATCAAAAGGGGTCTTGATGCCACTCAATGAGGTCTATAATAAAAAAAAAATTAAATAAATTAGAAATTATCCCTGTGTGTGCCTTAGGGGGGTCCAATGCGGACCCCTCCCCTCCTGTGTCACACACAGGGCGTTTATCATTACCTTGTAATCAGAGATTGTTGGGGGGTCCATCAGGAGTGGTCCTGATGCCCCCTCAACAATCTCTGATTATAAAGTAATGATAAAAAAGTTAACCCTCTGAGTGCCACAATGATCCAATGCATTGCTTTGCAATGCTCTGGAGACCCCTGTGGCACTCACAGGGTCGCTTCTTTTGTGGACATATTTGTTTTTTTTTTACAAAGACCTCATTGGGGAGGATCAGGGTCTATAATAAAAAAAAAAAATTAAAAAAATGTAACCCTGTGTGTGCCACAGGGAGGGGGGTTCAATGCATACCCCCTTCCTGTGGCACACACAGGACTTTTTATCATTACTTTGTAATCAGAGCTTGTTTGGTGCCCATCCGAAGACAAAGTAACAATAAAAAAATGTAACCCTTTGTGTGCCACAGGGGCCCAATGCACTGCTTTGCAATCCACTGGATATCCCTGTGGCACTCAAAGGATTTTTTTTCCCCTTTTATTTTTTATTCAGACCTCATTGTATGGGTTCTAATGCCCCCAACAAGGTCCACACAAAAATATTGGGGGGAAAAGCCCCAAAAAATGCACGTGCCATGGGGGGGTCCAATGCATGTGCTTTGCAATGCATTGGACCCCCTGTGACACACACACACACACACACTTTTTTTTTTCATTATTCTGTTTTTTGACCTTGATGGGGGACACCAGAAGTGTTCCTGATACTGTCTCCCCAACGAGGTATGAATACAAAATAATAATTAAAAAAAACCCTCTGTGTGCAACAGCCGATCCAACGCATTGCTTTGCAGTGCATTGGGCAACCCTGTGGCATGCACACAAAATGCCTCCAATCCCCCCCTTCCCCATGTACCGTATCCCCCTGCCTGGTTCCACACCCAACTGGCAGTCCCATTCCCCAGCCTGACCCCCAGCCTGTATCCACTGCCTATTGGTAGATTCAAAGTACCAGTATGCACTAGATTCAGGTTGGGAATCAAAATTTGTATGAGGGGGGGACATACAGTGCACACTGGTAGTCACAGACCCCCCATATACACTATCAGACACTGCCCCCCCACACACCATCACCACCATCCTCGCTCCTCTGCTCATACACACACACACTGCCTAACCCCTCACTCTCCCACACACTTTGTTACACTGGTAGTAACAGGTCCGCATGTACACCGGCTGACGCCCTAGCTTCTTTCATCTGTTAGCCATAAAATCACACATACACTGTTTGCTTTCCCATCCCTATTTCACTGGTAGCTATGCTCCTGTCACCCAAATTGGTATGTCAACCCACAGCAGTGGGGTACCATTTTTCTTAGGCTGGCAAGTAGTCCTCCTAGGAAATCCCACACCGTTGAACCATTTTAGTATCTTTGAAGTGACTGATGTGTAAAAAATGCCATTTTTTTCCTATAGTGCCAAATTCTGGAAGCATTTGGGCACAACAGGCTTGGGGTAAGAAGGCAATTCACCCCTCATTAGATGCGGCAGGTTGTCTTCTTTCCAAAATGGTATGGTTTGTGTAGCCTTTCTTCAATTCTGTAGTTGTTATAACCATTTTTGTACAAACAAGTAATATTTGAGAAAATGTTAGAAAAATTAGAGATTGCAATAGGTGTAGTTTTGTACTTCTAGCGCCCCCTAAAGTAGGTTAACTCATACCAATGAGGTGTAATTTTTCTCCTAAGAGCACTAGCTAATGAATACCGTTGGAAATCCCATGGTTTTCACAGATTTCAGTATAGTTGAAGAGGCAGAAATGTAAGAAAATGCCATTTTTTTCCTACAGTGCCAACTTGTGGAAGCATTTGGGCTCAACAGGCATCGGGTAAGAAGGCAATTCACACCTCATTAGATGCAGCAGGTTGTCTTCTTTCCAAAATGGTATGGTTTGTGTAGCCTTTCTTCACTTTTGTAGTTGTTATAACCATTTTTGTATAGACAAGTAATGTTTGAGAAAATGTTAGAAAAATTAGAGGTTGCAATAGGTGTAGTTTTGTACTTGTAGCGCCCCCTAAGGTAGGTCAGCTCATACCAATGAGGTGTAATTTTTATCCTAAGAGCACTAGCTAACGAATACAGTTGGAAATTCCATGGTTTTCACAGATTTCAGTTCATTTGAAGGGGCAGAAATGTAAGAAAATGCAATTTTTTCCTATAGTGCCACCTTGTGGAAGGATTTGGGCACAACAGGCTTGGGGTAAGAAGGCAATTCACCCCTCATTAGATGCGGCAGGTTGTCTTCTTTCCAAAGTGGTATGGTTTGTGTAGCCTTTCTTCACTTCTGTAGTTGTTATAACCATTTTTGTACAGACAAGTAATGTTTGAGTAGATGCGGCAGGTTGTCTACTTTTCAGAAATATATAGTTTTATATAGTTATTCTACTGTTTAAGGTTGCTTTACCACAAAAACCCTAGAATGCGCATATTAGTTCATAAAGTTGAAAATACCATTTTGCGCTCCTGGTGATTAGCGCTCTGCGCTAGCTATGGACGTTGGTAAAACTATACAAATTTCATATTTTTCAAATTTCATATAATTGAAACTTTCACAATCAAGGTAAATGTTTTTGATACATAGTATGTGATTTTAGCAAAATAAGTACATTTTCACTTTTTTTGTCATTATGACATCATAGCTTTTTGCACGATGCAAAATTCTCTTCATGTAAGGTACCATGAGAAAGCACAATTCGAACTGAAAAAAACAATATATAGTTTTCCATATGTAACTAGAAATTCCCAGAGTAAATCAAGCCTAAACAGAAGGATAGCAAAAATGCTGAAAAAGTGTCTGGCCTGCAGGGTACAGGAAATGGCCCAAGCCTCTGGCACTGAAGGGGTTAATTTAACTTAAGTTTTTTTGCATTTGAATTTCCATCATTTCTGTTACGACAATTATCTGCACTACAGTCAATTAAAAAGCAATTTTGTTTTCAAATATAGAAAATATTCCATTAAGTGGAGTCTGATCAGTCTAAGCCTGCTCTGTGCGTGCTCATTAATTTTGAACTATTATACGGTGTTTTGTAAAATATTTAGCTATATTTGTAAAACCTGAAAATGATTGAGGGTGAACTTACATAAAACTGGACTAGTCAAAAGTAAAGTGGGATCTGGGACAAACCAACTGCACTATAAGGTACAAATAAAAATTCCCCAAATTCAAAATGGTTTAATTTGGAATGTTAACCCCTTGAAAGCTAGAGAGGCCTACAATGCCTTGTGTAGTATTGCACTGGAGACTTCCCCTATCATTCTAGGGTTTAAAGCCCCATTAAAATCAATGGAAATATTTGATTTCTCTCCTATGATATACCTGGTTCGTACCAGAATTAAGCCATATTTCTTTAGAACATCTATTTCTCCCACAATAGGCCAAATAGACTCAGATAATCACCTACAAATGCACTAGGCTAAAGCTGGTACTGGACAGTCAGTGAAATCAAATGAAAAATAAAAGCCTTGAGATATTTCAAAATACTCATCTTTCTTGAATTAAGAGGATATGTCCAAAAATAGAACAAAATAGCAAAGGAAATAATCAACTGATAGAATCAAGTGAACTTTTACAGACTAAACAGCAGTTTTATGAATCATACAAGAAAATATTCAAGAAGTGGGAAAAAACCTCCAATGACAATTCACAGCAGACTCTGGCTAGGTCAGATTTACCATATTACTGACTCCATCTTACTGACACTATCCCAGTTTAAAGAAACATGAAGCAAAGGGTATCCCACCTTATGTGCTTCCCACACTAAAGTTGATCAGGGGCCAGTTTGGTGATCTTGTGTCGTATTTGTGTCAATGACATATCAACAATATGCACTAATATGTATTTCCATCATATCCCTGTTTGTACCACAAGTACAACATCGCCATGAATCCGCCATGTCTTTGACAGGCTTATGATTTTACAATGACTGCTTCAGCAATGGCTCCTTTGCATATGAAATAGAGTTTAATTAGCCATTGTCATATTCATGTGTGTGTGTGTGTGTATGTATATATATATATATATATATATATATATTTTTTTTTTTTTTTTTTTTTTTTTTAATGTGGCACATTAAAGTCTGAAAGTTGCCTATGCCGTCGGAATTCACTTCCTATAGCTCTCTATAGACATAGAGGACAGTCTACAGTCTCCACCAGAGAGCAGGGACAGCAGCTGGCCTCCTTCAATACTTCCAGTGCCATAGGGATGTGCCTTGCACACTCCTGTAGCACTGAAAGGGTTATAACAGTAAAATTCATTGCCACAATTGATTCATACGTTGAGTGAACTGGCAGAGAATCTGCAACATATAACAGCTTCATTGCCATTCTGTACTGACTAAACCAGTGGGCTATCCACCAATCAGCTCATTCAGGTAAACTAAGGACTTACAAGGCAATCTGCAACAGACTGTCTTACAGATCCTTTCTTTAGAAAACAAAGAGGGACAATGAAAAGAAACAAATTAAGTGTAGTATATAAGTAAATTGTAAATCCCCCACAATATGTCCACATTGGATTTGATAATCTGGTTTAGTACATAAAAGTATACACATGTTTAATTCAAATAATGTTGTTTATTAAACCACTAGTATTGAAAGCCCGTGTGCATGGGCCAAAGTGCCACCCAGCGGCCTCTGCTGCTGCCCCAGAGCCAGGAGCGGAGACAGGTGGTGGGCCGTTTGGAGCCGCCCGCTCTGGATCAGCCATGTGGCCACTCAGACTGGAGGCTGGCGCATTCGGCCAGTCTCTACTGCGCATGACTGCATCATTCCAGCAGTCTCTATTGTGCATGTGCATGTTACACACACAGGGAGCGACGCATCCTAGCAAATTATATTATAGGATGTATATAAAAACTAAAAGATAAAATAGCATATATCCATGAGATCTCAAATATTGGAAAGGGATGAGTCCAAAATCCCAAATAGTGTGCACAAAAACTAAGTAGCAAAAAAATGTACTATCAACCAAACTTAGCATAGTAATAGCAAAACTGTATCTCTCAATGGGCTCTGAGTCCCAACACCTGCATATTTTAACAACAAAATGAATGGCAGCAATAAAACATGGAGACTAGTAGCGTCAGAGTAACAAATATGGTAATGGCCATTATGAGATATTGGTAGATCTGCAATATTATTAACCCCTTAATGACCACCCAATCCGGAACGGGAATGCTGTTAATGACCACCGCTTTTTTTTTTTCCTCATAGTATTCTGGGATGGCAGAGAAGTGTGTAGCTAGTTATTGTAGAAGTGTCATTCCAGGTTACTTTAAAAACGAATGAGTATGTGGAGCTTCAGGAGTAATGCAGGTCAAAGCAAGTCAATGCTTTCAAATGACCCTCCACGCGGTGGAAGTAACATTAGCCCATGGTCCTGTGTTCTCATTGGACTCAAGAGAAAATATCATGGAGCTCAATAAAAAGACGAAGATCTCAATTTACATACCACCTACTGGTCAATATCACTATTAAACAAGTAGTATATGTTTATTATCAAAAATATATTGTTGTTTTCTTTCTTGTAGAGGAAAACAAAAATTCTTCCACTTCCAGGAAATGACTCATTCCAGCATTATTATAGTTTATACTTTTGTCTAAAGGGTAAATCTACAGTCCCCTTGAAGGTTATTCTATGGTACCCGTGACTATTGTTCTCCATAAGATGTGATAGTAGCAGCTCAGGCACAGTTTGAACCTGAATAACTTTCAAATATATTAATTGTCATCACTTTCAGGAAAAGCCCTATCTTTTTTTTTTTTCAGACTAAAACTTTATTGATACTTTAACTACTGACAAAAAAACTCTTCCAGATCTCATAATGATCTCACTTCTCCAGTTGATGAATCCTGATAAATGTAAAAATCATTGGCTTTTCAGATCTGTACTTGTACCTATTTTCTAGTATGTGAGAACCTGATTGATCATTTATTGAGCAAAACCCTAAAATAATCCATATTAGCATCTGCAAACAAATATCTTTACACTATCAGTCTGAGTCTCCTAGTTTGATGTTCCTATTGGTTTTAAAAAAAATCACCGATCTAATCAGACCTAAGGAACAGAAAACTGAAACAAAATACTGAAATTTCCAGGTGAAATTCACTAGTTATTAATCTCCTTGTGGTCTCAATGCCAAATGATGTTATAGGGCTTGAAAACTGCAGTAATTCATCACATTTTAAAATAAACTGAAACAAATATGAAGCTCGGATTATCAACATGCAGAAGCCTTTATTTGACAGACTTAAAGCTAACTTCCTATTAAAAAAGAATAACATCTCCCTGAAATATTTTAGGTGACAACATTATCTTTCTTCTGAATCAATTATATAGTTGAAATTTTCCAGACATCCTAAAATGTGAAACCTTGGACCTAAAGAAAATGAAACACTTTTTCAATATAATCCATGATTAAAATAACTGTAAGGCAAATATTTTTGTATATTCTTCAAATATGATGTATTAACAATATCTGGAGATATATTGGGCAAACCAAAGACACCATATATGACACATAAAACTTCTGTTGCGTTAAAAGGGACTTTTAACCCCTTGAATGCTAGAGTTGTCTGGAATGCATTTGAGACCTCTTTAGCATTCAAGGGATTAAACTTCCCAGATTTAACCCTCTGAGTAACAGAGATGTATCCAATGCATTGCAACACAAAGCACTGGATAGCTCTTGGCACTGTAAGGGTTAAATCAATAGGAACATTCGGAATTTGTTTACTTTCAAGGGAGTTGCTAGGTTCTCAAAAGACCTGGGGCTTGGACCAACCTAATGTGAAGCCAAAATGCGGCGTTAAGGGACATATGTTCAAAGAAGTAGCGAAATAGCTTTTATCGTTTGTAACGACATTTCAAAGTGTCGTTGGGATCATTAATATTGTGAGAGAGTGTCTAAAATATGTTGTTTTGTCATTGAAGTACAATTCTTGACTGAAATTGTTGTATGTAAAGACAAAAATGTCTTAACTAAAGACAAAAATGTCTGCATATAGGTATGGTAATTGTACTTATGTTTTGTTTCCTTCAATTATTATAGGTTTCTCACATTCAGAACTTCACATTCCCTCCACTTTTTTCTTAACATACAAAATTTGTCTTTTGCAAGACATTTTTTTGTCGTTAGTTACAACAAATTTTCTTATCCCCTATACAACACTGGAGAATGGTTTAGCCTCACCCTTGCCCCGCCCCCTTGCCTGGTTAATTCTGGGGTTTTGTTGTACACTCTATAGAAAATATGTCATTCATGCACACAATTACTTATTTTTATATGTATAGGGCAGAAAAAAGAAAAATAGAGGAAAGAAGATCTAGAGAGGGAAGAGAGGGGAAAGAGCATATAGAAAGGAATGGGGTGGGATTGGAGAGGAAAATAGGATGGGGATGGAGGATTGAAGAGGCGATACTTCGAGAATTGGACTTAGAGATGTTGACACATTGACCCATGGGAGAGGAGGAGAAATCAAAGTTACTCAAACCAATAGACTATATGAGACCAAATACTGCTGGGGACATAGCCCCTATGAATCAGAGTCAAACGGGTGAATGAGGCCTGTTCCACTACTCTTTGCTGCCACCTTAGGATGGAAGGTGGAACCTAGAGGAATCATGGCTTTAGCCGATGTTAGTAGGAGGAGTAAAAGGTGCTTGTCGATTTTGCTCATGGTGGGCAAATTGCAAAACAAAAAAATCTGTAAGGGATCCCTGGATAAAGAGATATCTAATAGAGCCTCAATAGCCTGCAGGCACCGATCTCAAAACTGTTGGAGCAATGGACAATGCCACCAGATATGTAACATAGAGCCCAAAGGATCCCCACATCTCCAGCAAGCTAATGATGTAGCAGGGAACATTCTCTTCAATCTAACAGGGGTAAGATACCAGCAGAAGAGAAATTTATGTCACTGTTACCCAGAGAAGTTCAGGAGTCAGTACGGTTTAGTTAATGCAGTTTATTAACAAATGACATACAGCGGATATATACAATATATACAATAAGAATAAGCACAGGGTAATAGCCAGCAAATAATATTATCAGAAATTATAGGTTGCAAAGCTAAACCACTGTGCTGGAGACTAGGCCTTAGCCATTGGAAGTCTTGGCTGGAACCTGGAACAGGAACCCAGGATCTTGATCCAAAGAGGAATAGGGTCTGACTCAGCCTGCAGTCAAGTATGCGAGTCTACCAGAGCCCCAGGCCTGCACTATAATGGGTGTCTGATCACCAAGGGAAAAGACGAAAGAATAGTCATCCAGAGCCACAAGTCTGCACCAGATTGGATGTCCACTATTAGGGGTTAGGCAAAAGAATAGTCAGACAAAGCCACAATTCAGCACCAGAATGGATGGAAGACTAGCCAGGTCATACACTGAGCCCAATGCAACAGATCTGCTTTGAACAACAGCGCAAGGGCATCTGGTCAGGCCTCAGTCTGCCCTTTAAACCTCTCCACAGGAAGTAAGAGGAGCAGCCAGAGGGAGAAAGTAGGAAGTTGGTAGGAGGAGACTACAGTAAGAAAACAGATAAAACAGAGGCCTGCAGCATGCTTGAAGCCTCACGCCTGCAGGTGATGCTGAGGTCAAGGTAAGCTGTAACAATTTATAATTGAGTTCCAGCAACTGAGAGGAGACAGATGACTGAGCCATTACACACCAAATCTCTTTCCAATTGTCCAGTGAAAGTGGGACTCCCAACTCTCTATTCCAGGCTCCTGAGTAAGCGGGGGGTCGGTCCACTGACATAGAAAGTAATATTCGATAAATCTTGCCAAGAAGCCGTCCGCTCTGGTGTCGTTGCTGGAGAAGAGCCTCCAAGCTGGTCAGTTTGCGAGTCGTAGATCGACGCACATCAAGGGTATCAATATAGTGCTTGACACGAAAATACCGCCAAATCTCCCACGGAGGGAGGGGGAAAGACTGACAAATATCAGGGAAGATCTTGAGGGTCCCCCTCGACATGAGATCGCTAATGCACAAATCCCAGTGTGCTGACCACAATGGGAACTGGGCTGCCAGAAGGAAGAGAGGGGAAAATCTGTCGAAAGGGAGAGTGTGTAGGGAAACTTTCTCTGCTCTTTTATAATTAGCACCTAGAAGTAGAATCTGGGTAACAGTAGGATGAGACTTGAGGGCTTTTGGGACACCGAATTGAGGGCTGAAGAATAGGACTAATGGATCCTCTAAATGAGGGAAATTCCTCTCTAGTGGTACCCAAGGTTTATGTGAGCCATTACAGGCCCAGTCAGGGACTGAGCACAGTAGCACCGCATGATGGTATAGCATAAGATTAGGGAGGCCCAGACCCCCCTCTACAGGACATCTATAAAGTGTCCTAAGATTAGTTCTAGGTGGCTTAGACTGCCAAATAAACTGAGAAACAGTCCTCTGGAGGTCCAAGAAAAAGGACCGTGGAACCCGAATAGGGATCGTCTGAAATAAGTACAACACTATCGGAAGAACCATCATCTTGACCACCTGGACTCTCTCCAGCCAAGAGACATAGAGACGATTCCAAGAAGCCAAGTCATATATTTTTTTTCTTGTCATTATCCCTTTGAACATACGCCCCTAAGAATAGAGAGCAGAGAGTTTAGCACCATTAGATGGCCCAAGCTGGCAACAGGATTTAAGCATGAGACTTGGAGCTTTAGCCTTACCCATGTAGTGAAATGGGCTTGACCCAGAATCACTCTTCTTATTATTACATGAGAAACAGTATGTCATAATTCTCATTTAGATTAACAACAAAAGTACACATCAACAAAAACAAGTTGCAGTTTATAAAATAATGTACAGACCCACCATGGGAAAATTCATTCAAACTGGGGCTGGTTAAAGATGTCTACTTATGCAAACATTAACTGTATGTCTTTACTGTGGCTAAAATATTTCTTATTTTTCTATGGCAAAAGAACAAAACAAACCAGCACTGATCTATACAGATTACCCAAATGTTTTTAAATTATGCTTTTCCACAAAACGTAATTTCTTCAGAAGCAATTTTTAATTTAAGAGTTTTTTTTATTTACAGTGTTTCTGCAAGCCATAATGATCACAATATGTAATGGATAGGTCTTGCTTAAAATGGATACCATGAAGAGGTAAGGGAGCTTAAAAATTTTTTGGCTAAACTTTTTTTTTTTTAATTGAAACAGGCAAATTAGCACATTGGTATAGTATATGCTCATAGGGTTCACATTTTGGGTAATCTGAATGGAGCAGCGAAGGATTGTCTTTTGTTTTTTTGCTTTTGTCTTAGGTTTTTCCTTGTTTGGACTTCATTCCATGCTGTGCTCTGTGCCTCATTCACTTGGGTTCTTACTTTTGTGTGTGTGTATATATATAGGTTTTCGGAAGGTTTGTTTGGTTACATAAGAAAATAAGAAGAAAATAATACTAGCAATATATATATATATATATATATATATATATATATATATATATATATATATATATATATATATATATATATATATATATATATATATACACAGTGAGGGAAAAAATTATTTGATCCCCTGCTGATTCTGTATGTTTGCCCACTGACAAAGAAATGATCAGTCTATAATAGTAAAATGCAAATCAATTTATAACTGTTTTGTAATGCGTTTTTCTGGATTTTTTTGTTGTTATTCTGTCTCTCACTGTTCAAATAAACCTACCTTTAAAATTATAGACTGATCATTTCTGTGTCAGTGGGCAAAAGTGAAAAATCAGCAGGGGATTGTCAGAGACTTTATCCTGGGGGAGTATAGAGGGTTAACTCTAATAGTAGAAATTAACTGAAAAACATGTGTTTAAAATGTGTTCAAATTATCTCATGTTAAAATCATAGGCCTCTTTGGGGGAGAAATAACTAAGTGACATTAAAGGGATAGTAATACTTAAAATGTAAAAAAAAAATATGTTGTAGGGTTTATTCCCCTGAGCAAAACAAGGGAACTCCCACTGCTGAAAGGTGTTTCATTCAAAAGTTATTAATTTTCAAAGTTGAATTTTTTAGGTGCAATATCACAGTGACCTGAAATTGTACAGTGGCGCTGTTGCTACACGATCCTATGGACAGCTCTGGTCAATTGACCATAAATCTCCATAGGATGGTGTAGCAACAGCGCCACTGTACAATTTCAGGCCACCGTGATATTGCACCTAAAAAATTAAACTTTTAAAATTAATAACTTTTGGATGAAACACCTTTCAGCATTGGGAGTACTTTTGTTTTACTCAGTGGGATAAACCCTACAACATATATTTTTTTACATTTTAAGTATTACTATCCCTTTAACGGGCGATTAATGTTCAACTGGAGACAAAAAGCCTGAGATGGACATAGCCTCCTTATGGGAAAGAAGAGTAAAATGACTGGTTTATGGGGTTTCTGATAACCTTCTGGCCTTTCTTAATTCTGATGAAAGCCATGTGATCTGTCACCTGTAAAATTTTAATATAGCGTAATGACGCCATCTGAAGCCTTTATATTGTAAAATACTCATAATGTTTATGTTTGTATTTGATTAGCATAAGATATGAGTATCCAATCAGGTCTGACTGGTGATGTCACGGTATAATGAGATGGATCTTTGTCCAATCATTAGAAAGAGGTGGGGATTACTGATAATGTAAAATTTGCCAATATAATGCCAAAATATTCTGAGTTCAGGCCTTGACTTCCTGAAAAAGAAAACTCTGTCTTCCTGGGCTCTCTTGGCTGATGATCAAATTCCTGACCACACCTTATAACTTCAAGAATCCACACTTATTGACCTGGTAATTATATTTTATTTATTCTAATTCTGCCCAATTTAAAAATAAGTATATTTCCTCGATATTTGAGGAAAATGATATATATATATATATATATATATATATATATATATATATATATATATATTTGCCCATAGAAGCCTGGCCAGTTTTATGGAAAATATTATAATCTGCTATATTTAGCATAGTCATTAAGAAATTATGCAGAATTAATTAATTAATTTATTGTTATACGTTACCAGAGAGATCATAAAATAGAGATAGCAGTGAGATATATTTATCCTTGTGTATATTGGTTAATATAATTTTGGTATGTCTAGAATATTGTGTTTCTGGTAAAATTATAATAGCTAATATTTAATCAAGGGAATTCTTGGAATTCATTTATTAACTCTCTAACTGCTGTTTATCTATTTATTTGTGGTGTGCATTCTAAAGTCCTTTGTGAGGGTACTAGGCTTATATTTTGTAAATTAGAGGTATTCGTTTCTAATAGACAAAATAACTTCTGGGTGTGGCACCCATTTTAAATGAGTGGATTAACCCTTGGAGTGCCTATAGGTTTTATATATGTTGTTGTAGCCAAAATTATGATAAATGTTGCATGAAGTAATTTAGGTAGATTATTTGTGTGATTTTGATTGACTATATTAATTGCGATTTATATATTTTATTCAGAGGTATTCAATATTGAATTCAGTAGATAATTAAATTATAGTGATTTAAATCTGGGATCCTATTCCAGTTATTCCCTAAATTTGATTATTATTAATATATGATACAAGGAATTGTTAGAGGAATTACGTAATTCATCTCACAATACCCCTTACATCATAATTTGCATAGTCTATACAGTTTCTGGGGCAGAGGTATTAAGAGACACTGCAGCCAACTGTATTATATTAATTGTAAGAATCAATTAACTTGTTCTATGCTACTGAATGCAATTATTGTTATTATACCTCTGAATACACCTATATGTGGTTAACCCCTGCACCGCTGGTAATCCTCATGGTAATAAGTGTGGTTTGGTTTTGTATGTACCTATTATAATTGCTAATCGCTTATATATTTCATTGTTGCTGATACTTTTAATAAAATATATATTTTTGCACAAATATGAAGGATTGATTCTTGTGATCAATTTGTTACTGTGAAGTAGCGTGTCAATACATATTAAAGATAAAGTTCTCAATTTATTATATTGTCATTTGACTATTTAAGTGAAGAAATCCAACCTGAGTGGTTCTCTGTTTTAACCCTTTGGATACCTTCATATAAATAGCCCGACAGGATCAAATAAATGTTTCCCTAACTGTATGTATATATATATATATATATATATATATATATGTATATATATATTGCTAGTATTATTTTCTTCTTATTTTCTTATGTAACCAAACAAACCTTCCGAAAACCCCATGACATCATGTATATTAAAAAAAGTTTGGGCAAAAATAACTTGATTTTTCCCGTTAGGATGACTATATTAAAAAAGGGAACTGTTCTGGCTTGAAACCCTTAGATTGCAACAGAAGTTTTGTTTTCTTGTATTTGGGAGATTCAGAACATTAATTAAGCAAATTATGTTATAACTGAAGAAATCAACTGATTTTCTTTGTCATCCATCAATTCCGTCTCCAAGGAAACAGATCCCCTGTGCCTGCTTCTAGACCTCAAGTAGTGCCAGGTTTCTGACATTTCACTTTGTCCATGCTCCTCATTTTATCATTGCTTTTGTCTTCCGTAACAGTGTTTTTTTGCTGTCTATGAACCTTCATAACCTATGGAAGATCTCCCAGCATCTCATGGTTTCAACTGCACACAAGCAAACCAGGCCAGTAATGGCTCATGTGCCAACTTGGCATGGTAGCTAAACCACATGAGAATGTATGGGTAACAATCTCATCAGCAAGCTACAAGCAAAATGGCTCAAGCTACACTATAAAAGATTCACCATAGTGGAAGTCAAGTGAGCACCACACACCAGCACCAATACATTTCCAACTGTGTAACTTTGAATTAACAAATAATGTTAATAATGTAAAATAATGTTTAATATTGAGGCAGGGAAACTCAAAATTTTGAGAGAGGGGTTTACACAGAATAAAATAAATATGCAGGGCCAATAGGGGCTAATGTGATCTGATATGGAGTAAGGAGTAAATGGGCAGGGAATCTGGGGAACATGGAACCTTACCACCCTCTCAGTTTGCACTTGCTATGCTTATTTTGTGTCAATAGCACTAAAAAGATCAGTATGATTTTATTTGAAACAGAATAAGTACATATTTGAAAATAAAGTGGCTGTGTTATTGTCAACAGATGACATCAGTGAAGGATTAAACAAAGGGCCACATTGCAGGACTGTGTACACCTATGGTACTATTAAGCAATTAACTTTATATATTAAATGAAACACAAGAAAAAGTGCAGTGTATCAGTGGTAAAAAATAGAAGTATATATATTATATATATATATATATATATATATATATATATATAATACAACACATGAATGTATGAAATGAATAAAAGGTATAGCAGATACCATATGAGGAGAACAGAGAATCAAGAACTTAAGTGGACCATGGCAGCACCAGCATAATACAGAGGATGATCTATCAGGAGGGACAGATAAGGGAATCCATACAAATGATCTGAGACCACCTACAGTAGTGAGGATTGATAAACAACCTCTTCTCACAGGAGTCATGCTTGCAGTGTAGGTATAAGAGGGTATACACCATCAATCTTCCAGTGGTTGTTAGACTACTTGGAATGTTTGTGACAGGAACTAGCTTATGGTCAGTGTTTGACACCCAGCACTATGTCAACCATCCAGCATTAGCTATTTTTCTTTGATTTTATTGCATGGGTTTGAACACAAACCTGCAATACGCATTATGCTGCAAGGTGGATTTGAGCAGCATACACTGATAACTGAGCCTGCTGGGTAGGTAATAGGATACCTGTGGGGACTGGTTATGCCCAGAAATGGGCAGTACTTGTTTTGGTACAATGATTGCTTTACCAGACCTAATAGAATTGAGTCTCTGTTCTGTTCCTGCTCACAACACAAGGAATCTGATCTACTTAGAACAATTAGTTCAGATCTGGAGAAGACCAACTACGAAAAGTCCAAACACTAATTCTCAAAATTCTCATTGATTTACCTCCCCACACTTAACTTAAGGCCAAAAAATCCTAATGGCGATGAAAAATCCTAATGGCAATGATTTTGTCCCTGTGCCTTTATTCAAGAGGTATCTTCTTCACACAGTCCTGGTTGTCATCTTAGAGGTGGACATGACAGTAACTGGCAGGATGACAGGACACAGACATTGTCCACTCTACATGGTAATCTTAATCCTGTTTAAGGATCAGAGGGGTCAACAATGCATTACCTTGAAAATCATATAGGTTATTTGCATTTTCTGCTCATATTAAGGTAAGTAGGTTATATAATTAGGAGGCAATATTTTAAAAATAGCTTTTAACTCCTCAGATGGAATATAGTAGACCTCTTTAGCATTCAAGGGGCTAAAAGTCCCATATAAATGTACTGTTCCTTATGGTACCGTTAGTTTACCCCAGAAGTGCACTAGTTCTTTTTAGTACATCAGCCTCGGTCAGTCATAATTTGGGGATGCTAAGTGGTATAAATCTTTAAATTCCTGCACTATCCTGCACCATCTTACTGCGTAGGGAAAAACATTTTGTAAATCCTTATGGTAAAACTGATTTCATCATGCCTTAATGTGACACCTTTGAACAAGAACATATTAATAGACATAATTATCAGTACATTAAACATATAATAGTAGGCTGGAGATGCTCAACCCTGATCTTTTGATATTCAATTTACAGTAACATTAGAAAAGTGATCAGACAGGCTTCCAGGTTTAAACATGCATTAATGATATTCTCAGCTCTGAGGGTGTGGAACTTTAAACCTTGAATGTGAAAATGTAATGAGGCTGTTGTACAAGATCTCCAAAATACTGAGAAGTAATGAGGCTATTGTACTACAAGATCTCCAATGTACTGAGAAATAATGAGGCTTGTGTACTACAATATCTCCAAAGCATTGAGAGATGATGAGGCTGGTGTACTACAAGATACCCAACACACTGAGAAATAATGAAGATAGCATACAAGTACAAGATCTATACCACACAGAGAAGTAATGAGGCGCAAACGCTCTCAAACGTAAAAGGTTTTTACTCCTTTTACCACCATGGCTTATCACACCATAGAGGGAATGAACCAGGTAGTGAACTTCCCATCTCCTGGAGATGTGGTCCACCCCCGTAATGTTGATGAAGTGATTAAAAATCTTTTGACATTATCTATATGACATAGAAGAAAAACTTAAAGGAATGGTAATGTTTCGCAATAAAAGCAGCTCCAATTAATCTTCATAGTATTTGGGCCATGGAGAGTGTTATTTCAATACTGTCTGAGTTGTAGTTCAAGAGTAATTGAATGATAAAATATCCCCTTTCCACCCGCTTTACTGATGTAAAACTGCTCACCCCAGAGCAGCAAGACTGTCCGGATGGATCACAGAGAGGGACAATCTTTGGTGAGCATAAGGAAAAACCCGAAAAACATGTCAAGGGGGTCAGGGTTTTCCTTATGTTCACAGTAAGACTGTGACTTGCTGTGAGCTGTCTGGTCCCAGGACCAGATTCCACATCTGAGGTGAGCAGTGTTACACTAGGAAAAAGGGACGGGAGTAGGATACTTTATCATTCAATTACTCTTGAACTACAGCTCTGACGGTATTGAACTAACACTTTCCATGGCTCAAATACTATGAAGATTAATTGGAGCTGCTGTTGTTGTAAAACATTACTATCCCTTTAAAGTGGAACTTTCATGTAAAGAAATTAACTCCCATAGTGCTGTAATGCACTAATCCAAGCCAAACATCATACACCAAACTTACATAAATATTACTAATGTAGATTTGGCCCATTTTTGTTACACAGGAGTAAAGGGAGAGCGCTGGCAGTGCTCCCCCTCCAAGTAAGCTTTATCGTTGGTTCTCAACTCATGAAGGAGTGATTTAAAGCAGAGGAGGGAGGTAGTTACAAGCTGTGCAGTAAAGCTTGTACTGCACAGAGGAAGATTTTGCCGGCAATTAAATACATTTTTTGCATGAGTCTTAATTTTAAAAAAATGTAACAAATTGCACATTACAGCTAGTCTCTAGTAGAGCAATCAATGGCAATAAACTATACGGGAGGTGAAAGTTCTGCTTTAAGGTTTACAGTGCAATTTGTACAAATAATAACCTATTCTGTCCAAAAGCCTTTCTATGGTTTAGTGCGTGTTTACAATAAACATGTTTGTTTCAATAAGTTGATATTTTTTGGACACTTCAAACTTGATTCTTTTTACCCAATATTTAACTCTTTGAGTCCCAGACTGGTACGCAAAGCATTGCAAAGGGTTTATATGAAATACAGATAAAGGCAAATACAAACAGACAACGTTTTACATTTCCCCCTTTCCATCAGAAACTTTCAGAAGCCTATAAGTAAGCACTGCCACTATGAAATGCGTTAACCCATTTTTCTTCAGGATGGTACTCTGTGAGGCTGATGTACTAAGAAAGTATACAGTATAATTCTAGAGCAAACCAGTTCCCCATAGGGAATAGTGAAAGAAACCCCAAACTACTGTTGATTTAGATGGGGCTTGACTGTAAGAGAGTTCTCCAAAGAACTGCAAAAAAAAATTTTCAAAATCCATTTAAAATCAATGGCAACCTTAATTTGTTCTCAAATGTTCATTTTGTTTGCCCCAAAACTGTACCATTTTTCCTAGTAAATCTGCCACTTTGTGTTTTTAATAATTTTCAATAAAGGAGAAATGTTTGCTCCCGGGAAAGTTGGTGAAGATTCACACGTCTCTCTGAAAACATTCAGTGCATGTGAGTAACTTAAAGGGCACTTAAATGACCAGAGTTTAAATAATACTAATCTTGGAGATTTATAATAATCTACAAAATTTCAAGGAGATTGTTATAATATTCCAATCAGAAACCATAAGAGGTAGCACTTTTCTTCTTAGATTAATGGCTTTAGCATGCATACTTCCATCACATAGCTCTTCACATGAGAAAAAGCTGTGATAATTATATCTATCATGAACACTTATATTAGTCCGTTGGATTCCTGCATTAGGCAAATAAAGCCGACATTACCTGTGGCTATGAGAAAGGTTTTGCTTTACTGTACTACAGCCAACATTTTCCAACTGGAAATCAAATGAAGGTTTGCGGCACAGCAAATGCATAGCAAATGAATTAAAATAGTGCTATTCACAATGTTGGCAATCATTCCCACCCTTTACCCCCTAACCCTGCTAATAGTTTAGAGATTAACCCCTATAGGTTAGAGATATGTGCAATGGACTGCGAAGCAATGTGGTGCCCACGAGGTAAAAATATAACTTTGGGGTAATTGTTTTTAAAAGGAAAGTAATGCTTATATGTAAAAAAATATATATTGTAGCGTTTATCCCCTATGTAAAACAAGGGTACTCCCACTGCTGAAAGGTGTTTTATTCAAAAGTTATTGCAGCTCAAACTTATATTTTTTAGGAGCAGTATCACAGTGGCCTGAAATTGTGTAGTGGCGCTGTTGCTACACCATCCTATGGAGATATAGGACCAGAGCTGTCCATAGTTATGAAGGTGACCTCCGGCTCAATTCAGTATGATACAGTACTGCGATTCTAGAGCAAATCAATTGTGCCATAGGAGAAATTAACATTCCCCAAACTCTCAGTGATTTAAGTGGAATTTTGACCCCTTGATCTCCAATGTACTGCGTCACGTGAGGCTTTGGAGATGTTTCTTGCATTCAAGGGATTACAAACTCCAGTTGAATCATAGTGACATTTACATTTTTACAAAATCATCACTGCTTGGGCCTTTTGCATAAAGCAAAAAATAAGCAATTCTGGAGCAAACCAACTGCATCTGGGGGGAGGGATAATAATCCCTAAAATTTCCTTTGAAACTAGATTTTCATTACCGTAAATTCTGCTGAGGTCTCCCATGTGTTGCGGTGCAAGGCACTAAAG
Organism: Rhinophrynus dorsalis; assembly: GCA_037306005.1. NCBI lineage: Eukaryota > Metazoa > Chordata > Amphibia > Anura > Rhinophrynidae > Rhinophrynus > Rhinophrynus dorsalis. Next base: position 592,745,055 of record CM074718.1, read on the forward strand.
GCATCTCTAGCATACACGGGGTTAAAGTTTCAGCTCACCTTTTGATTGCCAGAGAAATATCCAGTGCATTGCAAATCAATGTTGTGGCTAACTCTCTGGCACTCAAAGGGTTAAGTCAGTTAGAAGGCTTACCTATCCCTAGAACTATACTTTTGTGCACAAAGCCCTTAGCAGGTCCTAAGTGGTATGAAAGAATAGTGTAGCATGTCACTGTAAATGCCTTCTCCCAGGTAGTCAGGGTACCCACTGGGCACATTGAACATGGAGTTAGGCAGGAAAAAAGGTTTATGTCTCTGCTCCATTTGTGTCACTGATACAGTCAATCAGGAGAGAATCCATCTGAATTTCACCTCTGACCTCGCTCTCATGTCCTGCTTTTGTCTTGTCACCTGGTTATGAATACAATTAGCACAGCCCTGTGGAAGCATGACCATGGCCATTCATTCATAATGCAAGAGGATTATGTAACCTTCATGTAATCTTTTTTCTTACATTGCTCCGAGCCCAGCATGGTCAGTTGGTGCCCTGGCTATCTATAAAAGGTATTTAAAGCAAAATTATCTCAAAAAAATCTTCTATTTCTATTTGAAAGTACATATCCAAAAACCTACTTTGTAATTTTTTTATTTTATATATTTTGGGATCTCAAAATGAGCTGTATAATTGTAGCAAACTGTGAAATCCATTTAAAAATCTGGCTAGATCAGGGGGTTATGCATTAAGGTGTAATAAAGAGGGGATAAAGTGGCGATGACTCCACTCCAGTTCCTAGGTTATTCTATACAGCCTATGCACTAAGATCTCCAAAGTTGGAGCGCATTGGCTTCATAGAATAACATGGGAACTGGAGAAATGATATCACTGAAGAAGTCATCTCCACTTTGTCACCTCTTTATCTCTTAGTGAATCTCCCCCCAGGTCTTTTCAGACGAACCATGGCCTGCACATTCTCCCCCACTCCTCATGTGCTTGTTCTACCAGAGAACTTCCTCCACTCACATTCCTCAACTGCAGGATTGAGAAGGATGTATTTTATATTGTATTACCCAATTTTAAACACTGGCCGGTCTATAACCCTTTAAGGGGCAGAGGGATGTGAAAAGCATTGCTTTGCACATCCCTCTGCTCCTTAAAGGGTTAATAGACACAAGAAGTGAGATATAGACAAGAACACTGGAGTGGAACTATCATTTATGCAGACAGCTCTAACATTTCAGTAATGTAGCAATATAGCAATAGCCCTCTCCTGAATTGCCTCCAGTCTTCCTAGGCATTCCTGGTCAGCCATTGTATGTGCTTCTCAGTCAGGAGGCAAAAATGTTTTTTTAACCAATAAAGGTATCAACTTTACTAATTTTTTGCCTCCTGTATTCTTATGGCTAACACGGTACCGACTCTCTTCTCTTCTCAGTCAGTTCACTGTGGTGATATCACACTGAGCATCTGCAAAATATTCCGATGGGGGAGCAAAACCATAATATGCCCCCCAAGCTTACCCACTTAGACCCTATGTATATCCTGTGGGGCATCCCCTTCATTGCGGTGGCTAACCCTGGACAATGGATGTGGGCTGGCCAGTGCAGTCCTGCAGGAAGACCTGGGGAGGGTTGGGGGGTGGTCTACCTCACCTCCCCAGGTAAGAGGGGGGCGAGGGTGGGGGTATAAAAGTGGCCCAAAGTTATGTAGCAAGTATTAACATTGATGAGACGGTTATTGGCAATTGGAACAATTAGTAAAAGGTTAGAACCATCCGCATGAATGACCGTTCCTCTCAACTCCTCACATCGTTATGTCCCTGCTTGTGTCTAGAAACCCTTGAAGGAGCAGAGGGGTGTGCAGTGCATTGAGAAATAAGGGGGATATGTTATGCACTAAGGTGTGATAAAGAGGTGATAAAGCAGAGATGACTTCTCCATTGATATCACTTCTTCAGTTCCGGAGTCTATGAACTAAGACTTTTCCAATGTTGGTTATCTTAATATGTTGTCTCTATTGAATAACATGGGAACTGGAAAAGTGATATCACTGGAGAAGTCATCCTCCACTTCATCACCCCTTTATCATGCATAATACCAATCTGTTGCACAACCATCTACTTCCTAAAGTGTTAAAGACATGCCACTGTTCAAAATGGGGCAGCACAATATATAATATAAAATAATATAAATCCTTCTGCCTCTTGCAGCTGAGGAAGCTGAGCTGAGAACGTTCTGTGGCAGATGAAACACATTGATGGGGGGTTGCAGGCTAGGGTTCGTTTAAAAAGACCTGATGCTGCAGCTTTGCAAGAACAAGATTTTTGGCTAACTTTCACATTTGTAAAAGTTGTACAGCCCATATTGAGCTTCCAAAACTAAAAAACATACAGTAGATCTTTGGACTTGTACTTTCAATTAAAAACAGAACATTTTTAGTGATACAGTAATTTCCCTTTAAGATGCAATACAATAAGCTAAATTGATGTATTTCTGGAGTAAACCAGCTATAGAGGAAAATGGAAAATTCTCAGTGATTTAAATGGGGCATTTTAGCTCTTGACTGAAAAAGTTAGGTCAATAATGCATTGCTTTACAATGTGTTTGTGATCTCTCCAGCTCCGCATTTAAATCAATGGGCATTTGGGGAATTTTATTTGTCCCTTTTAGTGATTTTGATTTGCTTTGAAATTGCTCTTTTTTAGCTTACTGAATTGCAACTTTACTGTATTATGCTGATCTGTATATAAATAATTTTCACAAGGTGATGCTTTCTTTTTTATTCACTAATATATTTTTAGATTTAATCAAATATAGAAAGCAAACTATGGAAGAGCATTACTTTTATAAATATTTGATTACAGTGACAGTAAAAGGCCACTGAAAGATACTTTTAAAGTGAAACCAACACTTTATGACAAGTGATTTTGGAATATCTATATTTATGTAAGCCACTCCTTATGTCTAAGTATCGTTTATGAGATTTCTAGCTTTATTTCTTTGTCAGTTTATGAAAATTAGGTAGTGCTGCTCAGCCCGGTGTATAAGATGCTAACATTCCACTTTCTTTCCCAACTGCCACTTTCTACCAGGAAGTACTGTCTCATTTATATAAACTTCCATATCAATACAGCTAAATATCTCATAAATTATAGTTATACCCCCTCTGATTGTCATCCATAGCAATGAGTTGAATACCACTCTGGCATGCAAAAGGTTAAATGAAAAATGGTTAACAAATATAGGTGATTTTGAAAGTCTTTTCAAAATCATGCAAGTCATTATGAAGTTTTACTTCCACTTTAAATCCAATGAGAACCTTAGACAATTAAGGGAATCGATTTCCTGTTATTTTAGACCATACCTAATTTGCTGACACAGTGCTATAATGTACTGAGCCCTATGTTCAAAAATAACTGTTTGGAAATTCTGATCTAAATTTAAAGTCAATTTCAATATAAATCTTTTTTAGACCGCAATTTTCAAAAGCATATCTCCACTACTGAAAGTATGACTGTATTAGTAGTGTTTTTTCAAAAACTGAGGAAATAAAAATATACAGACAAATGCAGATATACTCTATACAGACATCTTGGGCCTTATGTATAAAACAAAAGGGAAACAACAGCATTTTAAGGAGAAGAAAAATCCCTATTATTTTAAACGGGTCTTTTAACCCTTTGGGTGCCGGAGAGGTACCCAACGTATTGCAACGCAATGCGTTGCGTACGTCTCCACCACTCAGAGGGTTAACCCCTTGTATGCTAGGCAGGTCTCCATCACATTGCTTAGCGATACATTCCTGGTAAAAACATTTTCTAAATAAATAAATGTCCCATGTAAATCAGTGGGAATTTGGGATAATTTGTTTATCCTGTATGGTGCAGTTGGTTTACAACAGAATTACCTCTTTTGAAGGTAATTTTGGAGTAAATAATGACATTCTTTGAAAATATGATTGTTTTGACACTGAGTTTGACCATACCTACTTTTAAGACCATTTTTCTAAAATTGACTTTGTTGCTTGGAAATGTAATTTTAAATGACATTTTAAAGGAAAATGTGTTGTTTTAAAGCAGAACTGTCATATGATTAAAATAGCACCGCAAATCAAAGTTACATTAACGATATCCACAGATTTATGCTTGAAAATAAAACTATTTGCTGCATTAACGAAAAAATAACCTTTTATGCAGGCAGGCACTGGCTGGGATCTTTCAGGAGGCGCTCTCTGCCCCTGTGCTGTCAGTCCCTTCCGGTGCCATAAGGTACAGTAGCATTCAACTCACCGGTCATGGAGTTGAAGGGGATGGACAGCGCAGACACAGAGATGCCGGGTCTGCAAGATGTCTGCGCTGATTCCCAGTACCTGCCTGGTTAACAGGTTATTTTTTCATTAATGCAGCAATTGGTTTTATTTTCAAGCATGAATCTGTGGATATCATTAATGTAACTATGATTATGATTATGAAAGTTCAGCTTTAAGGCTATTTGTTTAACATATAGCACCCACAGTGTAACTATATCCCAGAAAGCCCAATGAAGGGCACTGGTGAGTAATAATAAGGTCATTCCCAGGGCCGGATTTGCCATAAGGCAGAGTAGGCACCTGCCTACAGGCGAACCCCACAGAGGGGCATCTGTCATTGAAATAAATGTTTGTTTTTTTTTAAATTCACAGTGCTGCGCACAGTAACCCGCCGCACGGCCCGCCCCTTGCATGCTAAGGTCTGTATTTTCTTCGGCACAGACCTGTAGCTGCTGTTGCTCCCCCTCGTCGGCTCTAATGCAGAGCACTGGGAAATGACATAATCTCCCAGCGCTCTGCATTCCTAAAGAGAAGACCACACGGGGTACAACAGCAGCTGCAGGTCTGTGCAGAAGGCAGCACAGACATCTCCTGCCACTGGACCACCAGGGAGGTAGGAAACGGATACGGGGGGGGGGGGGTCAATGTGGAGCTGATGGCAATGTGAGGGCAAGTTGGAGCTGATGGGGGCAGTGTGGAGCTTGGAGCTGATGGGGGCAAGTTGGAGCTGATGGGGGCAAGACAGTTTGAGCTGATGGGGGCAAGTTGGAGCTTGGAGCTAATGGGGGCAAGTTGGAGCTGATGGGGGCAAAACAGTTGGAGATGATGGGGGCAAGACAGTTGGAGCTGATGGGGGCAAGTTGGAGCTTGGAGCTGATGGGGGCAATGTGAAGACAATATGGATATGGGGGTAATGTGGAGATTTGGAGCATTGTGGAGATGGCCAATTGGGGGGGGGGCACTTCAGATTTCTGTGCCTACAGGCTCCGGAGATGTAAATCCGGCCCTGGTCATTCCCACTGCTGTTTTTGTTTTATTCAAAGTTATAACCATTCAAACTGTCACAAAGTGTTACAACTTTTACTACCACGTTCTATCGAGAACTAAAGTCGATTACTCCCTTCTTCCATTGAATGCAATAAAATAATTCTCTGAACTCAGTGATCTACAGGTGACTTTTTTGAACACCAGGGGGTAGTATTCATGTAAAAAAACAACAGTTTGAACTGTAATAACTTTGAAATGGTACATTTACTGACAGAAAAAGACCTACAATATATATTTTTCATTAAAGTGGACGTATCTCTTTGAGATTTTTTTTTACATTTTAAAAAAAATTAATTCAAAACTGCCTATGTATCATGTTAGCCAAAAGTTCAGCAGATTTATTGATAAGGAGATAATCGCACTTTTATTTCTGGGAAAAGTGAAAGTCCCCTGGTGCAGCATTGAGCGTCATTAGCATATTAAACATTACTGAAAACCGTAATTAGCAAATGAATGGTCACTGAAAGGGCTTCATTAGTATATGAAATGTAACTGAAAATCTTAATTAGCATATGAAGCTTCACTGCTACAGCATGGATAACATAATTAGCATACAATAGCATAAAGTACCATTAGCTTAAGGCACCAAAACCTCCTTAACTGTACATCTGCTGATCTTTGGCTAATATAACACATGCAGAGTTTTTACTGCAGTTTTCAGATATGAAATCTTGACTCAAGATATAAGGTCCACTTGTCCTTTAATTTCTAGACAAATAATTTAGGATTTCTTTTTTATGTTCTAGTTGTATTCAGTCACAGTGTTTGTTAAATCAGGGCTTCTTTTGATTTTCAGAATTTGGAAGTTGTAATTATCTCCTTTATATCTACAGACAGGCAACATGTTGCTCTCCAGCTGTTGATGAACAACATCTCCCATTGTCCTGAGCAGCCCTTTGGCTCACTAAGTATAATGAGGATAAAGTTAACCCTTTGAGTGCCAGACAACTGCTACCCCCCACCCCCTATAATTTAGTAGAATAAATTGCTTCTCTTACTGGCACTGAAGAAGTTAACCCTTTGAGTGTGAGGGGGCAATGGACTGCACAACACTACCGTAACATGGAAACATTATCTTATATGTAAAAATTGCACTTCCTCCTCTACCTGCTTGTATTTGTGTGTCACCCTTCCTATACTTAGATTGTAAGCTCAACAGGGCAGGGAACTCCTATTCTAATGTATGTTCACCTGTTGTTCCCCTTAAGATTGACTATATAACCCCTTAATGGGATAGTAATACTTTAATATTACTATTCCCCATATTGTAGATATTTGACAAAGAATTTAATAGCCCCCAGGTTCATCTCTCAAACCTTTATGGTTTGAGAGATAACCAAATGCAAAGTTCCCCCCTTCCCTGAAGTCAGCATTGTGCTGACTGCAGGGATATCCAGTCTGACTTTCATCAGGCGGCTCTGCAGCTGAGCCGCAATCGCGTTAGTGAAAAATAATTATTTCACTGAAACGGTCTCCTATGTGTGCTTGCAAACCAAGCACATGTAGAAGACCATTTCAGTGAAATAATTCTTTGTCACTAACGGGATCTCGGCTCAGCTGCAGAGCCACAAGCCTGTCGTACGACAGACTTCCCCTGCAGCCAGTACAACGCTGACTTCAGGGAAGGGGGAGGGAGGGGGAACTTTACGTTCGGTTATCTCTCAAACCATAAAGGTTTGAGAGATGAACTTGGGGGCTATTAAATTCTTTTTACCATAGCTACAATATGGGGATTAGTAATAATAAAGTATTACTATCCCTTTAATCGCTGTACTTATTGTACCCCTTCTATATAAAATGTTAACTGAAATGTGCTAAGTACACCTGTTGGCACTATATAAATAAAAATATATATACATATAAACAAGCACGCTATCAATTGAATGTTAAAGAAATTCTAAGGGAACTTCCACCTCCCTGAACCCTTTACATGCCAGAGGAGTGCATGCCAAGCCATCGCCCATGTCTCTGGCACTCGAATGGTTACATTGGAATATCTGTGTCTCTCACTTGAAACTAGTGATGAGACTAGGAACTGGCAAACGATAAGAGGTAGGGAATTCCAGAGGTGGGGGGAGCTAAGGAAAATGCCTTAAGGCCCTGGAGGAAAGGAGGCAAAAAAAGGGGTCTTACACAGTTCATTTTAAATTAAACTTTTTTCTCAATTCCTTAAAAGAATAAAGAAAACAGTGTTCCAACGCCACATATAATCATCTTTTATTCCCAAATTAAGTTATTGTATTGGAAATTTGTACTGAATTTGTTACATAAGATAAGTAAATACAATTAAGACCTGGCTAGACATCTTATTAACCTTTTGAGTGCCGGAGGTGTATGCATACCCCTCCAGCACTCAAAGGGTTAATGAAAATGATAGCTTTCATTTGTTGAATAAGTTAAAGTAACATATTTCTTTTGTTTTCAAGAGAACTAAGGAAGCATTGTGTCCACCCCATCTCCCAGGTCTTCTCTAACATACGTGGGGTGAAGTTGGTTTGTGAGATCAAAAGTAATCTTTATGGACATCCACACTGTGCACTTTTTCATTAAAATAGCCTTGTCACCTAAAGACAATTTATGTTTTTTTGTTTTTTCAGAGAATTCATATCTAGCTATATGTTGCACTAGATAAAAATAAATCTCTTGAGAAAATAACCATTATATTTTGATGGCACTCTATACAAATTCCAGCACAGTATGCTTATATGTTGAGGCCAATCATACTGCTCGCTGTGCTATTAGAAATTACCCCATTGTGTGGGCTCTGTCTAGATAAGTTGTTTTCATAGAAACATAGATTATGAGCAGAGGCGTTACTAGAAGCCACCGGGCCCTAGTGCAGAAAATGCCATGCCCCCCCCCCAACCACATTGCCCCCCCAATCTCCACCACATCTCCACATTGCCCCACAATCTCCACATTGCCCCCAATCTGCACCACATCTCCACATTGCCCCCCAATCTCCACATTGCCACCACATTGCACCCCAATCTCCACATTGCCACCATATCTCCATGTTGCCCCCCAATCTCCACATTGCCACCACATTGCCCCCCCCAATCTCCACCACATCACCACATTGCCCCCCAATCTCCACCACATCTCCACATTGCCCCCTAGTCTCCATATTACCACCACATTGCCCCCCAATCTCCACCACATCTCCACATCGCCCCCCAATCTTCACATTGCCACCATATCTCCACATTGCCCCCAATCTCCACATTGCCTCTACTGAACCCCCCCATTGTCCATTTCCTACCTCCCTGGTGGTCTAGCGGTGTGGCATGAGAGGGTAGAGCTGGAGCTCCTGCGTGGTTCTCAGTAATGCAGAGTGCTGGGACATGATGTCATCTCCAAGAGCTCCTCATTACTAAAGCGCCGGAGAGTGAGAAGTCACTGACCTACTTGCTGCAGGTGCCAGGCGACGGGGTGCAGGGGACAGCTGGGCCCCTGGAGTGACGGGCCCATTCGCAGGTGCGACCCCTGTGACCCCTATTGTTATGCCAGTGATTATGAGCAAAAAAGAAGAATGAGCCCAACTTGTCTACCCTTTTCCCTATCTAATAAAATACACAGTCTTACATACTGAGCAGAATAGAATTATGTCTGTCCCAGTCATTGTTTGAATCTCCTAAAACTTTTAGTCCATAAGACATCTGCTGGGAGGCTTTTCCATGAGTCTATCACCCTTTCCACAAAGTAGTATTAAACACATTAGTATTACTTTTTAGTTTTCCATCCTCTTACTTTAGATCATGACCACTTGTCCTAGTATTCCTCTTTTTTCAGAAACATGCTTCCCTGCTGATTGAGTGAGAAATATAATTTAGCATTTTGTTCTTTGCTAATTATTTTGTTATGTATATGATATACTCAAGAAAACACTGGGAGTGGGAGGTTACAGAGTCATCATTCTCAGAACTTTAATGTTTTTGATCACGAGTGAGGGCTTCAATGTTGGCAGTAATAACATTTTTTTTTATGTAAAATTATCCCCTATAGTACAAACTATAGGGGAGAAATACAATTCCTATTAATTTCAATGGGACTTTTAACCTCTTCAATACAATGGGTTGAAAAACTCTCTAGTATTTTAAAGACTTAAAAGCTCCTTTTAAATAAATGATGTGTTTGACAATTTCTATTTGCCCTCTATGGTGCACTTGGTTTATGCCACAATCACTCCAATTGCACATAGTATATCATCCTCTTTGTGTTGTACAAAGTAAGATCCAAGTACTTCTGTACTTACAGTTCATCCAGCATGAATGCTCTGACACAAGTTTATTACATGAGACGTGTTTGACTCAATTAAATCTTTATACACAAGTTTTTATGTGTCTTTGAGATTCCCACCTTGATAAACCTGTCCCTTTTGCCAAAACAATTAGTGTTATATTTCTAACTATTTTTTACAATCTGATAACATCTAAATTCAGCCACCTCCTTCAAAATCAGCACATCGTGAATAACAATACTAATTTATTTTTTATATTAAATTATCATGATGTACTTACAATAGAGAATTGCCATTTGGCACTAGGTCAAACAAACAAGTTGAACTACTCTAGGATTCAACTGAGGACATGTCAAGGCCTTAACCAGCAGATGTCAGTCTTCTTAACAATATAACATAGTTGATGGGGCTGAAAAAAGACATATGTCAATCAAGTTCAGCCTTTTCCAGTTAAGCCCCAAGTGGGTAAAAAAAAATTCCTTTTTGACTCCAAAAAGAAATTGCATATTTCCCTGGATCAATATCCTGTACTGAAACCAAGTATAATAATTCTCAGTATAGTTCTGAGCTAGAAAGGTAGCCAATATTTTTAAAGCATCTAAAGTATCTGCAAATACAGAGTCTTGAGGCAAAAAAATTCTACATCCTTACTGCCCTTAACCCCTTAAGGACCACATCACGTGCTATGACCATTACACAGTTATTTCCCTTAAGGACTGGTGATGGTCATAGCACATAGCACATACTTTTTACTTACAGCGCTCCTACGAGAGAGCTGTAAGTAAAAACGGGGTCTTGGAGTGGTCTCTCTCAGACCCCAACTCAGAGAATCCAGTACATGCAACAGGTCATGTATACTGGCACGTCAGCAAGGATGAAAGAGGTCCTTAAGGGAAGATAACTTCCCTGGACCTCTCGTCCTTAAGGGGTTAATGTAAAACAACTGCCTTTGTTTTAGTCAAAAGCACTGTACATGTTAGTAACCTACTGGCTCTTGCTGCAGCTGAGTGAATCAGCACACTGTTGTAAAGACAACTGTTTATAAGTACTCCTAAATATTTTACTGACAATGATTTTCCAAGTAGTTTACCACATATTGCGGATAGATAGAGAGCTAGAGAGAGATAGATAGATAGATAGATAGATAGATAGATAGATAGATAGATCCAAGTATACATCAACAGCAAAACCATTGTTCAATTTACCGTTTATAATTTCATCTAATGCAAGTAAGTTTGTCTGAAATGATCTATTCATCATAAAACCATACTGACTCTTACAAATATTGTTACTGGTCATCACATTATATAGTCCTAAATACTATCGCTAACTAATCCTTCTAATATTTTAGTGAAACTCACAAGTGTATAATTTCCCTGTTTAGATCTTGCACCCCCCCTTTTGAATAATTGTACTATATCAGTTTTCCTCCACTCATAGGGCAATGTGCTTGATGATAGTGAATCACTGAATTATTTATTTATTTAGAAAACATTTTAACAGGAAGAAGATATATATATATATATATATATATATATATACACACATAAACATACATTCAAAACATATAAAAATGTATATACAGTTACATATTGTTTTCAGATATAAAGAAGCAGTTATTTTTTAGGAATTTTAGGCTGATTTTTCCATTTTCAGGCTTTTGGAGCTCTAAAGGAAAAGGCAGATTGACTGGCTTCTTTCATGTAGTGTAGAATACTCAGTTAGTTGTTAGCAATGGAGCGGAATTTATAGTTAATATGGAGAGCTGGAGTGAGCATACTGCTCAGGTAATCTGGTAGCTATCCAGAGAAGTGCTTATAAAATAACCAAGAAAGGTGAGGGGAAAGTCTAGATTTGAGAGTTAGCCAATTTCGCTGTTAAACATATCACAGCGATGGGTAGTGTAATTACATTGGAGGAGAAAGCAGCATAATGAGTTATACAATGTCAAGTTTACCAAGCTGGATTTGTGGAGAGGGAGCATATACTACCTCCCCATAATCTATTACTGGTATTCACATCTGTTGAACAATACTTTTTCTTAACAGAATTTGTTTCAAAACAGAGCACCTATTGTAGGATACGGTTTGATGTTAACATCAATTTGAAGAACAAAAGTGAGTTTGGGGACAAACCACATACCAAAATATTTGTAGGAGTCCACCGGAGCCAAGTTGCAATTAGACATTGGTTAGATGGATATTGTGGAGTTTAAGTAGTTTGTGCTTTGTACCAAATACCATTATGAATGTTTTATTAGTGTTTAAGAAAAGTTTGTTTTTAGCTATCCATCTTTCAACTTCAGAGAAATCTTGCAGTAATACGACCTCAAATTTCAATTTTTAGTGTAGATTATGGTGTCTTCTGCATACATGTGCACAGAAGATGCTTTACAAACTGTGGGCAGATCATTTATAAACAGAGAGAATAGAAGAGGGCCAAGAATGGAGCCTTGGGGAATCCCACTTTTAGTGACATCTCTGCTTCAGTTCCTATGTTATTCTATGGAGCCAATGCACTAAAATGTCTCCAGCGTTGGAAATCTTAGTGCATAGGCTCCATAGAATAACAAAGGAACTGGAGATGTGATATCACTGGAGATGTCATTTCTACTTCTTTTTCATCTCTTTATCACGCATTAGTGCATAACTCCCATTGTGCTCTGGCTGATAATGAGAATGATTACCCAGTCGTGAACGTTTGAGTTTACTTATCAGAATATTATGGCCTACTATATCAAAGACCTTTGCAAAATCTAGGAAAAGTGAGTTCACAATTTTCCATGCAAATCTGGATATCATTACATACTTAGATACAGGACGGCAGTGACTGTTAAGTGATTTTGACGAAAGCCTGATTGAAGGGGTTGAAAAAAACTGCACAGTCAGTAATATAAAGTTGCGTGTGGACAAATTTCTCTAGGACTTTAGATAATGTGGGGAGTAGAGATATTGGTCTGTTATTTGATACAAATTTTTTTCACTTTTGTGGATAGGCACAACTCTAGCCAGTTCCAGGCTTTGGGCATGCACCAGATAACAAAGAGGCATTAATTAGGGATGTAATAGGATGTGCAGTGACCGAGGCACTGACCTTTAATAATATTGCTGGTAGTTGCTCAGGCCCAGATTGTGATTTTATTTTTTGGTTGAGGAGGTGGCCATATATTTCACTATCAGTTACTGGCATAGCGTTTAAAGGGATAGTAATGTTTCATAATAAAAGCAGATCTAATTAATCATCATAGTATTTGGACTTTGGAGAGTGTTATTTCAATTCTGTCAGAGTTGTAGTTCAGGAGTAATTCAATGACAAAGTGTCCCCCTCCCTCCCCTTTTACTGATGCAACACTTTTCAGCCAGAGCAGAAGGGAGGTGCAGGTGTACAGGGTTTGGGCAGTTTGTGGACAGAGTGTGAAGGTGGACGGGGTGTGGGCAAAGTGTGGGGATGGTGGACAGAGTGTGGACAGTGTGTGGACAGGATGTGAGGGTGGACAGAGTGTGAGTGTGGGCAGAGTGTGAGGGTGGTCAGTTTGTGGACAGGGTGTGGAGGTGGATAGAGTGTGGACAGGGTACGAGGGTGGGAAGTGTGTGGACAGGCTGTGAGTGTGGGCAGAGTGTGAGGGTGGTCAGTGTGTGGACAGGGTGTGGAGGTGGATAGAGTGTGGACAGGGTACGAGGGTGGGAAGTGTGTGGACAGGCTGTGAGGGTGGACAGAGTGTGAGGGTGGGCAGTGTGTGGACAGGGTGTGGAGGTGGATAGAGTGTGGACAGGTTTTGGAGAAAAAAAATGTCGCCGGATTTCATTTTAAAAATCTGGTCACCTTACTGTCCCCTCCAAGATCCTCGGCACTGACCCTGCTCCTATCTAGCCTGCAGTAGATAGGATACCTTTAGCTGTTTAGTGTAGCGTTAACCTTTATGTATATGTGACACTTGAATTAACAGAGCGTCAGCAGATATAATAGTTGCCAGCAGTTAACGGGTTAATATGCATGTTTAGCAGAGCGTCTGCAGTGAATCATTCATTTACTCACAATTTACATCATACAGGTTTTACGGCTACATACAGCTCACGCTCTCATTATGATTTGTATAAGCGCACTATAGGTCATGTCAACATATAGCGATATCATATATCTCTAGCTACACTTCTCCAAGCTCAGACTGAGAAGTGTATTGCACCAGTGCCACTATTAATGTGATCCTGTGTATTATATATTGGTTTAACTGATTAATAGGCAGATATTTATTGCACTGTGTTTTTGTAAGGTGTATCATATTCGATTTAACACCCTAAGTCTGTTTTATGTTGGTTTTATAAACAGATTAATAAAAGTTAGCTTTTAGCTCCCACACCTCTTCTTTACCGAACTGGTCTCTTACAGCAGCTAAGGACTCTGTCCATCTTGGGTGAATGGTATTCACACCTTGATGTGAAGGACCAATTAGCTCTGTAGTTTTCTCTTGTTTATTTTCTCTATATAATTTCTAGACTTGCGGTAATCTCACAATCATTTATACTTGACCTATGCTGAGGTACTAGCAAAATCACAACTTCCATTTGTCTGTTGATTTCCACTGTTTGTTGGCCCTTTGGGTGCCAGAGGGGTGAGCAATGCACATCCCTATGGCATTTAATGCTGTCCATGGTGCTGAAAGCCTTCTCTGTGTTCTCCTACTGTCTATGTAATGAAGCTCAGAAAATGCTGTTCAGAATTGTCGTAGTGTTGGTGATGTGTCAGTGGAGGAGATCCCTTCCACACTGACAGCACTTCGAAAATCCTGTATGCTAATAGGGGCCTCCTCCAACCTTCCCTTTCCATCCGACAATTGTTGTGAATATGTCGATGTGTGTGCAGATAGAATTGTCGGAGTGATTCAAACACATTGACTCGATCATACCGACACCACATCGACCTTTAGTGCATCTAGGCCTTAGTTTATGTTTAAGAACGGTCTCTAAAGTTTACAGCATCAGGTCATATTTATAAAGAAGCAAATGTAAGTTTATAAATATGTTTATGAGAATATTCTGAGAAATTTCTGAGAAAATTTGCAGCAGAGAATATTCTGTTACATACATAGCTGTCACTATATCCTTTCATTAAGAACAGGTTATACCTGGCATTAACCCCTTAAGGACCCATGAAGTGCAAGGACCGTCGTGGGTAAACTTGTGTTAAGGACCAGTGACGTTTTGGCACATCATAGAATTAAAGAGTTCCCAGTGTGGCTGTACTCCACTCGGGGACCCCTGAATTCATTTCACATGAAAAAAAAAAGGACAGTCGACCTTATCTGCCGGCCACGTGTCTGGTCATTAAGGGGTTAAGATTTATTCACTAAAACTGCTTTTATTTTTGGTGTAATTAGTGAATTTCTTTATAAATACCTTGCAACACATTTCTTATTTGGACAAGATCTTTTCTACTCCACTTTTCAAAAAGTCAGCTGATTGGAGTTAATACTAAAAATGTCACTAAAAGTGTGTATATATCCTGATGTCATTTTGCGACAATTTTACATACACTTTATTAATAACTCCAGTTTTATACATCTCTCCCTAAATCCCTTGAGTACTCGTGGGTGTATGCCATCAGGGTCCAGGTACTTTATTTACATAACCTTTTTTCACTCTCATTTGAACCTTGCCCCCAGTAAGTCATGTACATCCTGGCCCCTTAGATGCAAGACATGTTTCAGGTTTATTGCAAAACAATATGCTAGAGAGCCCCCTAGCATCCAAATGAATGGCATAAATTATTTGTTTTTAACAAGTTACTATAATAACCACATTTAACAATGTTACAAACAAATGATTTTACTCCTTTGCAGAGAGCAACATAATGATTTCATAAGGGTAATTTACATTGGGAAGTGTTTACAAATCAAGTGATTTTTTTTTTGTTTATATCCTTGTCTCAACCTGTTTTTACCAGAGTATTAAGAAAGGTGGGGTGGTGAGATGACTGTTGTTATCAAGTATATGCTGAGTTTCCAGTAATATTATACAATAAAAGGCAGTGGGAAGAAATCACACTCTGTCCAAGGGTGAGATTTATCAACAAGATGGTAACACAGCTGGAGTAATTTTTCAACAAACCAACTGCACCATGAGGGCAAATTACATTTCAATTGATTTAAATGGGAATTTTTTTCTAAGCTTTGCAAGACAAATACTAATGAACTCAATGAAATCAAGGATAATGTTTAACATTATGTTAATGACAATTAGTTTTCACTGTTTTAGACAAGATATACAATTAACAGTTTGTTGATTGTTAGTCTATAAATTGAATAATATTTTAATAAATATGAATGGCATTGCTCAGACAATAATATAATACTATAAGAGCTATGATGGGGCAATTCAACTATTTTAATGAAAAATATCAATAAAGGAAGAGTTAAATTATAACGGGTAAACAACGAATAAAACTAGATGTCACTTTAAGAATGGCTAAGTATTACTATTGTTTAATCTGTTATGAGATGAAGGTAATATTGGAGTGCCCCTGAAATAGAGGTATCTGATTACAATCACTTGAATGCTAGAGATGTTTCCTATGCATTGAAAAGCAATGCATTGGAGACCTCTCTAGCATTCAAGGGGTTAAAATCCCACCTAATTCAATTCTTTGTCCCCTTTATATCAGATGGTTTATCCTAGATTTACTCCAATTTATCTTAGTATATTAGCAGTGGTTCTCAATCTTTTTTCCATTTAAGGTACCCCTGACATGCAATTTGGAATTTTCGGGGCATCCTTCCTAATTTATAGGTAATTTTCAAGGGCTTAAAGGGATAGTAATACTTAAAATGTAAACAAAAAATATGTTTTGGGGTTTATCCCCCTGAGTTAAACAAGGCTAATCCCACTGCTGAAAGTTGTTTTATTCAAAAGTTATTACAGCTCAAAGTTGGATTTATTAGGTGCAATATCATAGTGGCCTGAAATTGTACAGTGGCGCTGTTGCAACACCATCCTATGGACAGCTCTGGTCCCGGAACCTGCAGTGCGGGATGGAGGGAGAAAGAAGAAGAGGGGAATAAGAAACTAGAGAGATTGGAGGAAAATATGGAGATGGAGGAAGAAGTTGTAGAGAGGAAGGAAGAACATGAAAAGAAACAGGAGCAAGATGGAGATGTGACAAGACGAAGCTGAGAGGGTGGGAGGGAAGAAAAAGCTAAATGGTGAAAGGTAACAAAGAGAAAATGGAAGGTGGATGGGAAGAAGAAGCTGGATGGTGGAAGGGAAGAAGAAACTGGAGGGTAGGAAGGAGGGAAGAAGACACTAGAATGGTGGGAAGGAAAAAGAAGCTGGACGTTGAAAAGGAAGAAGATGGAGAGGGAGGAAGACGTTGGAGGTTGGGAGAAAAGAAGAAAATAGCAAGATGGAGGAAGGAAGGAAAAATTCACTCAATCTCACATTCACACACACTCAGATTCTTGCGCATACATATCATGCTCAGATTGACACACATCCACTCTGAGATTCACACCTATTACCAGGTTCACATTGAGACACTATTTTCGAAATCCACTTCAAAATCATCAGTAAATTAAAAAACATTGAGTCTAGTCCTGAACCCTGATGACAAACTTGAAAAGTTTCCATTTACAACTTTCTGCAATATGTTGTATCCATGCTCAGATATCACATCCTAAGCCAAAGCCTTTTAATGTACACAGTAACCTGTTATGGGGCACAATATCAAAGACTTTTGCAAAATCCAAGTATATACATCAACAGCAATAATTTTGTCCATGTTACCACTGCCCCATTCCCAGAATCCACATAAATTAGTTTCATGATATTTTATTCATAAAATCATGCTGAATTTTACAAATAATGTAGTTGGTCATCATCTAGTCCTGAACACTATTGGTTTATACCATACTTTTACTATCTTAACCACTATTGAAGTTAAACTCACACTTCTATAAATTCACGGGTTAGATCATGAATAATGGTATTTCTAAAACTCAGGGCACTATGCCTGATGACAGTAAATCAATAAATATTAAATATAATTGTCTTGTTATTACTGAACTAAGCTTCTTAGGTGCTCTTGGGTGTATGCCATTAGGTGTTTTATTCACCATAAACATTTCCCTTATCTTTTGGACTCTGTCTTCAATAAGACATGTGAATGATGTTAGCATTTCTGTGACGTTTCCTGTTTGCCCAAGCTCTGCCTTTGCTGCTTTGTTTGCATATATCAGGAGAAGACAACCCTGGTCATCTAGAGCTACCAACAGTGCATGCTTTCTGGGTATCACTGAATGATCACAGGTTGACCAATTAAACTGACTTAGCTATTAATTACTCCATCTGTGCTCTAACTGGGAGTTCCTAAAAACATGCAACTGTATATGTATGTATGTATATTTGTATTTATATAGCACCAGCAGGTATACTTAGCACTTTATAGTTTACATTTAGTATAGAGGGGATACAATAAGTGCAGCAAGTCAATTACCATAAGAGGAACACTAGGTGAGCATACATTAGTATAGAGGGTCCCTACCCTTAGAGCTTACAATCTAAGCCAACGGCCAAATGTTTCTTACACAGGGGCCAACAGACACTTATTGATGCACACTACATATCCCGGATATCTGTTTTGTTAAGTTGGATAAAAATTGCACAGGCACCACTGCGCAGACAAAGTGAGTTTCTCCAATAGAAAGTTATTCAAAGTACAGGCGATGCAGAGTCTGTTCTGCAGGTGGACTCCCTGAGACACTGGGCCCTGCACTGTCTGCAGCTCCATACTTATGGGAGTGCTGTTTCATGTTCATACACTTATTTCCTATTTTTCATATGTCGTTGTGTGCTCCGCTCTGTCATTCATTTTATATAACCTGGAACTCGTAAGATTACATTGATATGAAACAGATGGCAGAGTGGGGCACACCACTACATACTGAAGCTCCCCAGTAAACCAGTCAGGAAATCCCCAATAAAACAGTCAGGGGGTCCATTTGACACAGGTGCCCCCAGACTCCACTATGCCACTATAACATATCATTTGGAATTTTTAAAGCACCCATAACATCTTATTGGTAATTTGTTAAGGTGAAAATAATTATAAAAATACATAAATATATAGTTATTATTAGGTCTCACAATAAAATGACATAAATGAGCATACTGTATATAACAATACCTATAAATATAGATTTGAAACTCAAAATTCACATTTTTGTAAAAGAAATGTGGGACTCTAAGCTGGTATCTACAGCCACAGCATATTGGTTGAGAACTACTGCTCTTCTCCATACCCTGAAATTCTGTACTGGCGGGCAAAAAAATGGCACTTCTAGCCTATTGGGAAATTTCCTATGAAAAGTGCTGTTTACCTGCTTATTTCGCCTAGCTAATTTCATTGAAATCAAATGGAAGATTGAATTTCTCCCCACCACATGACAGTTTTCTCTTCGTTTTCTACAGGCATATAAAAGGGTGTCAGGCTCTCACAGCATGTCATTCTGTGTTTATGAGTGGAGAGAGCAGCATGTTTTTGAGCTAGAGAAGATAGGCAAATAAAGTGGAATTAAAGCTTAGTTTAGGAAGTCTTTTATGTAGGATCTTTGTTCTCTGCATTAGGGGAGTCTGGAGACACTCTGGGGAGAAAGAAGGTTGACCCCAAATACCCCAAAATTCAGCGTGACTGACTAGCAAGACACATGCAGCCGTGATCCAAGTACCTTCCTGATCTGGCTGCTATTAGCTCTGTGTTGGTGGAGTCTGGGTGGGGTGGGAGGAAGAAGCAAAGGAGGTTGACCCCAAATAACCCCACAATCTGTCTGACTGATTTGATTTAAAAGACACAGGCTGCCATGGTTTAATTTCCTTGCTGTTCTTGCTGATATTATCTTTGTGTTGGACGTGTCTGGGGGTGTGAGAAGGGAGCAAAGAAGGTTGAACCCTAATTCCCCAACATTCTGCCTGACTGATTTGTTTTGAAAGACAAAGGATGCTGCGGTCCAAGAAATTCCCTTGCTGATCTTGCTGTTATCATCTCTGTGTTGGACATGTCTGGGGTTGTGAAAAAGGAGCAAAGGAGGTTGATCCCAAAGACTGTTTTGATTTGAAAGACACAGTCAGGTACGGTCCAATTTTCTTGCTGATCTTGTTTTTATCTCTATTCTGGGGAAGTCTGGGGAAAGAAGTTTTTTTTTTTTGATGTAATTTTTTTTTTATTTTGGACAGTGATAAAAAATTAGGTGACAGACAGCTGACTGAGACCCTGACGTGAACTGTGTGACTGAGGCAAACTGGATAGATAGCAGACAAGATTGAGTATTTTGTTGACTCCAAGGCAAGACATCACACTCCATCAGTTGTGTTGTGTACTTTAGAGTAAAAACACAAACACAGTAGTTGAGTAATGTCCAGGGGGAAGGGGAAAGGAGGAGCTGCTGCATGTGCAATAAATGATGATTATCCCTCTCCTCCCAGGGAGGATGCGGTTTGTCAAGGTCCCACCAAAAATTCGACCTCCCCCACCACCAAAATCGCCAGTACTATTAAAAAAGACGACAATGAGTCTCATTCTAGTGTTGATGATGGCATAATGAAGGAAGGTGTAGCAGCTTAACCAACTGCTGCATCTGACAGTGAAACAAACCAGCACCAAAACACCTGTCCTCAAAGCAGTAGCAAACTTTGTAAAAGTAAAAAGGAATTATTTGAGACTCCCGCAAGAAGCGGCAGGTGATGCTGAGGATGACCTAATGATGACTGATGATGATTATGTACACGAAATCTAGACTATATCCCTACAGCATCCTCCTCTTCTTCAGATATTGATGAAGTTGAGACTTTGACTTTCAGCTATATATTTCTCTACTTCAGCCCTCAGAAGAAGTAATACTGCAGTGGGAAATTTTGCAGTCATAGGAAACATGGGCAAAAAAATTGTCACTGGCGAAAAAAAAATCTTTGTTTTTTTCTCAAAATGCAGGAATTTTCTCTTCCTTTTCAGCCACTCCTGCATATGAGTGATAGGGTAGTGGTTCTGAACCATAGTGCTATGGCACTTTGCGGCACCATGGGCATCCACTTATAGTGCCCCCTCTTAACTATTAGGATTAACAATATATGTGAATACTGCGTTGCAGATTTATATTTATGGAAATTATTCT
Organism: Rhinophrynus dorsalis; assembly: GCA_037306005.1. Lineage (NCBI taxonomy): Eukaryota > Metazoa > Chordata > Amphibia > Anura > Rhinophrynidae > Rhinophrynus > Rhinophrynus dorsalis. Next base: position 592,765,781 of record CM074718.1, read on the forward strand.
GCATTATATTATTTTTATCCATATTGTACTTATGTTATAAAAATATGTTTTTCTCCTATAATATGCCCTTGACAATTTACCTGTAAGATGGTGAGAGTGCCCTGAAAATTACAGAATGTGTTAGAAGTACCATTAGCAAAAAAAGACTGCAAACTCCTGCACTAGGTAGTGTAAGCTAGCCGGGAAAATATACTAGAAATCAGCATCAATTGGACATGGATCTATAAATAAAAATATTAATAATTGTTTCCCTAATTTACTCTACTTTGCTTTTATCCATAAGGTCCAAAATATCCAAATCTGTAGTACTGTGCAAAAGTCAGGTGTGAAAAAAATGCTGTAAAGTAAGATTGCTTTAAAAAATATACATGTTAATAGTTTATGTTTATCAATTAAAGCGGAACTTTCAGATAATAGTAAGTCACCATGCATTCATGTCTAAAGGAATCCGTCCCGTTTGGAGACCGGAACCCAGGCTACAGCGCAGTCATCTTGTCTGTGCGCCTGCGCAGTCAGTCCCGGTCTCCATTGACTAGACTGCTTTGCACCATATGGTCACCAGAAGGAACTGACGGCTCAGGCGCACAGACCGCACTAACCTACCCATCAGTCCCGAAACGGGACAGATTCCTTTAGACACATCTATTTTTTTACGGTAAGACATCTATTTTCAAGCTAGTCGCCATGAATTTAATGAATGCATGGCGACTTGCTATTATCTGAAAGTTCCACTTTAACAAAATAATAGTGAGTGAACAGAAGAAAAATCTAAATCAAATCAATATTTGGTGTGACCACCCTTTGCCTTCAAAACAGTGTCAGTTCTTCTAGGTACACTTGCACAAAGTGAGGGATTTTGTAGGCATATAGTCAGATGTATGATTAAACAATTATACCAAACAGGTGCTAATGATCATCAGTTTAATATGTGGGTTGAAATACAATCATTAACTGAAACAGAAACAGCTGTGTAGGAGGAATAAAACTGGGTGAGGAACAGCCAAGCTCAGCTAACAAGGAGAGGTTGCTGAAGACAGTTAAATGTCAAAAGTCAGACACAATGATAAGACTGAGCTGAACAACAAGATACAAGGTAGTTATACTGAATCAGCAATATCTCTCTCAGGGAGAAATGTCAAGCTAGATGGATTTCCAGATGTTCTGTCGAAGCTCTTTTGAAGGAGCACAAAGAAACAGGCAACGATGAGGACTGCAGTCTTAGTGGTCGGCCAAGGAAACTTAGTGAAGCAGATGAAAGACACATCATGTTTACTTCCCTACACAATCAGATGTCAGCAGTTCCGTCAGCTCCAGAGAAGTCTGGTTAGAAGTGTTCTTCATAAAAGCCTTGCAGCCAAAAAGCCATTCCTCCGACATGGAAAGAAGGTACATCAACTCAACTATGCACAAAAACACAGGAACTGGGTTGCAGAAAAATGGCAACAGGCATTCTGCACTGATGAGTCAAAACTTGAAATATTTGGCTGTAGTAGAAGGTAGTTTGTTCGCCAAAGGACTGGGGAACTGTACAAGAATGAGTGACTGCAGGCTACATTTCTGCAAATACAGTTGAGGATTTGGTCAGAATTAATGGTCTCCTCAGTGCTGAGAAGTACAGGCAGATACTTATCCATCATGCAGTACCATCAGGGAGGCATCTGACTGGACTAAAATTTATTCTACAACATGAAAACGACCCCATACATTCAGTCCTGGAAGTGATGGTATGCCCCCCCCCCCCTCCCACCTACAGAGCCCTGATTTCAACATTGAAAGATATATACATGAAGAGAGAGAAGCAACTGAGCTAAACCCACAGAAGAACTATGATGAGTTCTCCAAGATGTTTGGAACAACCTACCTGCCAAGTTCCTTAACAAACTGTGTGCAAGTATGCCTAGAAGAATTGATGCTGTATTGAAGGCAAAGGGTGGTAACACCAAATATTATTTTGATTTAGATTTTTCTTCTCTTCACTCACTATCATTTTGTTAATTGATAAGAAAATAACTTATTAACATATCTATTTTTGAAAGCATTCTTACTTTACAGCATTTTTTCACACCTCTCTAAGACTTTGGCACAGTACCATGTAACCTTAATGTGCATGTGTAATATAAGTGAACCATATATATGTCTGTGTACTCCACACATGCATATTTATGTAGATGAAGATGCAGACTTAATTGGCACACACTGGCTCAGATGAATATGGGAAGTGGTAATCAGAATATGCTAAATGAGGGCACAGGGGAATGAGACTAAACTCTCAATTTACATATTTTACCAAAGATCTTCTTAACAAAATGCAGAGCTAAACACTTTTTTCCATTTGCATAAAAAGCCACAGGGCAGAGATTTTAACTCTTTATTGCTAAAATAACAGCGTATAAGAAGAAAAATAAATCACTAATTTAAAAAAATGTGGTATATCAGAAAGTACACAAATGCTTATAAAAAAATTTTTGGTCAATAATCAGAACTATGAGACATAGTCGGGTACAATTAAGTAACTTGTCATTCGAGGGCCCCAGTGAAAAATTTTTTTGGGGGGACCACTAAAACAAAAATATATTTCTAGAATTCCATATTACAGGTTACAATACTTATTGGCGTATACTATGCATATTTGTTCACTTTACAATGTTGATGCAATTTTTTAGCTTGTTTATAGAAATGTATTGGGCATTATTATTATTATTATTATTTATTTATATAGTGCCAACTGATTCTGCAGCGCTGTACAATGGGGAATAGACATACATAGGTATTAAATAATACAGTCAAATGTGGAGAGAAGAAGGGTTAGAGGGCCCTGCTCATGAGAGCTTACAGTCTACAGGGCATTATGTTACAATAAAAAGAGGAGTAATTCTAGAGCCAATCAACTACACCAGAAGACAAACACAAATTTCCAAACTTACCATTGATTTAATGATGCTTTTAACCCCTTGAATGCTAAAGATGTTTCCAATGCATTGCTTCCCAATTCTTTTGAAACCTTTCTAGAATTCCAGTGGTTATACATTCCCATTTAAATCCACGGAGATTTTTAATTTTCTCCTTTAGTGCAGACAGTTTGCCCCAGAATTCCTCTACTTTCTTTTTAACATAAGCCCTTAGAACTGTATTCAGTAAGCTAAAGAGTTGCAATTCTGGAGCAAACCAGAATGAACATTACCAATTATTCATTCACTGGGAAGGGTAGTGACATTAGACTTTAGCATATGATGTTGGTGTCTACATGTCATAATGTAATCATTATTAGTTGTATTCAATGGGATAGGTGAGTCACCAAAATGTCTCCATAGAATGTTATAGAAACTGCTGAGTCATTCTATCATTTAGCACTTTCAGGAAGTGATCACACTGTCACTCACTTTATAGTAATTTGAACTATTATAACATTTGAATTAAATAACTGACTACAGTGGAAATATCTTTGTTTTACTCAACAGAAAAAAGCCCTATAACAAATAGGTTTTCATTAAAATGTTATTACTCCTTTCAGTCTGCAGTGTGCTTAAAAATATGGCTAATATAATTATTTTTATAGCAGCGAATTTCAAGCTTCTCAATAGATCTTTGAATGTTCTCCATTGAAGTGTATCTCAAGGTTCTCTATACTGGTAGATGTCAAAGTTCTTCATAGCATTCAGAGTAACAGAAGAGCAGCTGAGGAGTCTTTACATCAGAAGGGAGAAAGTTTTGATGACATGACACAGAAATACATTAGGAATCTGGTACCATGGTCTGTGGAATATCACCTTAGATATAGTGTATCCTAACAGAGCATAATATGCTTACTCCAAGTAAGAGAACATCTTTACTGTAAATGGATTCCATATATGGATACCTATGTGAGATGCTCTGACAAGGTTTTTGTCTGTAAGCAGCCATTGTCTAATTTGATTCCCCATATCTGTATATAAGTGAGTATTATTCAGTTTGATCTTACTGATCACACTTATATCTGTCTCCATAAAACTATGTGTGTGTGTGTGTCCTCCATTGTATCATTTCTTACAGAACCCCTTCTCTTTAAACCATCTCACAACATCTCAGCTTCTCATAGTAACATAATTGATGTGACTGCAAAAAGATATGCATCCATCAAGTTCAGCCCATGTCATATCACCCCTGTTTCTCCAGAGGAAGGCAAAAAAAACAAAAATTGAAGCCATTCCCAATTAAGCCCCAAATGGGAAAAAATCCTTCCTTACTCCAAATGGCAGTCAGGTATTTCCATGGATCAACATCCTATCTGTTTTGAAACCAGCTGTCATAATTTTCAAAATATTGTTCTGAGCTAAAAAGGTATCCATCAGTTTTTTTTTAAATAACTACAGTATCTGCAAGCATAGCATCCCAAGGCAAAAAGTTCCATAAATTTACTGACCTTATTGTAAAGAATCCCTCTAGTCTTAATCGATTAACTTTTGTTTTTCACTCAGCTTTTTGAGTAAATAGTTCCTTAGATAGTTTTTGTATAGACCTTGAATATATTTGTACTTCAGAACTGGGCATTTCCACCATATGCCTATTACATTGAATAATGGGTAATATACTTTATCACTGTAATTGTTGGTCTTCTTGAGATAAATAACAATATTTACGTTGCCTAGCTAATGTCACATATTGCTTTGCTGAAACTCAATAAAGATGATTGGAAAATATATATATTTTCTCTAGAACATATTGAACAATGGGGCAGATGAAGCCCCCTTGAATGTTAAGACCTGGCACAACTTCCCCCTTTGCAAGCCCTGCGTTTAAAACTCTCATTTTTTTAAAGTAACTATAGTATCTGAAAGCACAGCCTCCCAAGGCAAATAATTCCATAACGTTACTGACCTTACTGTAAAAAATCCCTGTGTTTTAGTCACGAGCACCTTTCCTCTAGTTTTAATACATGACCTTTTGGTTTTCACTCAGCTTTTTGAGTAAATAGTTCCTTAGAGAGTTTTTGTGTTGACCTCAAATATATTTGTAAATGGTAATCATGTCACCCCCTTAGACATCTCATGTAAACAAACCCAGTTTGTCTAGTCTCTCTTTATAACTCTAATCCTTTTATCAGTTTTATTGAAGGTCTCTGCACTTTTGCAGTTCAATAATGTATTTTTTAACAACTGGTTCCCCAAACTGTACTCTTTATTCCAGATGAGGCCTTACCAAGGATATATACAGATGTAGAATTATATTCCCACTTATTGACTCTTATAGCAGCTGAGTGACACCGCACACTGCTTTGAAGTCTATTGTCTATCAGTACTCCTAAAGCTTTCACCAACAAGAATTCCCCAAGTAGTTTCTCATTTAGTGTATATGTAGCATGCTTTATTTCTGCAGCCCAAATGCATAACCTGCTCTGTATGTATCTAGTTACATAGTGTAATGCTATCAGCAAAGATTGAGACATTGCTTTCATTGCCTAATTATATATCATTAATAAACAAGCACTGGACCCAGGACTGAACCCCATGGCACCACACTTACAACTTTAGAACAACTTGAAAATGTTCCTTATACATCAATTCTCTGCCATATATCTTTTCATATATCTTTTCCATGCACTGATATCTCATGCACTTTTCTATATGTTTTCTCCATTGAGCTCATCTTTTCTGTGCAGTATATAGGAAAATATTTTGTTTATTTAGAAAATGTTTAAAGAAAGATAGATAGATAGATAGATAGATAGATAGATAGATAGATAGATAGATAGATAGATAGGCCTACCTTCCCTGCGTTTTGTCTTCTAAATATATGGTGCAAATCATCAGTGGAGCATTTGAATGTAACTATTGGGACAAGCTGCAGGGGAAATATAAGGAGGTCCATATAAGACATTCTTTAGAGAAATTAGGGAGATTTAGCTATTTTTATCACAGTTGTTATTCCACACTTTTCAGAATTGTACTGTATATGATACACCCTATCTCCTCTCTCTCCACCTACAGTGCTACTCAAGTGATTAACACTGACTTGCCATGCTTTGCTTGTTAATAAATCAGCCTTCTAAGTTTCTTTTATATACTGTAAGTAGAGGATGCACACATCAGTACAAGAAGAAAAAATAGCCAGCAAATTAAATATATTAATGCATGCTATTAAAATAAAACATGAATATCCCTTTAAACCATTGAGTTCATTTGGACACTGTCATGTTCTGCCCTTTTGTCCTTGCTTTTTGTGATTCCTTGTCTGGTTTTTCATTTCCTTGTTAGTCAGATTCTGATCCCCAGACTTGTCTTATGTGTACTCTGAGCCTTTATAGAACCTCAGTGCTTTTGGGCAGATGCACAATCTAAGCATTCTGATTCGTGACCCGTAATTCCAGTTTCATTCCTGTTTGATCTTCTTTTGTATTAACCCAGCTTTTCCTTTGACTTCCCTCCTGCTCTAAGATCTTGTACCGTGTTTACAGATTTTCTTTTACAGACTTTGGCTCACTTTTTTCGACTACTCTTCCACCTGCCTCCTTTGTACTAATTTGCCCAATTAGTTTCCAACCTTGTCTCCATTATCGACCATTCTTCTTTTTGCTGCTTGGTACTGCGTTGCCATCCCATTCCTGATCTGGTGTGCCTGATTTTCCATCTGCCTCAACCCTGGCGGGCTTTTATTCTCAGCGCCTAGTCGAACATCCACCACCTCAACCACCAGTCGGATTTTGACTATCCTGTCTCCTCAGTCGAGCTCCAGCTAACAACTAATACTGCAGGTGGTTTGTCTGTCCTGTTATGTATTTCAACCCTAGTGGGCAGCTGCTGTTCTCTGGCTTGTCATCTGGAGTGCGGGCCGGCTCCTCAGGTTGGCACTAATCTGGCCTTGTGGCCAGCATCTCTGACCCGGCCTAGCTGCAGCAAGGCACCACCAGCCAGCCTCTTACCCTAGTCTTCGCTTCCAAGCATCTGGCCCACTGGGGCCTACCTTGCAGTATACTCTGTGCTGAATGTTGTTATGCTCTTGTTATAATATATATTACATATATATCTAATAGCAGTGTTTGCAAAGAGCTTTCTACATGGACCTGTGAACACAAAGAGAGTGCAACAATGTAAAAAAAAAAAAGGATACAATGTAAAAAACACTATGAAACAATTTAGAAAAGCCTGCCTCTACATCATCATAGCTGAGAACTCTCAGAATTTGCCCCAGAGACTCCAGTTTTGACTCCAGGGCAGAGGCTGAGTCTCAGGATGTGAGGAGTTTCTACTGGAACTCTTTCCAGTTCTGCTCTTTCCCATTCTGTTCCTCTTTCCCTAGCCTATTTTTTACCACCCCTGTTAAACCCCACCCCCACTTGCAGTTAAGCCCCACCCCTTTTTGAAGCAAATCGCAAAATTTTTCTCACCCAAGTGGCACGACAGAGAACACATCAAAGTTCCCAGGTATGTGCATCATACAGAGAACCTACTACAACTGTATAAATCTATCTTCTTTCACAGAAAGCTATCTGGAAACAATGATCCAGCGAGATCAATGTGAGGGACATATAAGAAAAAAAAATGTGAAAATAAAAAGAATAGGTGCATGGACTTTACATATTATGCACTTGCAGAATATGTAAAGTCAAAATGGAAGTTGACCATTTCTTTAAATTTTGTCTTATTCTTGCAGTATAGAACAGCAAGGAAAAATTACACTTTGCATTAGCATTGTGCGGGTTAAATTTCTGTGGTTAAAATTCTGTACTTCTTTTAGTCCAACTTTTTTCTTTTTTTTATTTTGCAAGAGGGTGCGGTGCTTGGCTTCTCTGCATTATATACGATACAGCAAAGCAACACGTCTTAACATGTGACTAGAGATAATGCAGAACATTGACTGCTGTTTGTGTAATTAGATGCTAAGGACACAGAGAAATGAGTGACAGATTTTAAGAAAAATGTTGATACATGCCTAAACAAATGCCAAAAACACTCATTGAGAAAAGAGTTCAGAAGATCACAACTGAGGTCTGGGCTACATTTGAGTTAAATTGCATATCAGGAAAAAAACTCCATGTAAAAACTGTCTTTGTGGCCTTTTTTGCATCACATTAACTTCAGGCTTCTTGGCTCCCCATAAAACAACCCATAGAACATCATCAGAAATGGCCAGTTCAGTTATTACACTAAAGCCTTTCTGGATTTCTATTGTTACTTGGGATCCTGATAGGACAATTTCTTCTTTAACATCTTGAATTTACCCTTTACTAGAATTCTCACTTAGAATAGTAAACAATCAAAACCAGCTTATTTTTAAATGGATAGTAATACTTCGATTAAACTGCAGCTCTGAGTCTTTATATATTTTAAACATGCAACGCTATATTCACTTACTTGTTGTAGTTCAAATGCTATCCCTGCAGATTGGTTCCCCGTCCCGCCCCTTCTGTGCATGGGTGTATATTAGTTTATGTGTATGAGTGTGTATGTGTGTATTATGGTGAGGCTAATATACAAGAGAAATACTGGGGCAAAAGAACTGCACAATAAGGAAGAAATAAAAAAATCTAAATCAATATGATATTTCTTGCCTATGTAGCAGTTGATTTGTCCTAGAATTGTGGTTACAGGAAAGATAATGTGTGCGTGTATGTGTGAGTAAGAGTGCATCACTGTGAGAATGTGTGTGTGTATGTGAGTGAGTGTATCATCTTTATGTCACAGTGTATATATGTGAGTGAGCATATCACTGTGTGACAGTGTGTTGTGAGTGTATTAGTGTGTGTGTGTGTGTGTGATGGAGTATGTCGTGTGTGTGTAATAAACCCAGTCTAATACTAGGATTGAGTAAGAAAACGTGAACGTTAGACTACTCTAACAAGATTCAGTGGAGCCAGGTGCTAGGAATAGACCATAGGGATTGGGGCTGGAGAGCGGATATTGCTTTTGAGGGGATCTTGTTGAGGCCATGTCATATAAAGGTGCTAACCATGAAGCTATATTCCAAATGCACACTTATGGTGCATCCACTTATAAAGCCATACTTACATGTTTCAATTTATAGAATTAGTAATATATTTTGCGGAAACAAAAGTGAGTTAAAAGAAGATAAAGTGTGCAAATATACACATAAACACACACACACACTTGCACATATGCTTTTGCCCAATGTAAAAAGGTATATACTAATCTGCCAATGTCCACAGTATAAGTCCTTAAAATAGTACACTATATAATGGATATATAATGTTCTTTCAGGTGATTGCAGTGACAATTTTCGTTAAGGTTGATTATTAATCCACCAATATGTAGCAATTCATTCTCCATTTGTCATCATATGGAGGATTAAAACAGAACAAGACAAGTTCTAAGTATGTCTTAAAGATATATGGATAATATGAAAATATCCACTTACATTTACGTAAGCCCGACTCGGCTCCCAATTTCAAAAGGTACATGATGTTCTCTCTTAGACCAAATATGTTTACATCATATCCAAATATGTTTACATCATATCCAAATATGTTTACATCATACTTAGAACTTGTCCACAGCAGCATCCGCCTACATTTAAAGTGTGCTTTAGAATAGCGCTAAGAATATCCACATACACCATATTTAGCCATGAAGCTAGTTGGCCCCATCCAGAAAAGCCGAAGGAGTCCCAGGATAATCCCCCCAAAAGCAAACTAAGCAACCACTGACCCCAGGGAGAAAACAACTCCAACAGGAACAAGAAGAAGCTCACTTACTGTAACTGGATGAGCTGGGAACTGCAGATAAGGGATGTCAAGATGGAGAGGTCAAAACCCAGGTCATGCACAGGAGATCCAGAAACACAGTACAAAATCAGCAGGCTGGAGACAGAATAAGAGGGCTAGCAGGGTCATACACAGGATTCCAGGAACACGAATCGGCAGGAAGGAAACAAGGTCAGTGGGCAGGCTGGGTCATACATGAAAGGCAAAATAATAAATCAGGGCTATAACAAAGCCAGGAGTAAGCTGGATCATACACAGTGGAATGCTATACTAACTCGTGGCACCTAGTAACACTCCCACCTAAATTCTGCCGACACCCAGAAGCGGAGAGGCAGAAGGGTGGAGAGAGACAGTGGACCAGAAGGCCCAGACTAAAAGGAAATACAGCCACAAAGGAAACAAAGAATGGCGGAGGGGAGGAGCCAAAACAAACAAGTAAGCGGCATGGAGGTTGCGGTATGACAGTGTGCAATGTGTGTATGTAAGTATGTGATTGTATCACTTTGTAACAGAGTGTATGAGTGTGTGAGTGCACCACTGTGTGAAAGTGTGTATGTGTATTTGGCTGTGTACGTTTGCAAATGAGTCTTGCAGGCAATGCCATATCTTTTTTGTGAGTATATATGTAAAATATTCAAAACATTAGTCATTATGTTTTGAATATCATGTTCTACCTAATGGTCTTTTTCAATGTTGGACATGATGTCATTTTGCACAATGATCTTTTAATCATTTCATCAATGCCACCTTATTGCATTGTACAAGATGCACAAGTCATTCCCAATCTGATATAACTTTGGCAAATCTACAAGCAGTTGCAGTAAGAGCTGAGGGTAAAGGGTACTTCTATTGCTTATATCTAGACAAACACTATGAATAACATAATACCAAGAGACTTACAAATTCATTGTGGCATTGCTATAATCTCTTGGATGCTAGACATGTCTCCAATGCATTGTTTCACAATGTGACAGATAAATATGTAGCTCCCAAGGTTTTATGAGGATCAAGATTGTTTACCGTAAGGGCAGTAAGGATGAGGAATTTTTTGCCTCAGGAGGCTATGTTCACAGATAATGTGGATACCTTTATAGCAAACAATAATGTTGAGAATTATGACCATTTGTTTCGGAGCAGGTAGGATGCAAATCCTCTGAGAAACCCTACTGCTATTTTGCAGCCAGGAAGTAAATGTATTATCATTTGTTTATTCTACTGGATCAACAAGAGGAGATATGACAGAGATTGAACTTGATGGACTCCAGACTTTTGTCACCATCAGTTATATAACTACTAGTTGAAGAGCTCGTGTACACAGGCCACAGTGCCACCTAGCAACGGCCACAGTGCAGTCATGCACATTAGAGACTGCCCGCGCTGAGACTGATATGGAGCAGGGTGCTCCAAATGCAGACCTTTGTTGCGCAGAGAGGACTACGGTCTGAATTCGGAGCCCCACTCTGTTATCAGCCATGGTGCGGGAAGTCTGTACTGCTCATGACTGCAGCACGTACAACCGTCTCTACTGCGCATGATGGCTTCTGACAAATGCACACTTAGGGAATTATTGTATAGGATGGGCTGTATTCAGAAGACTAAAGAATGGCAATTCTGGGACAAAATTCTCATTGATTTAAACAGAGCTTTAAACCCCTTGAATGCTAGCTAAGTCTTCAACACAATTCACAAAGCATTGGACTGGAGAGCTATGTAGCACACAAGGGTTAAAAGACCTATGTAAATCAATGAGAATTTAAATTTGTCTCCTATGGACTATTTAGCTTATTAAATATGGCCTTTGTAACTATTTAAAGGAGCAGTAAAGTTTTTTTATGAAAAAATATATATTGTAGGGCTTTTTCTGCTGCGTACAATAGGGGTATTCCCACTGCTGAGAGATGCATAGTTCCAGAGTTATTACAGTTTAAACCTGTGTTTTTTTTACATTAGCAGTACCCCCTAGTGGTCACATTCCAATTAGTTATTCTGTTACATGCTAACATTTACTGTTCCTTCAGCTGTGGATGGAAACCTCCAAGTTCAGGTGTAATGAAATCCCAGCAGTTGTCTCTCCACAGGCAGCATATCTGAACAGGGATCTATCATTCTCCCATAGAAATAAGCAAAACTGGCACTATTTGGATTGCAAATTCAGATAAATTCAGTTTCTGACTGAAACGATTTGTAACAAATCTACACACTAATGCAATGTAATAAATAAATTAAAATAACTGTAAAACAAGGCACAAAAAAAAGTTAATTTTTCATTCGGTGAGATTTTAACCCCTTCAAGGCGAGAGAGATTCTTTTGCATTGAAAAGCAACACTTTGTAGACTTCCCTAGAACTGAAGGGATTACAAATAGTTTTTTTTAACAATTTTACAAATCCAAGCACACACACACAAATACATATACATGCATGCACACACATAAACTCAGACACACACACACTTATATATATATATATATATATATATATATATATATATATATATATATATACATGCATACACCACACACATATACAAATACATGCTTACGTATATACACAGACACACACGTAGATATAGAGCTTGAAAATAGTATAACAGCAAAAACTCAACAACTATTCCTAAAATGAGTGGAAACATTGTGTTATAATCGTTATAATGATGAAGGATAATGAATTCAGAGGCTGAATCTGTGTCAGAAGTTTTGATAAAAGAAGTACAAGCTTCAACAAAATCAATGAAAAATGGCAAAACAGCTGGACCTGATAAAGTTACTATTGAAATGTTGAAAGCTGAAGGTCAAACTATTCATAGCCCTAACTAAACTATTTTCAAAATGCCTATTACTCGGCAAAGAGCCTGAAACATGGAAAAATGCAGAAGTCATCCTACCACACCAAAAGGTGATAAAGCATATCTAAAAAAAACCTATGGACCAATGAGCCTATTGCCTGTGGTCTGCAAGGTTTTTATAAAGGTACTATCAAGAAGAATGGACACAATATTCAACATGGCACAACCTGCAGAGGTTTCAGTATAATGGACCACATCCAGACAGTGCGACAAGTTATAGAGTGGCATAATGAATTCAACCTTCATTTATGCATAGCCTTCACTGATTATGAAATAATGCACTTGGAACGTAAAAATCAAAAGGAAAAATATACTATTAAGGGTACTGTACTGTCAGAGACAACAGAGGAAAGGGGTTTGGGAGTAATTATTTCTAATTACTTAAAGGTAGGCAGACAATGTAACAAAGCGGTGGGGAATGCAAGTAGGGTGCTGGGTTGTATAGCTAGGGGCATTAGTAGCAGAAAAAGGGAAGAGGTCATGCCACTTTTCAGATCTCTAGTTAGACCTCACCTAGAGTATTGTGTATAGTACTGGAGACCCCATCTCCAGAAGGAAAGAGATATTGTAGAGAAAACTCAGAGAAGGGCTACTAAAATGGTGACTGGTTTACAGGAAAATAAATATCAGGATAGGTTAAAGGATCTTAACATGTATAGCTTGGAGGAGAGAAAAGAGAGAGGGGATATGATCGAAACACTCAAATACATGAATGGACTCAACAAAGTGTAGGAAGAAAGTACATTCCAAAGGAGTAAAAATGTTAGGACAAGAGGCCATAGCCTAAAACTAGAGGGATACAGGTTTAGACGTAATGTAAGAAAGTTTTACATCACTGAGAGGGTATTAGATAAGTGGAATAGCTGACCTGCAGAAGTGGTAGACGTTAACACAGTGACAGAATTTAAGCATGCATGGGATAGGCATAAGGCTGTCCTGAACATAAAACAAGACCAAGGATCAAATAAGGTTTGAGGTTTTTACAGTAGGAAAATGGGCAGACTAGATGGGCGAATGGTTCTTTTCTGCCATCAGATTCTATTATTCTATGTTTCTATGAAAAGGCCTTTCACTTTGAAAAAGCAAGAGTTATAATCGATGCTTTGATCAAGAAATAGATAGAGTTTACATCAATATTCTCTAATCAATATATGAAAATGCATCAATACAGATCAACAATGATAAAATCCAGATCAACATAGAAAAAGGGGCCCGACAAGGAGACACAGTCTCCCCATGCTATTTTCTGCTTCTTTAGAAGAAATTTTCCACAAAATAAATTGGGACAAAAAGTGACATAAGATTAATGGAGACTACCTACATCACTTAAGTTTTGAAGGCAATATCATACTTATTGCCAGTAGTCCTGAAGAACTGCAAGAATGCATTGAAGAGCTACAACAGGAAAGCATTGTGTATTGTTTGTTTTACTATTTTCAATTACAAGATAGTTGTTTTTAACATACGATAGGGATTCTACGCCTAGGTTTGTTAGGCACTAATATAATGCAAAAAAGTGAGTCTCTTAACATGTTAATAGCCAACACATGTATACTAGCCAACGCAAGTAATTGAATAGCAAATGCAGATGCTGTGTCATTGTTTTCAGTGGGTACTGATTTTGTACCCATTGTGTTTTTTTTAATGGTTGGTAGTCTGTCACAGCAAAAAAAAAATTTGGTCTGAAGATGAATATCTACAAAACACAAGAAATTTACCATACCATGAAAATCACAGAAGATGGATAAGAACTAGAAAAAGTAGACAACTATGTTTACCTTGGATAGGAAATGTCAGCCTTACTGATTGCTGTAAAACATGGACACTGAAAGGCAAAACCATACAAAAATGTAAGGTTACACAGAGGAGTATGGAGCATTGAATTCTGAATATAACTATAACATGGCAAATAACATGTGCATGGATTTGTCAGCAAACAAAGATCTATGACATAAATGACAGGGTAAAGCACCTAAAATGGAAATGGGCAGGCCACATAGCAAGAAGACCTGATGGTAGATGGACCAGACACATTTTGGAATGGATTTCACTCAACACAAAACACCCAAGAAGAAGACCAAAGACAAGATGGGGAGATGAAATTACCAAATTTGTTGGTACACAGTGGTAACAAACAGCACAAGAGCGAAGTTGTTGGAACCTCACCAAGAAGACCTTCATCCTGCAGGGAATCAACAATGTCTGACACCCCCCAAACACAGTTTTATATATATATATATATATATATATATATATATATATATATGTATATATATATATATATATATATATATATATACACACACACACATAAATTCACACACATATACACTTACATGCAAACACACACACACATATATGTGTATATATATATTAAAACACACTACAGCAGTTCTCCCTATATTGTTCAGATGAGCTAATGGTTATCCAGTAACAATGGTAAGAATGGGTACACGCAGTAACAACGGGGTTATAACGATTTACCAACCCATTTATTATCATTTTAAAGGCAGGCAGTGTGCTTGGGATTGTGCTTGGGTCTGTAAGACCAGACAGATAACAGAAGGGGACAATCTTCTTCCTATGAGAACAATGAAGGCCCTGCCCCCCTTGACAAGTTTTTCAGTTTTTTCCCTTATTTAATTGAAGATTGTCCCTCTCTGCAGTCTACCTGGGCACCTCCCTTCTGATCTGGCTGAACAGTGTTACATCAGTAAAAGGGACGGGAGGGGGACACTTTGTCATTGAATTACTCTGGAACTACAACTCTGACAGAATTGAAATAACACTCTCCAAAGTCCAAATACTATGATGATTAATTAGAACTGCTTTTATTATGAAACATTACTATCCCTTTAAGGAAAACCCTGCCCCCTTGACAGGTTTTTCAGGTTTTTCCCTTATGCTAATTGAAGATTGTCCCTCTCTGTGATCCACCTGGACACTACCTTGCTGCTCTGAGGTGAGCAGTGTTAAATCAGTAAAAGGCGCATGAGAGGGATAATTTGTCATTCAATTACGCTTGAACTACAACTCTGACAGTATTGAAATAACACTCTCCAAAGTCCAAATACTATGAAGATTAATTGGAACTGTTTTATTGTGAAACATTACTATCCCTTTAAACTTTGATCTGGTTTCAAATATTTCCACGGAAACTTAGATCTTGTTTAAAATTTAGCTACAAACATCCCTCTTTTGTGTTAATCCTGTCCCTCCCAAGAAGGGAATAAACCTCAATATTAACAGCCCTATTATGTATATCGTCCCACCATGTTTCGTTATACCAGTTAAGTCCAAATGCTCATTAACTGCCAGTAATTCCAGCTCTCCCATTTTGTATTTGTCAACATACAATTAATTTTGTAATCATTATGTATTTTACCCACTACTTTCCTTTCATCTACATCTGAATTTAATATGAGTTCCTCCCTGTAAACTACATTTATCCCCACTCCTTTTCCACCCCATGTTTCTTCACTTGCACCTAGTTCCTATCTACACTATCTGCCCAACTAGCTTATACACCCCCCTTACCTAGTCCCAGCCTTCTAAGCATTCTATCCCCTAGCACATCACCCACTTGGGTGCAATCCCTCACTACCATACAGGTTGTACCAAACAGCAAAGACAGCCCAGTGGCAGTACTCTAAAAATTCCAAACTTTCCTTCCTACACCAATACTTAAGCCACGCATTAAGCTCCCTGAGCTCCCTCTGCCTACCTGCGCTGGCACATGGCAATAATACTATTTCATAAAACACTACCCTGGAGGTTCTTACCTTGCGCTTGTACCTTAGATCCCTGAATTCATTTTTCAGGGAACTCCATTTTCCTCTTTGTCATTGGTGCCAATATGTAATAAGACGACTGGATTCTTTCCGTCCCCTCTCAATAATCTCTCTGATATGTCTTCAACATGCCGAATCCGAGCACAGGGAGACAACATACTGTTTGGCATTCACGTCCTTGGCAAAAAATTACCTTATCTGCCCTCCTAATAATACAGTTCCCTATTACCTCCACCTGCCTTGGTTTCTGTCTACTCTGTATCCCATCTAAACTGAAAGAAGCCTGTTCTCCTGGCTGCCAGAGGAATTAGCCTATTAGTGCCAGTAGTTAGCTATCCCCATCAACATCTTCACCCAATCTTGCAAATGTGTTGGTTTGAGTCAGTTCAGAGTTAGCTTTCCTCTGCCCACTCTGGTGCAGTTAGTTTGCACCACAGTTTTCCAATGTTTTGTGCATATAGATCAAGAGTCAGGGCTGTAAAACCTGAAACAATGTATTTTGTATCAATACAGAAGTTTTTAACAAACTGTACTTTATGTAGCAAACAAAATCTCTCTCTGGCATCATTAGGGTTTTTAGTTTCATACATATGGTGAAATTATGGTGTTCTCCATTTTCTAAGCATTTGATGTCTATGTTTATGTCTATGGTCTTTATTCATCAGGGTATAGCGGTGCAAGCATGAAGGAAACCAACTGCCTCATAGGGAGGGGGTATTCAAATCCAAGTTGATTTAAAACGTACCAATCACCTTGAATTTAAGTTTGAATGTTTGAAAACTTCATTCT
This sequence comes from Rhinophrynus dorsalis, assembly GCA_037306005.1. Classification (NCBI taxonomy): domain Eukaryota; kingdom Metazoa; phylum Chordata; class Amphibia; order Anura; family Rhinophrynidae; genus Rhinophrynus; species Rhinophrynus dorsalis. The sequence goes on from CM074718.1 coordinate 592,782,899, forward strand.
AAACTGCTTATCCGTCATACTAGCCAGAACACCAGCAGATGTGATATTGCTGCTTTTACTTCCTAAAAATTGAAAGTCTCCCACTGTGTTGCACCATACACTAATTAAGCTCTGTGTTCCTATGAGAACTGAGTTATCATATAGTACCACATTCAGATAGCTCACAATACAGAAAATCACGAAGTCCATCTTAAACTGTGCATCTGCTGGCTTTTTGGTTAACATGATACATATAAATGTATATGACGGCAGATAAGTACCATTTGGCTCTTCTAGTTTGGCAATTTTTCTTACTGTAAAACCCTCAAATCTTGGTCCTTGGTCTTGTCTTATGGTCAAGATAGTCTTACCCCTATCCCATGCATGCTTAATTTCCTTCACTGTATTAACTTCTACCACTTCTGCTGGTAGGCTGTTTCCCTTATCCACCACCCTCTCAGTGAAGTAAAACTTTCATACATCTCAGCCTCTGTCCCTCTAGTTTTAGACAATAGTCTCTTGTCCTAATATTCTACTCATTTGAAATGTACTTCCCTCCTTCACTCTGATGACTCTCTTCATGTATTTGAATGTTTTTATCATATCCCCTCTCTCTTCTCTCCCCCAAACTATACATGTTCAAATCCCCCCATCCTGATAATTTTTATCCTGTAAACTGTTCACCATTTTAGTAGCCCTTCTCTTAATTCTTTCCAGAATATCATTATCTTTCTGGAGATGGGGTCTCCAGTACTCTTGGTGAGGTCTACACAGAGAAATGTAAAATGGCATGACAACGTCCCTCTTTCTGCTGCTAATACACTTAGATTTACAACCAAGCACCATGCTTGCATTCCCCATGGCTTTGTTACATTGCCTTCCTATTCACCTTTATGTCACAAAGAATTTCTCCCAAATCCCTTTCCTCTATTGTCTCTGACAGCAGAGTACCCTTAATGCCTCTGGATTTTTATGTCTCAAGTGCATTATTTTACATTTATCAACATTAAACTGCAGCTGCCAAACTCTTGTTCATTCTTTTAATTTACCTAAATCATTTGTCAGTTAACTCATTCCCTTAGGAATGTCTACTCTGTTGCAGATCTTTGTAGCGTCTTCAAAAGAGGCATACCTTACCTTGAAGACCTTTACAGATCCCTGAGGTACCCCACTAGTAACACTATCTTTCTCTGAATATTCTCCATTAACTACAATCCTCTGTCTGCTGTCACTTAGCCACTGACTTATCCATTCAATTATTTTTGCACCCAAACCCAAACATGCAATTTGTTAATAAGTATTCTGTGAGGTACAGGGTGAAATGCCTTACTGATATCTAGATAAGTTATATCTGCTGCTTCCTCTGTTCTATTATTTTAGTTTCCCAGTCAAAAAATTATTTGAGGTTAGTTTCACAGCTTGAATTCATGTTCACAGGTCCAGTTTAAATGAGGCTTTTAACCCATTAAATGCTAGAAATGTCTTCAATGTATTGCTTTGCAATGCTTTGAAGACATCTCTAGCACCGGAGGGGTTAAAATTTCAATTGAAATTAATGTGAATTTAAGGAATTTTCTTTTCAGCCCTATGGGGAAGTTGCTTTGCTCCAGAAATGAACCTCTTTAGCTTGATGAATAAGGCCTAGTGACTAGATAATGTATAGAGTGACATCAAATGCACTAGAAAATTCCCGTGTACACTATGGCTTAATAAGAACACCCAATATGACTGCCTCGGAAAGTCATATAATAATGCCTTAAATTCTAGGAACATCTGAAAAGCAGCAAGGTTTGAACCCTTTGAGTGCCAGAGACATAGCCACCGCATTGTGCTGGATACCTCTCTGGCACTCAGAGGGTTAAAGTGAAACTGACACCACCCAAAAATACACCTTCACAAGGTGAGTTGCCAAGTCCCCAAAAAAACAGTGAATCTGACCACCATAAAACATAATTAGTAGACTGAGCACCCCAGGTTCATCACCAAAACTAACAAGAAGACCTGGGGCTTTAAGCATGAGATCTGGATCTTTAGACCTTATGAAGGGAACTAGCAATGCCACTTACTTTAATCTGGAGAGAAAATCCTAATGTCCACTATGAATCCGTTCTGTGTGTGGTTTGATTCTCAAAAATTAATATTTAATTAGCATAGATATTATGTTACATTGATACTACTGAAAGCTTCCTAGGAAGACTTAAGTGGGAGGAGTTTGGAGATGCACTAAAGTGTGATGACAGCTCAGGATGGTGTTGTTGTGTTGGATCTGTGTCAAGACACATCGCCAGTATACACTAATGTGTTTTGCCATCATATTTCTTTCAGTCCATCAATATCAACATCAATCCACCATGCCAGTGGTTCTCAACCAGGGTGCCGTGGTACTTTGGTGTGCCACAGACATCCACTTAGAGTGCCCCTTTTATTCTCAAAAAAGTGAAAGTTGTCTTTCAAATGCATATTATTGCGCAATATGTTTAATTTTATCATTTTGATTGTGAGACCTTATAATAACTATATTTATGTATTGTAGCCTTCATTATGCCCTTGATGAATAATATAATGCATGTTACGGGTGCCCCAAAAATTCCAGATTGCATATTAGGGGTGCCTTAAGCAAAAAAAAAGATTGAGAATCACTGCACTATGCCTTTGACAGGTCTACGATTTTGAACTGAACACATAGACAATAGCTCATTTCCATATGGTCATATTCATATGGGTGTGATTATATGTTAATGCTGCTATTCGCCACATGCACTGAACTCCGATAGCAGCCTTTGTTGTTAGAGTTCACAGTCCCAACATTTTCCTATAAGGGAATAAATATGAGGATAACTATGCGAATATGTAAGAAATATATGTAACCATGTACATATATACATCTGTCAATGAGTGCATACATGTGAAGCGCACTTTTCCATTAATATATGCACATGCTTACTGGCACATATAATAAGAAAATACAACTTAATATAACATTCACAAGTTAATTTTAAAGTTGCCAGATAAAAAAAAAAAAAAAAAGATTTTTTTCCCCTTTCTCTTCTCTTTTCCCTCCTCTTCCCCCTTTTCCTTCCTCCTTCCCCTCCCCCATTCTTCCTCCCTTCCCTTTTCCCTTCCCGTCTTGTCCCTTTTCCCTTACATGTACCGTATGATAATTCGCTTAATATAACTTACAACATAAGTAAGGATACATACAAGTCCCCATGAAGGTAAAATAAAGGTGAGGGGGGTATTAAAATAGATGAGATGGGTGGTGGGGAAATTTCACATAAGCGTATATGTGTTAACATGCCTGGGTAATGTGATTAGATCCAGAGTCGTGTCTGTGAGTGTATAAATACCCAGTTTAACCCACATCAATGTACATACTTATTATTATTAGGGATTTTGTTTTGTAAACCATTAGGGATATTGTTTTGTAAACCATTGTCAAGTACTTATGGTCTTTATAAATGTGTATTTATATGTGATGGAGGGGGTGAAGATCATGCTTAACTTGGAGCTTAATGTGCGATGGTGTAGTAATTATGAAACATGTGCACTTATACATATATGCCTCTAAAGGTTCATTAGTTTTATGTTAAGTTAAAGGCAGTTTTGTGAACAACATATGCAGTTAAACATGTGAATATTATATATAAAGTTGAAAACATTCCTGTAAAGTTAAGGCGAGTTGTGGTTGTTAACTCGCCTGCCACCAGTCTTTGGTATGATTATTTTTTTGCTGGCGTTTAGATGGGCCAGCACTTTCTGAGTCAGGTCGCTGGCTTTTGCCAGCGTGTAATAGCTGATTTCCAGTGCTGGGGTATTCGGTTTCTTCCGGAGAGTTAATCCAGGTATCGCGAGACTGTGGTTCGGGAGAAGAAGCTGACTGGGCATGCGCTGTTTGTGTCAGTGAAGAAGGAGGAGCGTCACGGGTCAGGGAACTCCCTCCTCTGTTATCTCTCTGCAAAACAGTCTCGTGCACGTCAGATCTGTCGCGTGGGCTACGAGAAAGCCTCGAGGAATCCTCTCTTCTTTGAAATCGCGTGAGAGTGTCCAATCCATCTTCAACAGTTTTAATGAGGTATTTTCTGCCTTCCATAATGAAAGTCAATGCGAAAGGGGTATAAAGCCAGGAATACCTTATCCCTTTGATGGAGAGCCAGGAAGTTAATGGTTTTAAGTCATATTTTTTTTGTAGTGATGATCCAGCAATATCAGGGAATAAAGTTATTGACATGTCTTTAAAATGTTTTATGTCTCTTATTCTTGCAAGTTTAAGAATTGTGTTTCGGACTTCTATTGATACACAACGGACCAGAATGTCTCTGTTGTTATTGAGTTGGGTATTTTTTCTGCCAATGCGGTGGATATTTGAAAAAAAGCATTCAGGGGCAGATTCATTTTCACCGTAGATGAAAATGAGGAAATTTTAGGGAGGTGAAGCGGAGCTAGTCCTTTATGCGACCATTTTCAACGGTCGCCAGGCACAAGACCCCGGTAGCTTCCTATGAAATAACGACCCTCAGTCAATCATATGCATGGTGAAGTGGAAAGGATGTCCTCTATCACACATCTCCAGCAGTAGATAACAGTGAAGTCTGACAACTTCCTCTCTGCTTCCCCACTTCCTCAGGACAGATTTGAAAAAAGATAAGAAGAAAGAAGACAGAAAATTACAAAGAAAAGAAGAAGGAGGATTGAAGAAGAAGACAGTCAGTGGATGACAAGTAAGCATTATACAACTGTGGGTTTTAACCTAGTGTTAGAAGTAGTATTGTTTTACTTTACTGTAAGGGGTAGTGTGACAGTGTGTCGGGCACCGATCGTTTGCTCTTTTCCTTTGATTTTCCCATTATTCATGCTATTAGCATGCTTTTTTGGGAACTTAACACACAAAATGGATGTTTGGCCACAAGTCTGTTTCTGTAGCCTAACGTTCTATGTGGTTTCAGCTGGTAGGACAATTGGACACCGACTTAGAAATTTGTTTTTGTAGGCCGGTATCCAATTTTGCCATACTGCATGTTTTAGTGGAAATCATTGGACTGAGCCCTTAATGTTTCTGTAAACAGTCATTAATAGTAGAAGCAAAACATTATAAGCCTAACCTAGATATATTATAACATTGTTTATGATTAGACAGATTAGGCACAATGGGAATGTAGCTGCTTAAGAAAATATTTTCAAAGAAATGCATACCTAGGGGTATATGAATAATTAAAGATTCTGCTTTTGATTTAAAAAATTAACTTTTTGTAAAGGATAAGATGGGAGCATCAGATAGATGCCCTTTGCATTTAACTAAAATAATCTTTTATAGTATAAACAATACAATTTAAAAAAGACAAAACCAGATACAGTTAGTGATTTTTGAGAACTTGACAATGATTTCAAGGACAAATGACCAAACCAACGAAGATTCCAGCTTTTGAAGGAGGGACATTTGTCGCTGCTGGGTAAACTGCAATTTGAGTGAATTGTAAACCAGACTGAGAGGGGCACGTAGCCCTGTGGCACAACTGCCTTTGTAGTCATTAAAATAAAACATTCAAATGAAGATTAATCACTTTAATACCAAATATGTATGTTATACAGCAGTAGATTGGTGTCTCCCTTCCCATTCCACTGAATTATAAAGTATGTCAGTTTTAAAGCCATTTTACTCCTTCCCTCTCTCCCTCACAATTAATTGAAAAAAGTAATCAGACCTTGTTAGGGGTCTGCTTTCTCAGCTTTGTTCTACTGGCACTATATAGTATATATAATGGCACATACACTGTCTGATTAATCAACCTTCTTCCACTGCTAGCCATATAGAGCCACACATACACTGTCTGCTTCCCCAGCCTTGTTACACTGGTAGCCATACTCCTGACACACTCTACTGTAGGTGAAGCATAACAATGGGATATGAATTTTCTCAAGCTGACACTAGTTACTGAATGCAGTATGAAATTATATGGTATTAGAACATTTTAGTATATTTGATGTGTCTGAAGTGTAAAAAAAATATACATTCCATAGCACCTCTTTCTGGAAAAAGTTTTGCATAATTGCCTAAGAGAAGAAAGGTAAGTGATTTGGCTGGTTCTACTTTCCAACACTGTATGCTTTGTATATATATTCTTCATTCCTATAGTTGTTGCAACCATTTTACTACAGGAAAGTCATAGTATATATGAAAGATGAAACATAGTAGCTTGTAAAGCTTAACGCTCATCTCTGAATACAGTAAGGAATTCTATGGTGTTGAAAGATTTTGTAATCATTTAAGTTTTTAAAAAGTATATGTTTTTTATGTAGCATTATATTGTGGAAATAGTTGTGCACACTAGCCTGGTGGTAGAAAGGCAAGTGATCCCTTATTTGTTGTGGCTTGTTGTCTAATTTTACACATATGTGCAGATACGGTGCAAAACACTCCCAGAGTACAATTCCAAATAGCCAAAGAAGCAAAAATGAGACTCGCCATCATGGAAATCTGGTGCCATCCTGCTGTGGCTCTCCTCCAGCTGACACAAAGCAACAATGTAGCATTCAAAAAGATTGCAGTCAGACTCCGGAACACTGGAATCTTCAATCCCAGATAAAAGTAAAAACTTTATGGCAAAGTGCTGAGTTCTGTAGTTTGCTGTTGGCTACATTTCCAGTGTTGCTAACATGACGAAGGGTTTCGGTGATGTAAGATTTGTGGGTGTGCGCTGCTCAGCGCATCTCCAGTGTTGCTGTCATCCTCAGTTTTGTAGTCTAACTCTAATCTAAGAAAAGTCGTATGTCTATGAGTCCTGCCTGCTCCATGCTTCCTCAATTTTGTAGTCTAACTCTAATCTAAGAAAAGTCATATGTCTATGAGTCCTGCCTGCTCCAGGCTTCCTCGGTTTTGTAGTCTAACTCTATTCTAACAAAAGTTGTATATTTATCTACTGAGTCCTGCCTGTTCCAGTGTTCTGTAGTTTGCTGCTGGCTACATCTACAGTGTTGCTGTCATCCTCAGTCTTCCTTCTTCCTTCGAATAGCTACATCCATGCTTCATCTACAGTACCATAAGGCTAAAGCTCCACCTTACCCTGTTCCACTGTCTTCATTTAGACCCTGGAAATGGTCCCACTTATTTTTATTTATCTAATTTTGATTTTATTGTATTTTTAAAAGCATGGTGAGTTCGGCCGAATAATTCATATTCCTTCAGAATTTCGTCCGAGTCGAACAGGTTTTCGGATCGACCGAATAAGAAAAAAAAAATTGTCCGAAATTGAATTTTACTGAATGTTTTTCTTGTGCACAAGTCTACTGTCTGTTCCTATCAGTTCCTTCCCACAGCTCTCACCAGTACACCCTACAAATCTGGTTGGCCGAGGATAATGGGTATAGTAGTCCAACAGCATTTTGAGGGTCAGTATTGCAGGTATCCTTTTAAAAGGTCACACATAAAAGAGAGTGTAACCATGTCGCTTAGAATGATTATAGAGCCGGGAGTGGATCCAGTGCAAGGCTATAAGGGAATTTGGATCACTGGGTCTCCCTATATCTGTACTGTGTAATAACTCACACTGTTGTACAGTTGCTGGCAGTCACACTCTCACACCCTGCAGATCCTGTCCACTGCATGTTGATGATGGAGTGGGAGACCCCTCCAGCTGGCTCCATGCTATGCAGAGTACACTTTAAATGCCATAGAAGTATGCAACACATTGTACAATGAGTTGCATACCCATCTGGCACTCAAAAGATTAAGATTCAGGAGTGAAGCTGAGTGTGTGTTCCCTAAGAAGCAGCGCTTGCAGCCACCAGTCCCTGGGAGGCCACAGATTCAGCAAAGCACTGCTGTGAGACCTGCCAAGGTAACCCATGGTGCGAATGTCCAGGGAGGAAGCGAATATAGTGCAGGAGGGCATGACCTTCCCGGGCTGGTAGCCGGGGAGGAGGAGAGGAGACACTTGTACCAGGGTTTTCAGTGAGGAAGTGGGAGAGCTCCGTGGGCTGTGAGTGAGAAAGCAGGAGAGCTCCATAAGCTGTGAGGGAGGGAGGAGAAAGAGACAGACCTGGGCAGGTTAGTGTGTACACAGGGGAGAATCATGGCAATGTACAGAAAGGAAAAAGGATAGGAAATGGATAAACAAGAACGGAGACACAGGGTCAGAAAGAGAAACGGATAAGGAAAAACAGAGGTGGAGATGCTGGGAGGAAGGAGCATACATAGAGAAGCAGGGCCACCTACACAAAATGATTATACTGTCTTTTGTACCTTGTCCAACATGTCCACTGTATGAACCCCGTCCCCAGTAGGAGGTGGTGGCTTTCTTGTAGGTGCACCACAGCGGTACCCATCACCACCAGCATTATCTCCTCCACCAGCATTGAGGTGACATTCCTCATCCCCTTCCCTCCCACTGGACCCGGCTGACACAGAAGCAATGAGATGGATAGAGGATTAGACACACAGATGGACTGTGGATTGTAGAGACCACTTGGATTATTGAAAGAGCATGTTGCATAGAGCATTGTGAAGTGAGTTGGTAAATGAATAAGTGAGATGTGTTTTTTATGTATGTAGTTGAGGACATGACTGAAGCTTCTGCATTGTTGGATTGAGCATAGAGAGTCTGTAATTTATTTTTTTTTAAATTGAGGCAGAAGTCAAAGGCAGGGAAACTCCTTGCAGAGATTTTGACAGGAGTGACCAGAAGGCCTTCAGCCCCCTTCAAAATCATGACCCCCTTTATGTCCTGGACAGGCAATATAGAGGAAATTTGAATATCTTCTCCTTACTGCCTCCCTGGGTGCGTGTGTGTGCTAGGCATGGAAGTTTCTTCTTTTATATATAGACTAATGCATTAATTGCATCCCAGGGAAGCCTTCTTCTAATTATTCTTGTAATTATTGTAACTTTTTTGTGATTCTGTAAAGTGCTGTCACTCACTATTAGCTAAAATTTCCAATGAAGCAACACTTGCTATCAAGAGATTTGTCTTTTGACTGAAGTATGGTTAATTAGCCACATCAAGCTATGGCACCTGCATTGTAATGACAGTATGTAGTAATGGAAATTTGCCAGAGTAAGGTACAGTGACTAGGAATGCATCTATATGTTGTTTGCGGCAACTGATCTATGGGTCACCCTTCAGTTTTGACTGTTCCTCATAGCAATAACTCTTCAAGGTGGAAAGAGAAGCAAAAAATAAGATATGGGCTTGGTGGAGTGCACGGTTTGTTGGATGTTCGCCCTGGCGTAAATGCTCTCTCAGTGTTGAAGACAGGGCTTGGCAGAGTGCACAGTTTGTCAGATGTTCACCCTGGCATACGTGTTCCCTCAGTGTAAAAGACAGAGCCTCATGGAATGCATGGTTTGTCCGATGTTCGTGCTCTCTCACTGGCGGTCAAATACAGCTAGGCGAAAGGATCTGCAAGATCAATCAGGTGGCAGTACAGAGAAGCAGGCAAAGGCAATAGCAAGGCGAAGGTCATACACAGGAGTAAGATGTAGCGGTACCACGGGTCAGATAAGAGACATACTCAGAATACAGGCTGGGTCAGGAAACTAGAAAAACTCAAGAATACGCAGGAAACTATCAAAACATGTAGCTCGAAGAATGGGCAGTGAGGTAAGAATCAGCTGGGTTTAGAAAGGGAAGTCTGACAATCAGGACATGGGGGAGGAATGGATCAAAAATTCAAGGATGTGACACACTGCCTCGAGATCTAAATTTTGAAGGTGGCCTTAGCTGTACTGGCCACACCTACTTTTTGAATTGTGGATGTGTCCAAAGCAATCTCAATGTTCCTGCAACAGTTTTATATCCCTTTATAGGATATTATTTAACCCTTTACATGCCATAGATAGATCCAATATATTGCAGAAGAATGCATTGAAGATCCCTCTAGCAACGAAGAGGTTAAAACTGTTTTCATTCTTGTTTTTATAGGTCAAGTTTATATTCTCTGTGCCAGGAAACATTGGATGGGACTGGGGGAGGGGTCATGTGAGGGCTGGAGGTGTGGTCATGAGTGGAGCTAAAGGTTTCTTGAGTGCCTTGCCTAGGGACACCTGCAATGTAAATCCAGCCTTAATCATTTACATGTTATTGTCCATAAAGTTTTGATGTAATCCAACAACATTTTCCTCTCCATCTTGATGGGGTTCCAACTTGATACCTCAATAAGGCCAAGTAATTTCTATGAAAGTATCTTGCATTGTCAGTTTACCAAAACAAATACAAGCTTATTTGTTTTACTTTTATTCTTTCATAGTGATGTGGTCATTTAAAGTCCTTTAGTTTATAATTTAATTTAAATGTGTCCAAAAAAAGGGTGGGGTCTCCTGACACCTCCCTCTTCTGTCAAGACATGATGCTAAAGTTACATTAGATAATTAACTTACCCACACTATTCCTCCTTTTTGGCTCATCATGTATTTGTTTATATGGGGCCAATAGACCCATTATTATTGATTTTAGCTTTTTTTCTCTTATTCTGGAAAAGTAGAGAAAGGGGTCCTCGGGCAATTTATTTATTAGACCCTACATTAATTATTAACACTCTAATTTCATATAGATAACAGGAAGAGTTTTATTTCATTATTGACCCCACATAAATTATTTACTTTATGTTGGGCTAAAATAAATTAATATAGTCAGTTTAATGTTTTCATTTAACAAATGTATTTTGGGGGATAAATTGGGTCTCTATTTGTAATGTACATTGGTAGTTAAACACATTTACCATCTTTATACATAAACTATGATAATGCATTCTACTGTCTGCTGACCAGCTTTATCCAACCCTTGGGTCTTTTAATTAAAAGATATATGCATATCCTAGAATGGAAAGTGAAGCAACATTCCACATCCCACTCTGTTTCTGTCTTTCCCAGTTCCCCATCTTGACCTTGTCATGCTGATTTAATTGAGGACAGAACAGGGGGACACTGGAAAGACATAAGCCAGTTTAGGATGCGGGGAACCCCGGCAGGTTCCCTTGGAAGGGATACATGCATTATGTCTTTCAAGCAAAAGGCACAAAGGCTGAAGGATGTTTAAGTCCTCCCTACTAATATAAATAAAGAAAATCCTGTATGAGAGAGAGAGTGCAAGAAAGTATGTGTAACCACAACCTATTGCCACCATTTAACTGCAATGTGACTTGGTAATTGATACTATTGTATTTAGTGTGTGTGAAAATGGCAAATTATTTAAATGGGACTTTTAACCCATTGGATGCTAGAAAGGTCTCCAGTGCACTGGAGTCCATTGTATCATTCAAGGGGTTAAAAACCCCATTTCAATTAGTGGACAGTTTGAGAATGTTTATTGGTTCCCCCTGGTACCAGCCTCAGGATGTGTGTGTGTGTGTGTGTGTGTGTGTGTGTGTGTGTGTGTGTGTGTGTGTGTGTGTGTGTGTGTGTGTGTGTGTGTGTGTGTGTGTGTGTGTGTGTGTGTGTGTGTGTGTGTCTGAGTGAACAAGTGACTGAGCTAGTGTATGTGTATGTAATGTATGTGTGTGTATATGTCTGTGTGTGTGTATATGTTCTGTGTGCGAGTGAATGTTTGTATGTTTCTGCACATGCCCCTTATGTACTCTGAATTTCTCCTTTTACCATCTTAGATTGTAAGCTTTCAAGAAGGGACCTCACTTCCAGTGTTTCATTATGCACAATACTTGTAACCCTGTATTGTTTAAACCCTTAAATTGTAAAGCAATGTATACACTTGTAGCGCTATATAAATAAAATATTAATTCATTGTGTATTTTTGGTGTGTGTGTGTGCACGTGTGTACATTTGTGAGAATGAGAGACTGAGCGAATGAATGTGTGTGTGTAGCAAATTCTAACTATAAATGCAGCCCTCCTAAAAAATCATTTGCCACCCCTGTATAGACTATGACAAACAGCTTTAACCCTTTGAGTGCCAAAGGGGTACGCAACGCGTTGCGTACCCCTCTGGCACTCAAAGGGTTAACAAATTGGAGAACTGTAACGAATCTCTTGACAGTAAAATGTGTAGGTGTTAATTCTTAAAACCAGTCATGAGTGTAAGGGGCACAAGTTCTCTGATCACTCATAATTTGAGTTTCTTCTGACATCCACAGAGCTGAATGAACTTTGCTACAAGTAAATAAACAAGAATTCTGTCTCCAGAAATTCACAGTTTAGTGAGAAAGCTGTTAGCTTTAACGCCTCCATATATACACAGACACATAGAGATCACATCAAACTTCTTACATAAACTTTTTGAATCAGTTGCTTCACTGCAGGGTGCACCTTTACACTCTAGTTCCTAATCATGGTGACAGAGACCAAAGTGTGTCACAGAGTTGAGTCAGCTATGTCACAAATAATTTAATTAAAAAAAGCTTGAACCAAAAAAGGAGGAAATCAACCACTCAAAATATAGTAGGAAATAATCAATATAGAATCTATATTTCTTAAAGGTATTGTTTATACATTTTTCCATTGCAAGTCCAAGCAAAGGAAAAGAGAAGAAAAAATGTATAGGAAGGAAGATTAATAAAACATTAGGAAGGGTGTACTAAACCCACTGAGATAAGAGGTAGATGAGTAGAAATGAGACATTCCTGGCTACAATGACTGCAGTTGGGTATCAAGAAAAGGTAATAAAAATATTTTATTCATCATTTTATTTCATGGCCTTGTTACCCCATGCCATACATGACAATGGTCTAGTGGTCCAAGGGGAGTCAGGGGAAAGTACAGCGAGGGACAGTCAGTAAGCAGAAGGAAAACCCTGCCTCCCTTGATGAAAGAGGGCAGGATTCTCCTTTTGCTTACTGAAGACTGTCCCTCACCACTCTCCATCCAGACCACAGTTAGAGGAAGCGTGACGCAGCCAGAAGGGGTGGGAGGGGGATCTTGTCAGCTTGAATATCTTTTGAACTACACAACAGTAAGTAATTAAACATAGTGCTAAGTGTTTTAGAAAAACATATAGAAGACTTGGAGGTGCACTTTAATATTGACATTATTATCCCTTTAATCCCAATTAATATGGGGGGCTGACAGTCACAGTTGGGGGGTGGACCTATAAGTCACAGTTGTTCAGAGCCCTCTAATATACATACCTGGGAACTTTCAAGATGAGCTGACCCTGAGATCTTTGAAATATTAACCCTTAAAGCTTCAGGTAATGTAGATTTTATGCGATATGTCCCTGCTTGCACTAAGCACTCAACAGCACTTCTTACTCCCACCCACTGACTGGCAGTTCATGTGGCAGAAGGCACTTACACCCAATAGCACTTACTCCTTCTGTGTCCAACCTACCTTCCTCTAGACTGTAAGCTTTCACGAGCTGGGCCCCCAATACTTCTGTTCTTCTCATTTAATTTGTACTATTTAATATGTCTGTATGTCCATTCCCTATTGTACAGCGCTGCAGAATTAGCTGGCACTATATAAATAAATAATAATAATAATAATAACCCAGAGGTGCTTTAGTCAGTCTGCAAGGAACCTTAAACCTGCTGCAATGTAGAGATCTCACTGCCTACACACAAACAAGACAAGCAGGAATCTCCCCCTGTCTTTCTAGTACAAATGTCACCAATTTAGAGACTAAAGAAACATTTAATTGGGGCAAATAATATAGTAGGTGACACTGAACTCTCTCACCCTAGGAATTTGGCCCTTCACCCTGAGATCTGGGTCAAAACCCTGAGTCTCAGTGTCAAACCCTGAGAGTTCCTGGGTATACTAATATATGATCACGGCCCTGCAGGTATGGGTAACCTGATCCCCTCCAGCTGTGGAGGTCTACAATGCCCATCATCTCCAGCCAGCCAACAATGATGGAAATTGTAGTCCTCAACAACTGGAGGGCCTCAAGTTGTCCACCCCTGACATAGAATATATGTTCTTGTGAACTGTAAGGGTTAATATTTCAAAGAGCTTAGAGTTACCTCATTTTGAAAGTTCCCAGAATCCCAGGTATGGTGATCTGTCTAGCAATGAAGGAATTAAAAGCCCCATTTAAACCTATGGGAATGTTTAAATGTTCCCTTTGGTGCAGCAGGTTTGCTCCACATTTCCTATAACCAAATGCCCCATACAGTTATCTAACACAAACAGGGAATAATGAAAACTGTCAGTGGAGGCAGAGCAGTGTAGAGAGGGAAATAAAGAGAAGTGACAGTTCGATGTCACAGTGACTAAGGTTTGGGTATTTTTGTTGTCTCAATAGAATGTTTAGTGCAGAGATACTAGATGGCCAGGGAGTTGAATGAGTATTTGGAGAAAAGGATGTGAGTCAGACAGCTGTATACAGGATGCATGAGCACTTCAGAGGAAAAGGGAAGTAGAGAGGGTAAGAGATGATGGGAATGTGACAGCCGTAAGAGATTAGTATTGGAGAAACTTTCTATGGCAATAAAGAACTAAAGGTATAAAATCGAGTTGATAGTGATATAGGAAGATTAGAACATGGACTTATTCCTTTGAGAATATGATATCCAATATACTTGGAGATGCTGGAATAATTCTGGAGCAAAATAAATGCAACATAATATCAGAATAGACTTTCCTTAGCTTTAAACAGGGTTTTTAACCCCTTGGACGCTAGCGAGTAACATAGCTGAAAAGGTTGAAAAAAGACATACGTCCATCAAGTACAACCTATGCCATATCACCCTTGTGTATGTTGATGAAAAGGAAGGAAAGAGAACAAGAGGTTATCCATTAAGACTACAGGAAAGACACTTTTGACTAAAATAAAGGCAGGATTTTTTTTTTTTACAAGGGCAGTAAAGTTATGGAATTCTTTGCCTCAGGACGCTGTGCTTGCAGATAATGTAAATGCTTTCAGAATAGTAATGATACCTTTATGGAAAAGAACAATATTGAGAATTATGACAGTTAGCTTCCAAGCAGATAGGTTGTTGATCCAGACAAATATCTGTCTGCCATTTAGAGTCAGGAAGGATTTTTTTTTTCTTAATTAGAAATTACTTCAATGTTTTTTTGTTTTGTATTTTTTTTTTTGCCTTCCTCTGGATCAACAGGGGTGATTTGCCATGGGCTATACTTGATGGATGCATCTCTTTTTTCAGCTTCATAAATTATGTTACTATGTTAAATAAATCAAAGCCATTTGCAGTTATGCTCCAAGTGGGAAAACACCCTTTCTGACTCCAAAAGGCAGTCAGATATCTCCCTAGATCAACATCCTGTCTGCATTGAAACCATCTGTTATAATTATCTGTATTGCTGGGTGCTAAAAAGATATCCAATACACAGCTTCTCAAAGCAAGGAATCCCTCTTCTTTACTGCCATTCGTGTAAAAAGTCCCTGCGTTTGTTTAATTTGAAGGTGCCTTTTCTCTAGTTTTAAACGATGCCCTTTGTTTTCTAGCTCAGCTCTTTGAGTAACGAGTAACAAGAGACTGCCTTGTATTTGCCTTGAAAATATTTGAAAATAGCAATGATCACCCCTTAGACATCTCTCCCCTAGTTTATTTAGTGTTCATAATTAAAATCTTCCAGTCCCTTTAGCAGTATTGTTTTGCATCTCTGTCCTTTTTTTCAGCTGAAGAATAGGTGTCAATGTATATTTTTATGTGTTTCTAGATGATGGATTTGGTTTGCCCCAGAATTACTCAATTTTTTCTTTCTACAATAACCACAAGATGACGTAGTGGCTGATGAGTGAGTAAACTTTAACATAGGCTGCTTAAGAAAAATGCAAACTGCAGGGCCAACAACCATCTGAGGATGATGAGAGCTGTAGTATAAAAACATCTGATAAAAGATGACAGTTGGTAATGTGTTAGCTGTAGAAATACAGGAGACAAATATAGTAAATTTGATACCTTTATTGACAAACTAAGGAGATTTGGGATGCAAGCTTTCAGTACCTCTTAGGTCTCTTCCTCAGGCATGCCTGACCTAAGAGGTCTTGAAAGCTTGACCTCAGGCATGCCTGAGGAAGAAACCTAAGGGGTCTTGAAAGCTTGCATCCTAAATCTGCTTAGTTAGTCAAAAAAGGTATCAAGATGACTATATTTGCCTCCTGTAAAAACATCTGAAGAGCAGAAGGTTGAAAATAGTTTTTGTCCAGTACTATGTGTCTTTCATAAGCTCATAGTACTAAAGGGATGAGGAGGAAACCCACAGTGTATGTGTTAGGTTGCTGGTTGTAGTGATATATACAGCACTTTTATACCACAAATTATGAAATACTGTCTGGCAATAACTGTCCCGGTGGCTGATTTAGTGGCATCACAAACACTGGAAAAAGCAGTGCGTATAAGAAAAGTTATACGTTCATCAGCAAATGGAAATATGGATGTATGCTTGGTGAGAATGGGTAAATTAATCAAAATGTTAGTTTTTACATGTAATGTACACATTCTTCACATTCTTCATAACTAATATTATAACTTTCTAGTCAGTATTAATGGAATTAGCACCAGTACAATAGACATAAAAAATCAAAACCCAAGCAGACTGTGGGAGAGTTGTAAAAATTAGAGTTACCATTTTTTCAGAAATATCACACAGTAAATGTCAGCTATTACCTGCATTGTGGGTTCCCATTCATTAAACATGAGGCTGGAGAGCTGGAGAACATTTGGAGCAAACAAATAAAAATTCCCAAAATACCCCGGGGGCTTTAACCCCCCACTTGGTTTGCTCCAGAATTTCTCCATTTCTGCTTAGAATATCAGCCTTAATGTGTCACCGAATAGTATATGTCTCCTTTTTCCATGGACATTTACATCAGGTCTCATTGGGGAATACATATGAATCCACCTGTGCAGATCCACTGGCATTAGCTTCCAATGCCAGCAGCTTCACTTAGGGGTACACACTAGAATGAATGATCTCTGCAGTACATTCTGGTTAGCACACACACAGCCATCGTTAGGAATTTAGTGCCAGCAGCTACACATCCCGACAGACACACTCAGCTATCACTAGAACCAATGCCAGCAGTTGCACTCAGTGGTACATACTAGAATGAATGATCACTGTAATGCATTCCATCTGAGACACTCTGCCAGGACATTAATGCCAGCAAGC
The DNA here is from genome assembly GCA_037306005.1 of Rhinophrynus dorsalis. NCBI lineage: Eukaryota > Metazoa > Chordata > Amphibia > Anura > Rhinophrynidae > Rhinophrynus > Rhinophrynus dorsalis. Next base: position 592,799,900 of record CM074718.1, read on the forward strand.
CCTGTATGCCAGGCACATAGCATTGGAATAATAATGAAGTAAGGTTATGCCATATCTTATGTGCCTTGTTCAGTACATGGCATGAAACAAGAGGAGAATAAAGTTATATCTGAAATGCCCATACTCTGCCCCACTGCCTTCTCTTTGGTCAAGCATAAATAAGGGGAACATTTTCAGCTTAAATATCTTAATAGATTTCTGTTAAGGAGGCGTAGTGCTAGAGAATCAATTCCAGCTCCTGGTTTACCTCAGAAAGGCATTCTTACATTTCCCTTGTTGTGCACTGAGCAGATGTTCTCAACCAGTGCTCTCGCAGGTCACTAATAGTCCGGGGGGTCCTTAAAGTTGTGAGATAAAGAGGAGATAAATTCTCCAGTGAGATCACTGCTCCAGTTCCTATGTTATTCTAAGGAGACAATGCACTAAGATGTCTCAAGTTGGCCTCCATAGAATAACATAGAAACTGGAAAAGTGATATCACTGGAGAAGTCATCTCTGCTTTATCACTTCTTTATCAACCTTTATTGCATCTCCTCCCAGGGCTCTGCTTAAGCACAGGGGAATGAGTTAACCCCTCTAATAAATTTGCCTGTATTCAAGCAAAACAATCCTCAAATTCTGGGCTTGAGGGCAGGCCCGGACTGGCCATTGGGCATACCGGGCATTTGCCCGGTGGGCCGGTCCGGCGACCCAGGCTCTGAAGCAATACAGAGCACTGGAAGATTACATCATCTCCATACCTGGGAACTTCCAGTCGAGGGCTACCCGGAGGGTAGTCCTCTGTTCACCAGGGGGTGACAAAAATGACGCTAATCGCGTCAAAAAGGGGCGGGCTTGCCGCAAGTGTGGGGGGGGGGGAATCAGCCTCTGCCCCGGAGACCCGGTAAAGTTCTGTCAGAACCGGAGTCTCCGGGGCAAATCCGGAGAGTTCCCAGGTATGATCATCTCCCAGCGTTCTGTATTACTGAGAACCGCACGTGGGAGCTTCACCTCTGTGCCAAAGGAGGCACAGATCTCTTCTATAGCACACCGCTAGACTACCAGGGACTGAAGGTAGGGGATCAAGGGGCAATGTGGAGACAAAGGGGCTTTATGGGGCATTGATGAAGGGGAATTGTGGAAGGGGCAATGTGGAGATGAAGGGGGTATTGTGGAAGGGGCAATGTGGAGATGAAGGGGGCATTGTGGATGGGGCAGTGTGGAGATGAAAGGGGCATTGTGGAAGGAGCAATGTGGAGATAAAGGGGGCATTGTGGAAGAGGCATTGTGGAGATGAAGGGGGCATTGTGGAAGGGGCAATGTGGAGATGAAGGGGGCATTGTGGAAGAGGCATTGTGGAGATGAAGGGGGCATTGTGGAGATGAAGGGGCAATGTGGAGATGAAGGGGAATTGTGGAAGGGGCAATGTTGAGATGAAAGGGGCATTGTGGAAGGGGCATTGTAGAGATGAAGGGGGTATTGTGGAAGGGGCAATGTGGAGATGAAGGGGGCATTGTGGAAGGAGCAATGTGGAGATGAAGGGGGCATTGTGGAAGGGGCAATGTGGAGATGAAGGGGGCATTGTGGAAGGGGCATTGTGGAGATGAAGGGGTCATTGTGGAGATGAAGGGGGCATTGTGGAAGGGGCATTGTGGAGATGAAGGGGGCATTGTGGAAGGGGCAAAGTGGAGATGAAGGGGGCATTGTGGAAGGGGGATTGTGGAGATGAAGGGGGCATTGTGGAAGGGGCAATGTGGAGATGAAGGGGGCATTGTGGAAGAGGCATTGTGCAGATGAAGGGGGCATTGTGGAAGGGGCAATGTGGAGATGAAGAGGCATTGTGGAAGGGGCAATGTGGAGATGAAGGGGGCATTGTGGAAGGGGAAATGTGGAGATGAAGGGGACATTGTGGAAGGGGAAATGTGGAGATGAAGGGGGCATTGTGGAGGTGGACAGTGTGGGCAATGTGAAGGTGGGGAGGAGGATGGGGTGGGCATTGTGGAGGTGGGCAGAGTGTGGAGGTGATTATGTGGGCGGGGGTAGGGGATTGTGGCAAGGGGGGCATAGGATTGTGTCCGGGTCGGAGGGGGGTGGGGGCATCAAAATGCACCTTCGCCTCTACATACCAAGAATCTTGCACTGGCCCTGGGTCCGGGCATTTTAAAAAAAAATAACGAACAAACGCCCGTGGCCGCCAACCCTCCCCCATGGGCTGCTCAGCCTTAAATGCCCGGGCCTATTTTTTGTCCCAGTCCGGGCCTGCTTGAGGGATCCTGTTGAAAACCAGTATCATACAGCATTGTGTGGGTCAATTTTTTTTCCACTGGAAATTTACATCAGAGGAAAACGCACTAACGTGATAAAAAGGAGATACCTTCTCCAGTGTGATAAACTCTCCATTTCCCATGTTATTCTATGAAGCCTATGCACTAAGATCTCTCAAGTTGGAGACTTTATTGCATGGGCTCCACAGAATAACATGGGAATATAAGAGTGTATTACAATGGAAAACTTATCACCTGGTTATCATACCTTAGCACATAACCCCCCAGGTCCCTGTATGGGACACGTATGGGAATATTCCTAATAAGCAATGATAACTATGCAAAATGTTTAACTCTATGAGTGAGCAAAATATTGCGTAGCAATGTTTTCATGACAAGTGACTAAAGTTAATTCAATAAAACCATTAAACTTTCCATTTATGCTGTATAGATCACACCAATATATTTTGATTTATGAAACTTGTTGATTGCTGTTGTTAGTTGTTTACTAAGTAACTTTAATACAACTTCTAGGAAAAGATAATTAATGGAAAAAAAAAAAAAAATATATATATATATATATATATATATATATATATACACACTACCGTTCAAAAATTTGGGGTCACGTAGAAATGTCCTTGTTTTCCATCAAATGAGTTGAAAAATGAATAGGAAACACAGTCAAGATGTTAATAAGAGAAAGAGATGGATACCTCAGCACTAACTAAACAACACACCGATTCCAAGATTCCTTCTAGCAGCCTTTAGCCAGTCTGCTATCACTGAAGGAATAGATTAAATAAGAAGGAAAAGTTGGTAAATGGCGCTTCAGGAATCCAGTAATATTACATACAAATAATTAATAAATTGCTGTAGTATAAAAATTTGTCTACTTAAGCTCACTATAGCGTATAATCTTTGTACATAAACAAGAGGATTCAAACAGTGTTTAAAATTAGTATTATAAAGGAATCTTATTACTCTATATAAGTACAAGCAGTTCTCCAATATAGTGCTTAATACAATGTATCAAATAGCACACGATAATGTTACACAGTATCCAAAGATATGTATAATGTATCTCATACCTTAAACAGAAAACAGGTCAAAGATTATCAGACGTTATTCTGCTTGAATAACACACAGTCAGACAAGCTAATAGCGTGTGCGGGATGTTAGTACAGGTTGCCTGCACTCAGCCTCAATAGAGCACAGATCCGGATATCTTCAATATAGAAATTGACAGTAAATATACTCACACTTGAAATTCTGCCTGGGGAGCCAAGATAGCTTTCCCAGGACTTAGTAGGTGTATGAGGATGTGTGGTCCGTAAATCCTTTGGCGTTCGTTAATATCTCTCATATGAGATTAAATGGGTTAAATATTTAAGATCTCATAAAATAATGGATCAAATAGATCTTTTAAATCAAATTAAATTTATTAGTAGTACAATAACAAAATATACTTTCGGTTACAATACAACCCCAAAGTTCTTAAAGTAATTCTGGACGACCCGCATCCGATTACAATGAAAATGTCACCTCGTGGTAAGGCCCTAACACGGGCAATAAAAAGGAAAATTAGGGGGTAAAGTAAACTCGAATAGTTTATAGAATTGTCCCAACGAGTTTTGTGCGATAAAAGCACTTCCTCAGGGGTATAGTCCTCTTCGGTGTGCAGAGAGGACTATGGTCTGAATTCGGAGTGCACCGCTCTGTATCTGCCGCGGCACGTGCAGTCTCTACTGTGCATGACTGCACCGCGGCCATTGCTAGATACATAGATAGATAGACACAGGGAACATGGACACTCCTTAATAAGTACTAATAATGTGTTGCCTTGGTGCTGCATAAAGTAATAGATATTGGATATAGGTTGTAGTTATAGCAACCTAAAAAATGAGCACATGAAAGGACTTTTTAAATGTGTGAAATATTAAGTATTTATGTTCAACGTTTCGGCCCTCTACACGGGCCTTCCTTGACAATAAATACTTAATTTTTCATACATTTAGAAAGTACGCCACAGTGCCACCCAGCAATGGCCGTGGTGCACTCATGCACAGTAGAGACTGCCCGCGGTACGGCTGATACGGAGCGAGGCACTCTGAATTCAGACCATAGTCCTCTCTGAGCACCTTCAGTGTGCATAGAGCACTACGGTCTGAATTTCGGAGCGCCGTTATCAGCTTCGGCGCAGGCAGTCTGTACTGTGCATGACTGCAATGTGTGCAGCCGTCTCTAGTGTGCATGACGGCTTCTGACACACACACACTTAGCGAATTATTATATAGGATCTGTGCTTTTCTTACTTAGCAAAACCAAAGCCTGCAGTTGCTGTCTGATTCAAAGGTTATTACAGAACAAAAATGAGTTGTTTTAATTTTCTCATAGCAAAAGCATAGAGAAGTAAAATACATGATTAGCTTCAAACCAATAAAATGTATATTATATATATATATATATATATATATATATATATATATATATTGTACCTATGTGTATAGTAACATGTATGTATAGAATAAAACAATAAATGCCTGCATATGGTAAAAAAATTTACATGATCAATGCATTCTAAACAACGGTGCTTGAGAGGAAAGAAGCATTTAGCAATGTAAGAATGGCTGCTTTTACATTTTCTAACAATGATTTTCAATGACATTTAGTTGCTGGCAGTGCACAGGAAACACCTCCTTTTCCTTTGGGACTTAATGTAGGAACATCTTATCCTGTTTCATGAGTTTCTCTTTTGAATCTTTGGTTTCCATAACCTCTTTAATTGCTCTAATACGATTGTCAATATCCTCTACTGAAATGAGGCTGATTCTTCCACTGAACTGAAGCAGATATGTGGCTGATCAAAATAGCTTACACACACATATATATATTGTAATACGAACTGTCATCTTGTCTTCTACTTCCTCTGATTTTTTTGTTGGAAAGATATTAACCTTTTAAGGACCTGAGGAGTGTGCAACACATTGCAAAGCAATGTGTTTCCTACCAGTCTGGTCCTTAAAGGGTTCATACATACAAATTGTGAGAGGTTTCTGAGGACAAACAAACAGCACAATGACCTGTTCTACGGCTAGTCACCGCCCAAAAGCATCACGTTTTAGCTCTCTAGTACAATTACACACAAGAAATTTCCACATACATATTAGACAATCCCATCCAAAAGGGCGGTGCAGTTCCAAAATGATGAGCAAGTCCCCTCTGCATGGGAACACCAGCTAACCCCAGAAGTATGTTTTGGCCTTGTTCGGCCTTGTCAATAAGGTACAGCTGGATTCCCTAAGCACTGAGAGCAAGGGGTTCACATCTGGTTTACCTTTCACTCTTAGGGAGACCTCCTAAGAGTTGTCAAAACATACATACAAATTGTTAGAGGCTTCTGAAGATGAACATACAGCACAATTACCTGCTGTATGGCTAGTCACCGATCACGAGCATCATGTTTTAGCTCTATATTGCCATTACAGGCAAGAAATTTCCACATACATATTAGACTAATCCCATCCAAAAGGCAGGCCCAGTTCCAAAATGATGGGCAAGTCCCCTCTGCACGGGAACAGAGCTAACCCCAGAAGTATGTTTCGGCCTTGTTGGGCCTCATTATTAAGGTGCAGCTGGATTCCCTAGGCACTGAAAACAAGGGGTCCACATATGCATTACCCTTCACTCTTAGGGAAAACCCCTAAGAGTTGTCAAAACATACATACAAATAGTGAGAGGCTTCTGAGGATGAACAAACTGCACAATGGCCTGCTCTAAGGCTAGTCACAGCTCAGCAGAATCATGTTTTAGCTCTCTAGTGCCATTACAGACAATAAATTTCCACATACATATTAGACTAAGACTGCCCAAAAGGACAGTCCAGTTCCAAAATGATGAGCAAGTCCCCTCTGCATGGGAACACTGGCTAACCCCAGATGTACGTTTCGGCCTTGTTGGGCCTCATCGGTGAGGTGCAGCTGGATTCCCTAGGCACTGAGAGCAAGGGATCCACGTCTGGGTTACCCATCACTCTTAGGGAGACCCCCTGCGAGTTGTCAGAACATTCATACAAATTGTGAGAGGCTTCTGAAGATGAACAAACAGTACAATGGCCTGCTCTATGGCTAGTCATGGGATTGGTCTAATATGCATGTGGAAATTTCTCCTCTGTAATGGCACTAGAGAGCTAAAATATGATGCTCTTGAGAGGTAACTAGCAGTAGAACAGGCTTGTTTTTCAGACACTCTTAGGGTCTGTCCCTAAGAGTAAAGGGGAATCCAGACATGGACCCCATGCTCTCAGTGCCTAGGGAAACCAGCTGCACCTCAATGATGAGGCCCAAATAAGGCCGAAACATACATCTGGGGTTAGCTGGTACTTACCGGTCAGAGGGGACTTCATCATTTTGGAACTACTACACCAGGCCAACTGCACTACGTGGAGATATAAAAGTTTCAATTGGTTTAAATGGGCATTTAACCACTTATATGCCAGAGAGGTACCCAACATGTATGACTAAGATCACATAAGGCGATATGGGAAAAGAAAGAGAAATTCTGTGTAAAAACAACATTATAAGGGATACATATAAATTCATTACACTTCAGTAGAAGTCTACAATGCATTGCTCTGTATTGTATGTTTGCCCATTAGGGTATAGTTGGTTTGCCCCAGAATTGCTCCACTTTTTGTGCATAAGAATAACCACTGTATTTATTACCCCTCTGGCACTAAAAGGGTTAAGAAATGTAATGTAATACCTTGGAGACCTCTATAGCATACAAGAGGTTAAAAGCCCTAATTAAATCAATTAGATTTTATTTTTGTTCCCTATGATGCAGTTGGTTTGACCCTAAATTATTCCACTTGTCCCTTATAATATGGCCTCTAACGCAAGGTAATTGGACACGCACTCAGGAATACACTCATATACTGCACATTTTAGCCGCTCAGTGCAGTAACGCCTGTACCTTCCTGTCTGCCTGACCATACAATAGTAACAAGAATGGAGAATATTTTCTGGATCTGTGTAAATATCCAGCAGCCTCTGTGAAATTATTTACAACTAAATAAAATACTGACAAAAAAAGCTTTTTGTTGTTTTCTACATGCTCTAATCCACAGTGCAAACTACTGGTCAGAGAAGCTCAACTAGGAATGAAGCTGTCATAGTACTTAGCCTTCTGTATAAGAATGGTATCCTACTCAGGGTGCAATCTATTTTGGCTTACAGGTGCCATACACAGTGAGTAAATATCTTAAAGGGATAGTAATACTTTATTACTATCCCCCATATTGTAGATAATTGCAAAATAATTTAATAGCCCCCAGGTTCATCTCTCAAACCTTTATGGTTTGAGAGATAACCGAAGGCAAAGTTCCCCCCTCCCTCCCCCTTCCCTGAAGTCAGCGTTGTACTGGCTGCAGGGATATCCGGTCTGATTTTCATCAGGTGGCTCTGCAGCTGAGATTGCGTTAGTGAAAAAGAATTATTTCACTGAAACAGTCTTCTACATATGCTTGGTTTGCAAGCACACGTAGAAGACCGTTTCAGTGAACCTGGGGGCTGTTAAATTATTTTGCAAATATCTACAATATTGGGGATAGTAATAATAAAGTATTACTATCCCTTTAAAGCACATCATAACTAATCCTGCAAAATGGTATTCCGGGCACAAAATGTCAGGCAATTCCCTTGTTACTCTTAGGGCCATATTTTGAAAGGTATAACGACAAAAAATGTTGTATGATGCATGAACAACAAATTTTCTATAGAATATCCAACAAGAAACTTGTAATGTCCGTTGTGTATGACACAACTCCAGAATTGCTGAGTAAAGGGAGAGGGGGCAAGGGAGTGGCTAAACTATTACCTAGCATTGTATAGGGGTAAAGGAAATATGTCATAAACAATGACAAAACATTTTGTGCAAACTACAGAACTTGTACTTTAAGAAAAAAGTCGAGGCAATATCACATTTTTGTCTTTACATACAACAATTTCAGTCAGGAATCAAACTTCAACAACATACTTCCGATCACAACCAACACTCACTGAAAATATCCCTTAGACCAACACTGTACTTTGAAATGTCTTTACAAATGACAAAATCTATTTCTATTTGAACATACGTCCCCTAGTGTGATCCCAAAGTAATCTGCATACAAAAAAACGCATTGGGGAGCTCTCTATAATTAAATTTATTTAATGCCCTATTTCTATCAATGTGAATATTTATTTGTTCCCTACTACTCAGTTGGTTTGCTAAAGAATTATCTGAACATGGCCCTATGTGTTCTAATTTGCAATGAGTTAGAGACCTCTCAACCATTCAGTGGATTAAAAGCCCAGGATATCTAGTTGTTCCCTATGGTGCAGTTGGTTTGTGTAAAAATTCTCCATATTTGACTTTATAAATATACCCCAATTCTTCTGCCTATGTTACATACAATATATAATTACTACAAGGAAAACTAAATTATTGAACAATACATGTCATTGATTTTTTTACTACCTAATTCAACAATTGAAATATTTAGATTAAAATTATAATGTCTGTAACCCTGATTAACCCCTATGGACAAGCTCCTGTACCTTATGAAGACATGCGTAGACTGCATCCAGCTTCCTAATGTGGAGTAGCATTCATTAGACTCTTGGATGCCAGTAAGATCTCCAATGCAAAATAATGCATTGGAGATCACACTAGAATAGGGTTGCCAGACCATTGCTCTAACCCTTTGAGTGCAATGCATTGGATTTCTCTCCAGCACACAAAGGGTTAAAGGGGAACATATAAAAATGTATGCTGTATTGCTACATGGAAATAATTGCAGCAGAGTAATAATCATCTCAGACCTGCAGCATGCATTGCTCTTGTGTCCTTTTCTAAACAGGTGATCTGGTAACCCTACTCTAGCATCCCAGAGGTTAAAGGAACACTAATGGCAATGCTGATCTTATGCTCAAGCATGTGCTTTAACCCCTTAAGGACCAGAGTGCAATGTATTGCTTTGCAATGCACTTCACAATCCTCTGGTCCTTAAGGGGCTTTATACTCACAGATAAATATTTAACCATTTTTGTACCTTTATAGAACTTAAGAAATATGAATGTGACTTTGTTGTTTCTCATTTGGCTTGGACCAATCATTTCCAAGGCACTCCTGCATACCTGTCAACTGTCCCTGATTTCATGGGACAGTCACTGGTTTTAACTCCCTTTCTTTAAATGTTGTTGTCTCTGGATTTGTCCCGGAGTATCAACCCTATATTGTTTGTGCTCAATATTAAAACTTAATATGTTGTGAACTTCCCCACATATTAATACTGCTATTCTTGGGAACTCTTTGGATATTCCCCAGGGACTCTGGTTTTTAGATTGAATTATAGGGCCACAGAGGGTGATTCTCCAACTAGGTAAGTTCAGTGGTAACCCCTCCCACTTCCCCACTCATTCCACCAGGAGAGGGCTGGGCTGGGGGGGCAGGGGGACAATTGCCCCCTAGGATCATCATGTGTCTGGGCCGTTGGGCCACTGCCTCACTTAATCTCCTACTTGCTGCTGTAAATGGAGATACACTAGTGCTACCACAGAACTTACAATTGAAATGGAGCTACCTTAGTGATACCTCAGAGCTACAGTCCAAATACAGCTACACTAGTAACATAACCCATTTCCATTGTAATCTCAATGGTATCAGTAATGTAGCTTTACTTAAATTTAAAGGGATAGTAATACTTAAAATGTAAAAAAAAATATGTTGTAGGGTCTATCCCCCTGAATGAAACAAGAGTTCTCCCACTGCTGAAAGGTGTTTCATTCAAAAGTTATTAATTTTCAAAGTTGAAATTTTTAGGTGCAATATCACAGTGGCCTGAAATTGTACAGTGGCGCTGTTGTTACACCATCCTATGGAGATTTATGGTCCCGGGACCAGAGCTGTCCATAGGATGGTGTAGCAACAGCGCCACTGTACAATTTCAGGCCACTGTGATATAGCACCTAAAAAATTCAATTTTGAAAATTAATAACTTTTGAATGAAACACCTTTCAGCAGTGGGAGTACTCTTGTTTTACTCAGGGGGATAAACCCTACAACATATTTTTTTTACATTTTAAGTATTACTATCCCTTTAAGCTCTGTAGTATCAGTAGTGTAGCCTCATTTCAACCGTAAGCTCTGTGGTATCACTTACCTTACTTCACAACATTAAGGACAATTTTAAAATTAATGAAACGGGGTTGGGCTGGGACAATGGGGTCGGAAGATAGTAGAAATGGGCCACTTGATTGTATTTGTCCCCTGACCCATATGTTACCAACCCTTCCCTGCATTCCACCCACTCCTGCCCTGTTCCACTAACTTTCCTGCCCATTTCATGGCAAATTGCTCTTTCCAGCTGTCCAACTCCACCCAATTAATCCTCACCAACATTATGACGCATAGGGGCAAGTTCACTAACAAACACTGGAACAATTCTGGGACACTACAACTGCATGCTTGGGAAGAGATAACAATTCCTCATTGATATAAATGGTATAACAATTCCTCATTGATATAACTGGTATAACTTCAATGGTAGAGAGGGAGGTTAAATACTTAATTTAAAGGGATAGTAATACTTAATATGTAAAAAAAAATATACTCCGCCTGAGTAAAAAAAAGGGTACTCTCACTGTTTAAAAGTGTGTAATTGAAACGTTCTTACAGCTCAAAGTTGAATTTTTTAGGTGCAATATCACTGTGGCCTGAAATTGTACAGTGGCGCTGTTGTTGCACCATCCTAGGGACAGCTCTGGTCTGTAGACCATAAATCTCCATACGATGGTGTAGCAACAGCACCACTGTACAATTTCAGGCAACTGTGATATTGCACCTAAAAAATTCAAGTTTGAGCAGTTATCATTTTTTAATAAAATATCTCTCAGCAGTGGGAGTACCCTTGTTTTACTCAGGGGGATAAGCCCTACAACATATATTTTTTTTTTACATTATTAGTAGTACGGTATTATTATCTATTTACCAAAGAAAACTGGAACAATTTGCAAACCAACTGCGTCATAGAGGACAAATACACGGTTGCATCGATTAAATGAGTCTTATAACCCCTGGAATGATAGAGAGGCCTCTAAGGCATTGTTTCTCAATATGTTGGAGACATTGCTACCATTTAACCCAGAGTGCCCGAGAGGTAACCAAAGCATTTTGTTGGGACGCTTTGGATAGCTCTCTGGCACTCAAAGGATTAAATGGTTAAATCCACTGCTGAAATCAATGGAAAAGCATATTTATCCCCTATGGTGCATTTGATGTGCCCTGGTATTGTTTCAGGTCTTATTAGTACATCAACTTCACTCTCTCTTTCACTGTGTCTGTGTGGAAATACTCAAAATGGCAAAAGTCAAAAGATTTGTCAGAGTAATTACTAGCCTGGCCAGAAACACTGTGAAACACAATGCATTATTCAACATGTATTTTCAGAGCTTTTGGTCTTTGGTATTTATCAAACAATAGCTGATTTAATTGCATGTGGCATTAATGAGGCGTATGATATAATTTTACATTAGAAGACTAATTTTGGATCTGGCTCTATAGAGACAAGCTGATTAAAATAATGCAAGCAGAAATTGTTTGGTGAAGGGCTCGATATAAATTGTAGAAACATAAACAAGGCACTGATAGACGTCATCAGGATTAATATGAATAACCTGAAATCTGCTCCTATAACTTGCTTGACATGACAATACGTACTGAAAGCCATATCACACATTGGCTGCCATTTACATTGCATCAGATGAGGCAAATAATTCAGAAAACCTGTTTTTTTCCATAAAAACAACATTGTCAAGCCCATAGGGGGTTTCTAAATACCCAGAAATCCCCCTTTACACTCAATACCCCCTATCTGATCAGTGACAGACAAATAATAATAATAACTAGTATTTATATAGCGCCTTTCTCCCAGTGGGACTCAAAGCGCTGTCAGCGAACGCTCTCAGAATTAACCAAATCAGCAGCTGAAATAATAGATGTCATTATTATCCAATCAAAGGTACTCATTTATCAACCTTAGAAGGATGAATGGGTAAGTTAACCCTGCCAGGATTCAAACCTGCAGGTTTGAATAGGCTCTATAGTCAAGGAATTTACCACTGAGCTATATCACCAGCAAAGCTTTAGCACTCCAAATAATAAAACATATTTGCCACTGTTGTGCATAAATCTATCACAGAAATGGGCAACTTGTAGCTCTCCATATGTTCTTGATGCACTACAACTCCCATCATCCTGCCAGCTGAGAATGAAGGGAACTGTAGTCCAACAACAACATCTGGAGGATAGTAGATTACCCATCCCTGATCACTGCTCAGGTAATGGCAATGTTTTTGAACGCAAAATTACACACAATGAATTCTGGGTACTCTTACTGTATACAAATTTTAGTTTTTGGAAACCATCCTCTGAACATCCTGGTTTTTATCCTAAAGAAAATATTCACATGGGACTTGTGTTCAGGGTTGTTTTCAGCCATTGTTGTGTGTGTGTGTATTAGTGTTCTCCTTATCCACTTGGATTCTACGGATTTCTCAAAACCATTCCCAAGTCACTGGAGAGCTCTGCACCAGGGGATGAAATCATAACTAGACACGTTTTACTTTCATGATAAAAGTGGGTACTCAAAGATATAGAAGGTTCACATTTCAACTTACATTATATTAACTTTTTTAGCATGTTGTGTTGCCTCGATTCACCCAATTCTAAGTGCTTGAGAAAATATTAGGAGTTACACACAAAATAAAAGGAGACTTTTTTTCAGTAATCTAAAACAAAACATAGAAACAAATACAAATTACTAAAATTTCACATTGATTTACATTGGGCTTTTTACCCATTGAACTTTAGAGAGGTCTCCAACACATTACAGAGCAATGCTTTAGAGACATATCTAGCAGTCAAGCTGTTTGAAGCTCCATCTAACTCAATGAGAAGTTGGGCACCACCTTTCTGCTCTGAGCTGAGCAGTGTTACATCAGTAAAAGGGGCGGGAAAGGGATACTTTATCATTCAGTTACTTTTGAACTACCACTCTGACAGTATTGAAATAACACTCTCCATGGCCCAAATATTATGAAGATTAATTGGAGCTGTTTTTATTGTGAAACATTACTATCCCTTTAAGATGGCTTCAGTGTTGCACATTGACGTAGGCCTTGTGCATGTACTGTAGCGCAAACTTTTCAGGTTTAACTAAAAGATATAAAGTATACATATAACTTCAAAATTTCCAGACACAGATAGTGATTTTAATATTCTACTGCACTGTAACATTCATGCACTCCATTTGTACCACTGTAATTTTGTTCTACACAAAATTAATTTGCACATTTGCTACCACTTGCAGAGGGTTTTTAAAGGCATAATATTTGGCCTTCTGTTTGGGCTTGCTTGTCTTTTTGCAATTAACCTCTTAGTGACCAGCCGCGCACGCATGCGGCCGGCACTTAACGTCCGCCTAACTTCTTTCCCCATTACTTCCAATGACTTCCTGGATGTACATTTATGTCTTCTGTCACTAAGTGACAGTTTCTGTGGGACGTACATGTATGCCCATTGTCGGGATGGGGTTAAAGCAATGTGCAAACCCCATGTGACTTGTGGGGGTGGGTGGATAGGTCTTATAAAGGAGTCTAATGGAGCTCTGGTCTTCTTGGCCTCACACCCACCTCTGCAGGTCATCATAGTTTGTAAGCAGGTGCGTCTTATCATAAATGTACTGGAAATTGTTTTTTCAACGTGTCAAATGTTTTTAATTAGGGTGTACCTGTAATTAACAAGAAATCCTCTGGGGCATTTTTAACCTAAATAGGGCTGACTGTGTGTATTAGATAGGACTCGCCTGATATTGGGGTACCTTGGTGTGGGGGAAGGGGAGCTTAAACATATTTTGGCCAAACTATTCAACAAAAAAGTCAAATTTATTAAAGTGGTATAATATATGCTTTACACAGGGTTCACATTTGGATAGTTTATATGGAGGAGAACAGGTTTTTTATTGTTTTAGCTTTTGCTCAGGCTTTGGCCTAACTTTTGGGAGCCTAGAGAACTCCCTCATTCCTTGCTGCTATCTATATTTATTCATTGGGTTCTTATTTTATATTTGTATACTATATGTAAATGTTATGGTGCGCTAGCGCTGTGAGTTCTGTTTCTTTCGTATCTAGGAAAAGTATCCTTTATTGCACTGTATATACAGGAGGCAGCCAGCACATGCACAGATGTCTATGTATAAGGAAAATGGAAACATTCTGTAGCAAACCAACTATGTGGCAAAAGTAAAAATTCCCCATATTCCCATTGATTTAATTGGAGTTTTTCAGGGAAATATTTTACAGTCAAGTATAATAATTCAGCATATTACTAAGCATAATTCACATCATTTTCATTGCTAAAAAAATGGGGATTTTAACCTCTTGAAAGCAGAAAAGGATTCTGACACACTGTGAAGCAATGCATTGGTGTCCTCTTTAGCATTCAAGGCAAAAAGCCCCATAGCCCTCTGAGTGCCAGAGGAGTGTGCAATATTTGATTCTCAATGTGTTTCACACCCCTTTGGCAATCAGGGTAAAATAAATGGCTATTTGTTTGCCCAAATGATGCAGTTGGTTCGCCTGGGTTATATTTCTGGGAAATAAAGATGTTAGTACCATGTAAAGTATTTTATTTGAAGGGAGCATCATATAGGATATTGTATTTTAATCCTTTGCTGTGAAATGTATTTCTTTGTAATGTATTGCATCCCCCTCTGGCATTCAATGAGTTCAGGTGTTGTATACCCCTCAGTTACCCTTCACTTCGTCAAAATGCCCTGCACCAGCTATTGGTAGACTACAAATCCCATCATCCTGATAGAAGGTGTAGTTTAATAATATCTGGAGAGCTGCAAATCAACCATTCCTGATGGAGAGTATTCTCTGTGATACATTGAAAGCAACAATATCCAGAACATCTCATATGTATGTTTAGACATAACAAGGGGTATATATGTAATGTAATGTACGTAATGTACAAATCCAACAGAACAGCTCCACTGCCATTAGTGTCTAACACCAGAGGCTGCACATGAGAGTACGCATTAGAATGTATGATCAGTACATATCAGCAGACACACTCTGTCATCCTTAAAGGAACACTAAACTTTTCTTATGAAAAATATATATTGTAGGGATTCCCTGTTGAGTAAAACAAGGGTATTGCCACTTGTCACGGTTCCCTAGAGATGTTCAGGAGTCAGTACAGTATAGTAAAATGCAGTTTATTAAATAACAATAAAGATAACATACAATGGTAATAAGGCAGGCACAAGCAGATGGTCACAGCCAGCAAGCGCTACTATCAGGAATAATAGACTGCCAAGATTGACCACACTGCTGGAGACCAGGCCGAAGCCACTGGTAGTGTCAGATGGAACCAGGAGCTGGAACCGGAACGGAACAGGAGCAGGAACCGGAACACAAAGTCTTAATCCGATGAGCAAGGAATACTCCTGACTCACGTCTGCAGTCAGTATAGTGAAAGCGAATACTAGACTCACGCCTGCAGTCAGTATAGCACATGCAGATACCTGACTCATGCCTGCAGTCAGTATAGCTAGTCCACCAGAGCCCCAAGTCCGCACCAGATTGGGTATCTGCTAAATAAGGGGAACAATCAATAGAATAGTCAGACAGAGCCACAAGTCAGCACCAGAGAGGGTAGTCGGACAAGCCAGGTCATACACAGTTCAGGTAGTCAGCCAGAGCCACAGGTCTGCACCAGATTGGTTGTCCACTATAAGGGATCAGGCTGAAGAATAGTCAGACAGAGCCACAGGTTAGCACCAGATTGGATGGTCAGACAAGCCAGGTCATACACAGAGCCCAAGGAGACAGAACTGTATTGTACAACAACGCAAGGGCAACTGAGTCAGGACTCAGTCTGCACTTTAAACCTCTCCTCAGGAAGTAGGTTTGAGGAGCAGCTCAGAGGGAGGAAGTAAGTAGGAGGAGACTACAGGAAGCAAACACATAAAACAGAGGCCTGCTTCATTCAGAAGCCTTGTGCCTGCAGATGATGCATCTTGCTGCCATAATCCTGTGTCAATCTGTGCGGTATGGACGGCCGCTGACGCTGAAGCGTCATTTCGAGCGTCGCCTGAAGCAGCGTGCTGGAATCAAGGTAAGCTATGACACCACTACTGAGAGATACATATCTTCAGTGTTATTACAGTATAAACTCTTGTTTTTTTATACTTTAACAGTGGCCTCTAGTGGTCAGATTCCAATTAGTTATTCTGTTGCATTTTCTGGGAGAGGTGAGTCACTGACAAACAGTTCTGCATTGAAGGACACATGGTCACACTCTCAGTTTGAACTTGTAGGAGGTGATCACACTGTAGTTCACTTCCTGGCAGTTTGAATTGTTAAAACATTTGCATAAAACAGCTTACAACAGTCGAAATACCCTTGTTTTACTCAGCAGGAAAAGCTCTATAACACATAGGTGTTCATAAAAAAGTATACTACTTTAAAACTTTAATGCCAACAAGCCTCATAGCATGAAAAGGAAATATTTGTTTAGCATATAGCATCCCAGACTGCCCCACTGCCCTCCTCTTGGAGCAAGCACAAATAAGGAAAGAACTTGCAGTATCAATTGTACCTGTTTTGTGCATAGAATCATTACTGTACATTCACCCCACTGAGTCTGATGTAACTTGATGAACTGGAGTAATTCTGGAAGAAACCAAGGGCACCACAGGGATGAAATTAAACCCCTTGAATGCTACAGAGGTCTCCAGCGCATTTCTCTCCTGTCGTGAATTTGGTTTATGAAGTTATTCTATCAGCCTCATTATACAGTCTCCCTGTGCTGTTCTTTACCTTGGAGTATGATGAAGTTATTTTAGGAACTGTGTTTCTATATTTTCACTGGAAAGGTGGCCATGAATCTCATTAGCCTCAAATATCACACCAGAAAAATCTAGATTTGCATATTTAATGATGCTTTTAAGACTCAGAAGAATGAATTGTTTCCATCTGTATTAAATGTATTCCAGTGTAATTATACAAAGCCGTCACCTCTTGTCATTCTACAGCTTCAGTATCTTGGCCTGGATTTACTAAGCAGCATAAAAGCAGTTTGAACATTTTTATGATTCTATACATCGGATAAAAATCACTATGGCCCATATGTATAAAAGCCAAATGTAACATGTTTGGGGCAAACCAATTGCACCATACTGGACCAATACATATTCCCTTTGATTTAAATGTAGATTTCAACCCCTTGAAAGCAATGTGTTGGAGATCTCTTTGGCATTCAATGGGTTAAAAGCCCCATTTCCCTCAGTGGGAATTTTGGGAATGTTGATTTGCCCTCTGTGGTACAGTTGGTTTGCCCCAGAATTGCACCATTATGCATTCATACATATGGGCCAATGGGCCTTAAGCACAAAAGAAAAGTGGAATAATTCTGGGTGAATCAAGTAAATCTTAGTAAACAACTCAAAATTTCTTAAACTCCCATTGATTGGGAAGCAATGCATTGGAGACCTCTCCAGCATTCAAAGGGTTAAATGTCCCATTTAAATCAATGAAAATTGTTATTTGTGGTGAAGTTGGTTTGTCCCAGAATTGCTTAAATTTTCCCTTTATGAATAAACCCCTAGAGTGTTCAACACTTTGAGAATTGTTGCATTACATAACATTCCAACAATCAAAGTGTTAATGGTAACCTAGTACCAATAATGTACAACTACACAAATAGGCAGACAGTGTGCAGCTCATTGTTCCATCCAAAATTCCCTGCTATCTCTTCCAGCCAAAAAGCCTGTTATTACTGGCTGAAAGTACAAATGGGGTCTGAAATTGACCACTCCGAGACCAGAGCGCTCTTTCTGAGACCCCTGCTGAGCGCACCAGTACAAGTAAGAGGTCACATGTGTCGCTGCGTCAGCAAAGATTAAAGCAGTCCTTAAGGGAAGGTAACTTTCCTGGACCTCTGGTAATTAAGGGGATAATCCATATTTCAAACTCAGAGAAATATTTCTATAATAAAGCCTCAAAGTGTGATATACTTGGATATTTAGTGCTCGATCCAAATGTTGGTGATAAAAAACCCGGTAGGGGAAAATGGATACTGACTGACAAAAAGAAAATGTTTTGGTCGGTATTCAAATGTCCTACCTTTAAAAGCACAACGGACATTAAGCCACAAACGTTAGCGGGTTATATCTCTCAAACCATAAAGTTTACCGCACAGAGGCTGCTCCCATCCCACTACATAGCATCCTCCGATGAAGCTGGAGCGATCTCATTGGCTGCTGGGCACCTTTTAAACTTGAATTTTTGTGTAGATAACGGGTTTTTTTCAAAAATGACTAACATTTTTTTGCTAAATGCTCTATCTAATGAGCATTAGATATCTATATGTGATAGATCCACTTTAAACATTACTTTCCCTTTAAGCTGGTTTTGCTCCTCCATATCAGACAGAACACAAAGGGGGCTATGCACTAAATCGTGATAAAGAGGAGATAATGCAGAGATAAGTTCTCCAGTGATATCACTTCTCCAGTTATGTTGTTCTACAGAGCATATGCACTACGTTCTCCAAAGCTGGCTCCATAAAATAACATAGGGACTGGAGAAGTAATATCACTGGAGACGTTATCTCAGCGTTATCACCTCTTTGTCAAGTCTTTGTGCATAATCCCCAGTATGTTTCTGTTGTGGCAGTGCTTGCCTCCCACTCAAACTTACTTTTGGGGTTATGCAAGGTTTCATTCTCACCCCTTCTATATCTACAGTTTTCATCTTCTGTGCACATGTACGTAGACAACACCATAATATACATTAAAAATCCAAACATATGAGAGGCTGTGTTACAGAAAAAAGTATCTGAGATTGAAAGACAGATAAAAAAAATTAGTTAATCAATGACAAAACAGTCATAATGGTATTTGGTATAAAGAGCAAATTACTTAAACTCCACAATAACCATTTACTTATCATAAAGTCTAATTGTAACTGACTCCTACAAATATCTCGGAATGTGGCTTGAACCCAGCATTACTTTTGGTCTTCATATTGATAAGTTAACATCCAAATGTAATGTTAAGTATGTGCTCTGTTTAGAAACAAATCCTGTCTAAATCCCTTAGTAAGGAAATGTATTGTGCAACAGATGTCAATGCCATTCTTCAAGTACAGGGATGCAGTATACTCTTCTGTATCATTTATCCATCTGTACAAACTCAACTTCATAATTCATTATTTTGCTTCGTTTTAAATGTAATTACACTACCCAACATTGTGATATGTTTAAAGAACTAAACTGGCCACCACTCATATCCAGATGTACCCTTCCCCTTTCTTGCCTCATTTAGAACCACTTCTCTGGAAAGCTATGACACTAACTGAGCAGTATGTTCACTCCAGCTCTCCATACTTCCTATAACCTCTACTCCACTGCCACAAATTCACTGACTATTTCTCTCTCTTCATCCTATCGGGCACTTGTACTTTCTATACCTGTAACAGATTTGGAATTTGATTGGTTAGCCAACTTGTCAGTGCTCTGTTAGAACACAAATAGACTGTTGCACATTCTACTGTCCCATGCATTAACCTCAACATGTACATTTTGGATCTTTGCTTGTTAGCAACCATACTCACCTACATCAAAATCTCTTCCTTCTGAGTCCGCAGTAACTGTAACACTACACACATCGCACCAACACTTATTCCCTCACCAAATATCTGCTCCCATGAACTTCTCATTCCTTCATTATCTATCTCTACCATCTTCCTTCTACCCCTGCAAAAATCTCCTGCTGCTTTAAGATTCACTCCCACCTTCTGATTCTCACCATTCTCCTTCTGCTTGCTGCAGGTAACATCTCATTTAATCCATGAGCCCTTTTCCATGACCTCTTGCACTGCAACACCCTCTCACACCTGTACCCCTCCCTTCCATTTTGGTCTCTGGAACACTCTGTGTGCATCAAACTATCTGCTGTTCACATTCTGTCCATCTCACACTCTGTAAAATGTCCTTGCCATGACTTAAACCTGGCTTACATTGTAAAATACTGCCTTCACTGCTACACTTTTATATGGAGGCCTACAATTCACTCACAACCCTAGACCTGGTAAACAGAAAGGGAGGTGGAGTAGGCATCCTATTGTCCCTTAACTACACATTTAAACTAATCCCCTAAGTTCTCTCTCTCATGTTCCCCACACACATCTTATTTTCTTCCCCGTCACCGTGATTGTCACTGTCATATATACAGACTACCTGGTCCTACTACCAAGTCTCTTGACCACTTTGCTGTCTGGCTGCCTCCCTCACTTTATGTACTGTTTTTTTCAGCCTTCCTATAGATAACCCTAACACCCTTCGGCCCTCAAACTCTTCTCTTTAAGAACCTCCTTTGGTATTTCACAGTGGAACAACTCTACCACACACAGTGATAGTCACTCCCTTGATCTGATTTCACAAATCTCTTCTCTGTCTCTAACTTCCTAATGCTCCTTTTCCTCTCTGACCAACACAACATAACTTGTAACCTCATCATATCCCATATCATGTCCATAATCAAGAACTTACAGTGAAATCTGCATACCCTTGATCTGCAACAAGTCTTTAAATCCCTGCAAGGTCTACTTAACCCCATATTAACACAAGGAATATGTTATAGGGGAGTCAGAGTACTGTTATTAATTTCTTTATTATGATATTTATGATAATGTTTACTTAAAGGATATTTTTGGTCTGCAGATATTGTTGATCACCTGGGTTCAAGAAAATGCTCCTTTAATTTTCTTTTTGTTCCTACATAGCATTTGCCACGAGGGTACTGAATGCAATATACCGCATATTTTGCATGACAATTAAGCCCTTAAGGATCAGCTGCTTGGATTGCGGCTGGCAGTTAAGGACCACGGAGCATTTTTTTTCACAATATGGATTCAGGGGCCTCTGAATTCCATGGCGTGCTAGGACCATCATTGGTCCTTAAGGGAAATTTACGCATGGCAGTCCTGGCGCGTCATGTGTCCTTTAGGGGGTTATATATTGTTTGATCTCATAATTATTTCCTTGTTTATCAGGGGCAGCTGGGAGGGAGGTGGGAGGAGATTAGGCAGTCAAGAAGAGCTTTGCTGAAGAATCAGCGTGGTACATTATGCTGAAAGCTTGAAGAAATAATATCTTTTAAAGTACTTACTTTTAGAAAAAAAAACAGCTTTCCTACTACTAGATTATTAACAAAAAATAAGGTAAACATTTTTTTTGAGGTGATACATCCCCTTTAAATATAAAATAGTTATTTGTCTCTGAGGTTTCTTTTTTGTAAGTATATTTTTAAGGTTTTTATTTTTTTTGAAGATTATGTTAAGGATGGAACCCACTATATCTTTTAATATGGGATCTTGTAACAAAATCGGCCAGTGTTTATGCAACATGTTTTTAATTTTTTATGATGTGTATTATATATAGTTATGAATTTCAGTTTATCAAAAGTGCTATTTTTATTTTTATCATTTGTATTTAACATGCCTGACTTTTCTCTCTCTCTTTCAGGATATAAGATTTTGTTTCTATCCTTCTTTCTTATTTCTTGGTAAGTATTTTCTATTAGTTGCTGTCATCCATTCTGCCTTCTGACAGGGCTATTTGAATGTATTAGGAACCAATAGCATCTATTGATGACCTATAAATATGTGGTGAAAATACATATCTTTATTCCCTGAGTAAGTGTTAAGTTATAGTACAAAACGCATTATAAATGTCTATCTAAAAATATTCTGATAAAATCTGCAGAAAATTTTCACATGAGAATACTTTTGCGTATATAACTATAACTATATACTTCCATTAAGAACACGGTATACCTAGAGTTAAGATTTAATCATTAAAACTGCTTTTATTTTTGGTGCAATTAGTGAATTTCTTTTTCTATATTGCGTCACGATCTTATTTGCACAAGACCATATTGACTTCACTTTTCAAAAAAAGTAGATTTATTGGAGTTAGTACTTAGAGAAAATGTTGCTAAACGTTTATACATATTTTAACGTAGCTGTTACAATTTTACAGTTCATTACTCCAGTTTTATACATCTCCCCCATTGTTCCTAATCTGCCAAAAAACAAAACAGACAATTTCACAGATCTATAATAGTGTAGTGCTGTAAAATGAAATGTGTTTTTGTTGCGCTCTCTTTTATACGTTATAGTCTTCTATTATTCATTCTTGCTGGGGTATTTCCCTTGTTATCCTATGAGATTTGGTGACTTTAATAAACCTTTCTGAGATAGCTGTTGTTGGAAAATTATCCACTGAAGTTTCACAATCGTCCCTGTTAAAGGGACAGTGACACTTAATATTGAAAAACTTATATATTGCTGGGTTTATCCTAGTGAGAAAACAAGGGTACTACAACTGCTGAGAGATGTTTTATTCAAAAGGTACTGCAGCTCAAACTTGCATTTTCTTTGGTGCAGTACATCCACAGCTTAAAATTGTGTTGCTGTTGCCACAGCAGTCTATGGATAGCTCTGATCACTTGACCACAAATTGCCACAGGATGCTGCAGTAACAACACATATTTCAGGTGCAAGTTTGAGCCTCAATAACTTTTGAATAATATATCTCTCAACAGTGAGAGTACCCTTGCTTTACTCAGCAGGATAACTCTGTAAGATAGATAGATCGATAGATAGATTGATCGATAGATAGATAGATAGATAGATAGATAGATAGATAGATAGATAGATAGATAGACAGTTTTATATATATATATATATATATATATATATATATATATATATATATATATAAATATTAAAGTGGAACTGTCACCTTAAAGGGATAGTAATGTTTCATAATATAATAATAATTAAAGAAGCTCTAATTAATCATGATAGTATTTGGACTTTGGAAAGTGTTATTTCAATTCTGTCAGAGATGTAGTTCAAGAGTAATTGAATGATAAAGTATCCCCCTCCTGTCCCTTTTACTGATGTAACACTGCTCAGCCAGATCAAAAGGGTGGTGCCAAGGTAGATTGCAGAGAGGGACAATCTTCAATTAAGATAAAGGAAAAACCTGAAAAACTTGTCAAGGGGGACAGGGCTTTCATTGTTCTCATAGGAAGAAGATTGTCCCCTGCTGTTATCTATCTGGTCTATGGACTGGATTCCACATTTGAGAAGAGATGGCTTACACTAGGTAAAAGGGGCGGGAGGGGAAATTTTGCTTGTGAATATCTCTCAAACCATAAAGGTTTGAGAGATAAGGTTTATATCGTTCTACATGTTTTTTAATGCCTACAAAATAAAAAAAAGTTAAAACGAAGTATTACTATCCCTTTAAAAACAGCATAGACAATTTTAAAACATCTTGCAAAAATAACCTAGATGAGTTAGATGACTGTTTTCACACTATTAGTATTTTTCTTGTTTGTGTTATGAAGTCCCCTGCTGGCACAGCTCGCAAAAGTAACTTCCCCATCTCACCTTATCCACCCTCTGTGTGGTCCAACCCAAGTGCAGCTTTAACCCTTTGGCACACAAATGGTTAAATTAATTTAGCATTTGATCCAGAGGGAGAGGGTTCTCCAAAGCCTCCTCTCCCTGTGTCCATATATGTGTTGTAAACCCCTGGCATATTATGGTATAATATACAAGAAAGACTATACTGAACTGCTGCAGACTACTTGGAGAAAGCAGTTAATGCAATCACTGATTTAACCTACCAGCTGTCAAACAGGCTACACAAGCCATTTGCAATAAAAGAACAATCATCTTGCAATATGGAAGTAGTGAAAGGGTAAATAAAAGAAAGTGTGCGGAAAATCATTTTATATACTTGATCTTGGTATTACTATAATCTTTGTCTATTTATATTTTAAAATTACATCAGATACGTCAAGGATTAAGGGCTCAATCTAAATGTTGGAGTTACAAAATACCGGTAGGGCAAAATGGATACCGACCGACAAAATAAAATGTCTGGTCGGTATTCAAATGTCCTACGGAATTAAACACAACAGACGTTAGGCCACAAAACTTGTCTTGTGGCCAAACGTCCATTTTGCGTCCGTTTGTGCTGCTAAATACCAGCAGTTTTGGGAACTTCAACAGAAAAAAACTTACGATCGGTGCCTGACATACTGTCAAGCACCGATAGTTACCTAATCTGTGTTACACTTACCTGTTATCCACTGTCTGTCTCCTATCTCCATTCTTTCTTCTCTTCTATCTTCTGTCTTCTCTTTTATCGTCTGTCTTCTTGCTGTAAAAAAAACAAAAAACAAGTATAAGTTGAAAGCATACATATCCGGCACACTAAAACACAGTTTAACCCCTTGAGTGCCAGAGGGGTACGCAACACATTGCAAAGCAATGCATTGTGTACCTCTCTGGGGCTCAAAGGGTTAAATTATGCAGTAGTGTGACGGGTTGGTAAAATATAAATGCCCAATGCATAGTAAAGTTTTCGAAGTTATGCCAACAAAATCATATTCCTATAAGTAAATATCACAAAAATTATACTTAGAATTCATATTTTTAATAGCTGTCTCAGCCGATGTGTGCAGCATACAATTTGATAACCAGTGTGAGGGAAACAGGGTGTTTCTCTAACAAGGATGGCTGGTATCCCCTATGCCCAAGGTGTCCAACTTGAGGCCATCCAGCCGTTGTGGACTACAACTCCCATCATCCCCTGATGATGGGAGTTGTAGTCCACAACAGCTGGAAGGCCTAAAGTTGGACACCCCTCTCTTATTCTAAACCACACTATGGCAGCTTCCTTTCTTGCATGTAGGTAAGTATTTTAACATGGTATAAAGTTGTAATGGTGTATAGGTAGACATATGGGCTTTATTATCTCATAACTTGTTTTATGGTGACAGTTCCACTTTAAGTGTTACTATCCCTTTAATAGTGCTCTAAAAAAACTCCTAATAATAAATAACCCCCACTTATCCTACTAGAGATATAATGGCCTCTGAATTTTGCCCTTGCGCTTTTGTCCAATAGATAACATTTTCAGTCAGTCCTACATGTCAGTCTACGGAGGTGGACATGACAGTTGCTGGCAAATTTAGGGGACCTACAATGGATTTTGGCTGCAGAATAACATAAAGCAAGTTATTGTTATTGCATACATTTTTTTTTTAAATCCCTAGTCTGGAAATCCTGCGTTACCTTCTGATTAATGGGGGCTTCTATTATTTGTGCTGTAACAACAGAATTGTAACCAATCCCTGACTATTTACTCTGAAGACACCTGCTCAAACTGTGAATGCATCAGTTATTTTAGCCTGTGGCTCTGAGTGATTAAAGATTAGCCCTTATTCCCAATGGATAACAAATTACTATACTTAGGCATTGATTTATTTACAGTAAGAAGAAGGATTGCCACAGTTCCCATTTTATAGAAAACATATTAGCTTTGCTGACGGAATTGTACATTTACCCCATTATTTTTAGGATTAATGCCTTGAATGATAGAGAGATTGCCATTACATTATGAATAAATGTGTTTTAGACCTTTCTAGCATACAAGGTCTTAAAGTGATGATGTCGAGGAATATGGAAAAATATATATTGCAGAATTTATCCTCCCGAATAAAATAAGGGTATTCCTACTGCTGAGAAGTGTTTTATTCAAAAGTTAGTACAGTTCAAATTAGCATTTTTGGGTGCTGTACCTCCATGGAGGGATATTGCCACTGATGAGTTAATACAGATCAAACTTATTTATTAAAGGGATAGTAATACTTCGTTTTATATTTATTTTATTTTGTAGGCTTGAAAAAAACATGAAGAACGATATAAGTCTTATCTCTCAAACCTTTATGGTTTAAGATATATTCACAAGCAAAGTTTCCCCCTCCCGCCCCTTTTTCCTAGTGTAAGCCATCTCTTCTCAGATGTGAATCTGGTTGTAAGACCAGACAGATAACAGAAGGGGACAATCTTCTTTGTATAAAAACAATGAAAGCCCTTCCCCCCTTGACAAGTTTTTCAGCTTTTTCCCTTATCTTAATTGAAGATTGTCCTTTTCTGCAGTCTACCTGGGCACCTCCCTTCTGATCTAGCAGAACAGGGGGGGGTACTTTGCTTGTGAATATCTCTTAAACCATAAAGGTTTGAGAGATAAGACTTATATCGTTCTTCATATTTTTTTAATGCCTACAAAATAAAATAAAGATAAAACGAAGTATTACTATCCCTTTAAATCACAGTTTTCCACTGTAGTCACCAGGCAATACTCTTACTATCAATTTTTATAGACTCTCCCATAGACAGCAATAGAAATAATGTTCTCTGGACATGGGGTGGGGGATATTCACTAAATGGTGATGAAGAGGTGGTAAAGTGGAGGTGACCTCCAGTTTATTGCTTCTCCAGTTCCTTTGTTATTCTATGGACCCAGTTCACTAAGATTTTTTCAGCTTTGGAGATCTTGGTGCATAGGCTTTATAGCATAACATAGGGGCTGAAGGTGGGAGATTCACTAAGCGATAAAGTGTAGATGACTGCTCCAGTTTATCACTTCTCCAGTTCTTATGTTATTCTATGGAGTCTATGCACTAAGATCTCCAAAGTAGAAGAAATTTTATTGCATAGGCTCCATAGACTAACACAGGAACTGGAGAAGTGATAAATTGGAGACACCATCTCCATTTTATCACCTCTTTATCAACGCTTAGTGAATCTCCCCCAAGTTGGCATAATTCCGAACAGTTTGTTTAAAATAAAATAGCTATGATAACTTATGAATGAATCAGTTAGAGCACTTTTGAAGCTTGATGTTTTATGAACCATGGATTGCTAACATGCAATTTGTTTCTGTTTTCTTTAATCTGCAGTTTTCTATTGTGGTCTCCAGATGGTTCATTTCTAATCACTTACTATGAAGGGCCATATTTTATGATTCAAACTCTTACTGAGAGTGCATTATAACAAAATGCTTTTTAGACACCAATTGATGCTAATTCTAACAGTTTGATTACAAAACAATAATACCTTTTGAATGAAAAATCTCCCATGTTCTACAAAGCAAAAAAAAAAAAAAAACACTAGAACATAATTTTTTTTCATCAAAAGATGTTTACTGCTCCTTTCATGTTCCTAATCAGGTTCAGTCCATCCTATCTAGTCTTTGCAGCACAATAACAGATTTTTATTATGTCCCTGACCGTCATAGGTTGTTATACCCTTAAGGACCCATGACGGTCTTGGACCGTCATGGAATTCCAGGCTGCCCGTGCGGCTGCATGCCATTCGGGGAGTCTGGAATCGGATTCACAAAAAAAAAAAAATGGTCTCTGGTCCTTAAGTGACCACCATGTGCGTGCGCAGACGGTCCTTAAGGGGTTAACCACAGGTGGATAATCAATGGCTTAGTCATTCTGATTGAGCCACTTGAAATTAAATGGATAGTAATGTTTCACAATAAAAGCAGCTCCAGTTAATCTTCATGGTATTTGGGCCATGGAGAGTGTTATTTCAAAACTGTCAGAGTTGTAGCTCAAGAGTAATTGAATGATAAATGATCCCCCTCGTGCTCCTTTTACTGATGTAACACTGCTCACCTCAGAGCAGCAAGACCATACGGATGGATCACAGAGAACGACAATCTTCAGTGAGCATAAGGAAAAACCTGAGAAAACTGTCAAGGGGGGCATGGTTTTCCTCATGTTCACAGTAAGAAGATTGTCCCTTGCTGTGATCTGTCATTCCCAGGACCAGATTCCACATCTGAGGGGAGGGGGCTTACACTAGGTAAAAGGGGAGGGAGGGGAATACTTTATAATTCAATTACTATTGAACTACAACTCTGACAGTATTGAAATAACATGCTCCATATCCCAAATACTATGAAGATTAATTTGAACTGCTCTTTTGTGAGATATTACTATCCCTTTAACCCTTTCACTGCCAGAGAGGTACGCAACGCATCCCCTCTGGCACTCAAGGGGTTAATATCCTTAACCCAGGTTTGATTGTGCCCAAGGACTGGATGTATGAATATCTGACCTAGATGATATCAGGCAAATAGTGCCAAATGTACATCCATTCAAATAATGTTTTATAAACAGAGTGATGAATGTCAATTGCTCAGCACTGCCTGGGTACACAGGAACCAGCCAAAATCCATCAGTGACACCGAGCAATAAACATAACTGTGACCCTGCTGTGGTGGGAGGATATCATCCAGTGGCGGCTGGACATCATTTTCTCAGGCTGAAATGTTTTCCTTAATTATTTAAGATCAACACATTTTCTGACATTGTCGTTTTTCTTCCATTCTGGCCTTTCACCTCAAAAAAGCATTTGAGCATTTCATTTAGTGCAGTTCCAGCTCCTTTTCTATGTGTTACTTTTTATTGCCATACCCTTAAGTCTAACTCTACCACGTCCTAATAATAAACCCTCATTTATCTTAATATGTGCATGACATGTTCCCTATGAATCAGTTCTATGGATTAGTTTTCCAGAATGAGTATGTAATTATTATTGGATATCATGTCCCTGCAGGCAGCCATGATTCTTTTTTGCCGGTCTTATAAGAAAGAGTTTAGTGGAAGAAGCTGAAGGTCTTTGCATCCTGCAAGAAAGTATCGAGTCTGCCTATGCTGACATCATATGCATAACTTAGATAGATAGATAGATAGATAGATAGATAGATAGATAGATATACATATATAGATATATATATATGTTTTTCCCCTTTTCATTTGAATTTGAGTATTATTGTAATCTAGAGAAGTGGTTCTCAAACCTGTCCTCAGGGACCACTAGCAGTAAAGACTGAAAGATTTCTCTGCTTGAGTACAAGTCATTAATCAAAATAATTGGGTCTCTAACCAACTTACCTGTACAAAAGCAGGGAAATCCTCAAGTCTAACGGTCCCTAACGGCAAACTTGAGGCCCACTAATCTATTGCAATGGGCCTTAACCTGTTTCCCCAGGGTTCCCTAACAGGCTGTGATTGGAGAATTCCACTACTTGAGCACAGATGAGTGAGATAAAATGAATGAACCTCTAATTAACTCATGTGCACCAGAGAAATCCTCAAGTAATGTCCTGTTAAAGGGTTCTGAGGGCTCTGACTGGGAACCTCTGGTCTATAGCTTGCAATTCTTATTTTAGATCTGATCCTCTTAAAGTTCACTAAAAAATGATGGCACTTATGTCTAGATCAGGGGTAAGCAACTCTAGTCCACAAGTGTTGCTAACAGGGTATGTTTTCAGGATATCTGTACTTAAGAGCAGGTAGATCAGTCAGTGTTGCACAGTGCTGACAACATGCACTATGAGCACTTGAGGATGGAAGCTGCCTACTCTGATCTAAACAAGTTGTCACTCAGGGTGTTGAATCCTATCATCCATTGCGAAGAGGTGTGAAATAAAGGCAGACAATGGGCATATGAACAAAAACATGGTGGAGAAAGTCTGGGGCAAACCAACTACACCACAGAGGAAATGCCAAAGCATTGTGAAGAATTACCATTATATTAAAGGGATAGTAACACTTCAATATTACTAATCCCTATTTTGTAGCCCTTAAAAAAAAGAACAAAAATGCCCCAGTGTCATCTCTCAGACCCTTCTGATTTGAGAGATAAGCGGTTACAAAGCTCGCCCCTGTTTGATGTCAGCGTTCTAGCTGACAGCAGGGAAATCCAGTCCTGGGACCAGCCAGCGACTCTGCAGCGGAGCCGAGATCAAGTTAATGAAAAAGATTCTTCACAGAAAAGGTCTTATACGTGTGCTTGCTTTGCCCCTCAGACAGGGCTGAATTTCCCAATAGGGAGAGTAGGCAGTTGTCTAGAGCTCCATAATTGTAGGTGTGGCTAGAGCAATTTCAATGACCCTGTTCCAGTTGTATACCACTTTTTAGTCTACTAGTTTAAAAGACCGTGTACACGGACCACAGTGCCACCCAGCAGCCTCGGCTGGTGCCCGGAGCCTCTCTGCTCTCTGCTCATTGCCCAAACGCGTCTGAATTTGGAGCACCCCGCTCCATATCAACCACGGCGCATTCAGGCAGTCTGTACTGCACATGACTGTAGAGAGGGCAGTCTCTACTGTGCATGACTGCAGCGTGCGTAGTCTCTACTGCTCATGACGGTTTCTGACATACATCCTAGTGAATTATTATATAGGATTGGATGCCAGAAAGATTGCCAAAACATTGCGGAGCAATGCACTGAGAATCTCACTCTAGCAAACAAGGGATAAAAGATTTTTTGTTCTTGCTTGTTATAGGCCAAGGGTATTTTCTGTGCCAGGGAATAGTAGATGGGATTGGAGGGCAGTATCATGTGATTAATAGGGGTGTAGCCATGGGCAGAGCTGAGGGCACCTAGAGTGCCTTGCTGAGGGGTGCCTGGGATGTAAATCCGACCCCTACCCTCAGGTCATATGAAACAAGAATTCCAAAAATCAGGAGCACCATGGCCAAATGATTCCACCTCGGGGAGGCAGCTGTGAACAGTCTAACACTGTGGTTCCCAAACATTTTCACATGACGCCCTGCTTTTGGTCTGCACCAAACCTTGATCACCCCAACACCTTCTTACACTGAAATAAATATAACCCATTGCAAACATATTATTATTAACTAGTGTAAAAGCCTGTGTACACGGGCCAAGGTCTGGGGAATGTTAAGCGGCCGCTACCTCACTGCTCCACCTGATGCAGTCTTGCGTCACTTCACTCACGTGATGCAGTCATGCACAGTAGAGACTGCCTGAACGAGGGCAGTGTCTACTGTGCATGACGACTTCTGACAAACATCCTAGCAAATTATTATATAGGATTTGCATTTCAAATATTTCTTAACCCTCTGAGTGCCAGAGGGGTATCCAACGTATGGCATAGCAAAACGTTGGATACCCCTCTGGCACTCAGAGGGTTAATATGTATTGAAGAAACCAAACGTACACATTTCATGAGTAAAAACTGTTATTTGGCAAAACGTTGCAGAAATGTGGTGCTTCCCTTGATCTTGTGCCCCCCTGGCAGTGCCTCACACATTGCAGGGGAGGTTTAGGTATCACTGTTCTAACAGAATCTAACCTGCACATTTGAATAGAGGGAGGGCAGCAAAATGCTGTCATCCATTGTGACAAAGTTATTCTATGGAGACATTTTATCAAAGAGTATAAAAACTATTGGTTGGAATTAGTTCCAATCTGTAACAGTGACTACCCCTTTAACCCTTTGAGTGCCAGAGGGGAATGTAACGCATTGCTCTGCAATGAGTTGCGTACCCCTCTGGCACTCAAAGGGTTAAAGTAGCATTGACACCAAAAGATGAAATTGGGGGTTATATAGTATTGAATATCATGTATTTCCAGCTAGGATCTGTAAAATGTCATTATTTTATGCTCGATCACTAATATCTAACTGTAAACTTGCATTTTAATGCATGGGTAGGCTATTCTATATAACCATGATTTAATTAATGGTTGTGCAGAGCTAACAGAGTTATTGGACTGAGATTAGTGCCTTCTCATTTACTGTTCAGAAAGTTTGATATTTTACTCAGGCCATAAAGAGGCAATAAAACACTAACACTTCTGAGACCCTTATGAAGATTGCTGTTGTCGGGGAGGTAAAATCAGGAAAGAGGTGACAGAAAGCATAAGTTAAGTTAGGCCTCAGAAACAAATAGATATTTTTTTAGAGGCTAGCAGGAAGTACAAGGTATTTAAATTTGTATAACCCCAGATCATTTTAATTAGTGTTGCTTAAAGCAGGGACAAATGTCCCATGTGGCAGTGCAGAGAGTAACCCAAGCACCTAATTTTGGCCGCACCCACTGTGCTAAATTGTGGCAGTGGACAGTGCAATATCAATATCCATATACCAGACACCCAGTTTATATAACACTTTGCTTCTCAAATTGCTTAACCCCTTGGACTGTAAAAAGATCTAATGCATTTTGTTGAAGACCGCTCTAGCATCCAAGGGGTTAACAACCATTTTGTGTTATATAATGTTGGTATTTTTTGTGCCTGGCGTGAGTGTATTTGGCTAGGGTCACAGTCATGATATGCGTGTTTTTTTCCAAAAGTGATGCTAGGGTCGCCTGGAGTGGCTTGACTAGGAGCTCCTGAGGTATCAAACTTCACCTCTAATAAGGGTGATGTGAACCTGGTGACCATCAGCTCTCATTGGATTACAACTCCCACCATCCTTACCAGCCCATTAATTGGTGGAGAATGACAGAGATGGTGGTTGAACAACATCCGCTTCTACAGTAGGAGTTTCCTCAGATAGAATGGACCCTTATCATGGAGATCTACAAATGTCAGTATAAACACATTTAAACCAAGTAGACACTTTATATAGTAAAAGATTTCTTCAATAAAAGGACGTATTGCCTTTTTTTACAGTCCTGTGCATTGCCTTGACCAGAAACCCCTCTACTGTACCTATGAGTTCCAAGAGAGATTACTCTTTAGGACTCCAATACTGGTCATTTTTTTTCTTTATGCTTTTAGGCTTAATACTGTGGCAGGCATAGGAAACTTCCAGCTGTTGACAAGGAATTGTAATGTATAAACTGCTGGCTGCTATGCAATGCGTTGGATATCTCTCTGGCACCCAAAGTTTTTTTAAGGGATTAATAAACCTTTTATTATGAAAAAAAATATATATTGGAAGTTTCCTTTTGAGATGTGTAATTCCAAAGTTATTTCAGTTTAAACAGTTTTTTTATATTAACAGTGCTCGTTCATCCAGAAAGTATTGTTGTAAGCATGAGTCATTGTTGTACATCCATAGATGCGAAGTGTGTTTATCAGCATGTAACATTGTTCATATGTGTTACATACAGCACTATTTTTGAAGAACATGTCAATACAGCAGCAGAGAGAGGCGCACAGCTTCACTATGGCTTTGGAATTTATTAAAAGCAACAAGGGAGCTAATTACTAGTGGTGGATGGATGTACCTTCAGACAAGAGAAAGCGATCGTTGGAAAATGTATTGGAGTGGATGGAATACACAAAAGAACATAGTACTTCAATGTGCCATAATAAAGATAGCATGATCGGTAGAGGATCTGACAAGCACAATCATAGGAGAAATGAAAGAAAGGGCTGCGATAACCCAGCATAGCACTAAGGAAATAGTCATACCAGCTGTTGCTGTGCAACTCCCTACAATGAACCCATTACTGACTAGTGACATGCCAGGACAGCCACGTGTGTCCTTGAATTAAGGACTGTCATGATTTTTTTGATCACGTCTCTCCTGCAGAAGCAATGTGATCAATACGAGAGTCTAAAAATGACTGCACCAAGACAGTAGCAGCCAGTTTCAGCCTCTTTTTTTTAGCGAGCCAATACATGTGATAACTAACATGTACTAGCTCCCCGAATGTGGACTGTTAGGGGTACCCTAGGATGCTGCTCTCTCCTGGGCCATCGTGCTGAGCTTCTCCCTCTTGGATGCATCTATAAGTGGGTAGCCTGACCGGTGAAGCTGAATAGCTGGTTGGAACTCTGTAGCTGGGTCATAAACTGGAAAATGCTGGTCTCCTGGTGTCAGCTACAAGGTAGGTAGCTGGAAAAAAAAGGGCATTCTATATAATTCAATCTTGCTCCAATTCCTAGCCAATAGGAAGATGAGCGACAAGATACAATGGAAGTCAAGGGACCAATCTGGTCGCTCCCTCCTTCTCAACCAATGGAAGTGGAGCAATGTCTTGCAGGCTAGCCAATCACCAGGGCGCCTACTTTTCACCATGCAACACTATGAAGGCCCTTTAAACTGGTCACCTGGGCAATGGCAGCCAATCAGAGAGCTGCCTACTTTTCCATGTAAAGTCTATGGGCTCTGTAACTGTGGAGTTCAGTCTCTGCTGTCTTTGTGAAAACCACTCTGTTCAACGTGAACCAGTCTTTCAATGTGATTTCCGTGTGAGGCCTGAAAAGACCTCCATGTAACGGCATAGGGGTCCGTTACACCCCCCTCCCCTTCCAGTCCCAAGCCTTTGGAAGTCCGGGGCCAAAGGTTTGGACAGCCCCTTTTCCTGGGCTGGGGAAAAGTAATCTCTTCTGGGTGAATCTCAGTCCTTTAACTTGAGTTCTGTGCGAGGCCTGACAAGACTTCCATGTAACAGCCTAGTGGTCCATTACATGGACTATGCGGTCATTAAGGGTAAAAGTACCCCAGGACCAGAGGACCTTAAGGGGTTAACAACCTAAAGCAGACATTAAGAATAGAATGGAAAAATAATTTGTCTCCTCTGGTAATTCTGACCAATTTACACGATTTGTGTTTCAGAGACGAATAGAGGAAAACTACAAAAGGAGATAATTTTTTATCCATGACAGTAGCCTGAAACTAATAAGGTTTGTGATATTTTTGATGGTGGAGAATTTACAAATCTAGGTTAGCAGCAATCGCTGATACGTTGATGGAACTTTTAAATAATGTCTTCCATTATTTCAAAAGTTATATACTATCAGTGGATTGAAATATGGTACAGTAATACCATTAGCATTTGTATTAATGAGCGAGAGGACAATAAATATGTATTTGCATGCGCTGAATGAACTGGAGAAACTATGCCCTGCACTGAATCCATCTACAATAATGATGGAAACTGAAAGACTATTATTCACAGCAGGGCAGTCTTTTTGATTATAGCCAATGCATATGGTGCAAACTTCATCAGCTCCCAGATGTGGCAAAGCACTACATAGATACAGAATATGCATTACATTTGTGGTACTTGCTGGTTCTTGCTTTTGTGCCAGAAAATTATGTAGTATGTGCTTTTGAGACTCTACTGGATGCAAATTTTGTTGTCAAAAATATGGAATATGATGTGTGCGACATAACAGTAGACATTCTTGGTAAGTGACATAATAAACTCACCATTTTGACAGAGGTGACATAACGAAGGCTCACTAGTCTCCAATGCATTAGGATATCAGGTTTCATAGAATAATACAGGAATTGGAGCACTTGCCACATCTCCTTTTTATTACATCTTTAATACGCCTTAGTGCATAACCCCCTGGTGTTTGGACAGTTGCACTGTTGTGTTCTTTTTTTTATAGTTTCAAAGCTTTATTAAAGCGGAACTACCACCTCATAACAAGTTTATCTTAAATAACTCCCCATCTGGCGACTAGCTGCTTAGTAGCACTAGTCGCCAGAATTATTACCTTGTTAAATAGATTTCTCCTTTCCTCCCCGGCTGACAGGCAGGACAGAGCGTGGACATCTTGCCATAGTGACGTCCGCGTGCCTCCTAGAGCTGGCTGGGACTGACAGAGCAGGCGCACGGACGTCACTATGGCAAGATTTCTGCGATCCGTCCTGCCTGTCAGCCGGGGAAGAAAGGAGAAATCTATTTAATAAGGTAATAATTCTGGCAACTAGCGCTACTAAACAGCTAGTCGCCAGATGGAGAGTTATATAAGATAAATTTGTTATGCGGTCGTAGTTCCACTTTAGTTAGAAATAGTTACAGTATGCAGCAAAGTATATATTAACATACAGAGGCAGTAAAACCGCAATATAGTTACATAGCTTAAAGAGTTTGCACTCAGATGGCTCAAACACAATTATTTTCCAGCGTCTCAGAAGAGGAAAAAAAGAAATAATAAAATAAGGAGTAAAAGAAACGAAAACGAGGAAAATCCGGAAAAGAGAGAACTAGAGGAAACTCATAGCGGAAAAGTAAAGGAGGGTGAGGGGTAGAGCTAGACCATGGCAGGGAGGGGGGCTGTGGAATGGTGATAATTATAGGAAGAGTGCTGCACACCATCCCAATCAAAGTATATGTGCATCATCAACCCCGTGGGCCCCCAGCACAATCCAAGATGCCACCTAAACGTTCCTTGGATGTAGGGCTATTTATTACTGGCTCCTCCCGCCATGAGAGATCATGGACTTAGGGTCCCAAGGGGCTCAATTGCCCCTGATCCAGGAGGGCCATGGAACCCAAATTGACCCATAACAGACCTGGGTCCTCATAGCCACAGCATTTAGGTCCTCCAGAGTCGCAATGTATTGTGTACCCCTCTGATATTCAAAGGGTTAAACACCACATATCTAAAGTTGGAGGTTGTGGGTTACACCAGAGTGAGGGTATAATAAGTTTGGCCGCATTGGTGAGTAAGTAAAAGAGACAACCTTTGGGTTTGGGTAGGGAACAGTTATCAGGGAGTGAGCTAAAAAGGAAAGTTGTTGGATGTAATGGAAACGTAGTAGAGAGAATTCAGTTAATTGCACTGCATATCTGGAGCAAGAAGCTTTGGAGTTTCAGACAGTTCTACCAGACACAGAAGAAAGAGCCCAGTTCCCCCTGACATTTCCAACAATTTGGAGGTATGGACGGGTAAATTCTGGCTATACTTATAGTTAACTTCCCTAGAGGAATAGTTAGGGGAGTTGGAGAAAATAGACCAACACAACTTATGCCATGTTGAAAGGGGCCAGAAAACCCTCAGGTCCCCCTCCCACTGCAGAATGAAGGCGAGTTTGGTATGTGTCGAGAGAGAAGAGCGTAGATTTTTTAACAAAGATTGGGATTCAAAGTGGGTTAGTTCACTGTGTGAGTAGCCCTTGGCCATGAGGTCCAGAAGCAAATGACATGCCTGTCTATACTGCCAGACGTTTGACTCAAGCAATTCATAGTTCTGACATAGGTGAGCGAAGGAGGAAATTCCTGTGTCAGGCATTGGATGGATAAATAGGTTTTTGCGCCTTTTTTGTGAACCCCTCTCTGGAAATCCTGGGTTTGCACCTATAGTGTTGTGTGAACAGGTTAAGACAACTGATGAAGGGAGGGTCACCTCATGTAATATTGTATACTCTACACCATAAATAAGTTTTAAAATACCCATGACCACATATGCCAGGGGTAGTCAACTGTTGGACCTTCAACTTTTGGGGACTAGGAGTACTATCTGGGGATGATGAGAGTTGTAGTCCCCAACAGCTGGAGGTTCAGTAATTGACTAGCCTTGACATACACTGTGTGCTGCTTTCTCCTGTGGAATCTGCTGATGAATGTAGGTGCTCTCCAGGCACCCGCTGAAGGA
The DNA here is from genome assembly GCA_037306005.1 of Rhinophrynus dorsalis. Taxonomy (NCBI): domain Eukaryota; kingdom Metazoa; phylum Chordata; class Amphibia; order Anura; family Rhinophrynidae; genus Rhinophrynus; species Rhinophrynus dorsalis. The sequence continues at coordinate 592,837,293 of CM074718.1, forward strand.
ATGTTTCTCCAGTATAAAGATATTGACCTGAAAGTCTATTTCCTGTCTATTTTCTAAAAAAGTAAATGAACCAAGATATGAAGAAACATGGACACACTCTGGTAGCTAACATTGTTTAGAGGAGAATCACATTACAACATTCATGGCTGAAATATCTCAGTAACTCAACCTTAGTGGCTGCAAATTTATGCACAGGGAGACCACTCATATAATGGACTTTTATTTAAAGAAGCAGAAAACATTTTTATGGAAAAATATTTTTATAGGGTTATTCTTGCTGAATAGAAGGAGCATATTTCCCTTGTGGGAGATCTTTCATTTAAAAGTTATTACATCTCAAATACTAAGGATTAGTAAGGGGTCAAGTTGGTGATATAGTAACATATTTGCTTCCATTACATCTCAACATATGCACTAAGTCTTCTCCATCATATCCCTGTGAATCTACAGCAAATACGCCATTGTCATGCCTTCGCCAGGTTTATACTATTGCAGTGACTACTTTGACAATGGCTCATTTGCACTTTGGAATGCAGCTTAATGAGCCACTGGGTGAGATGTACTTAACGGTGATAAAGAGGTGATGAAGTGGACATGACTTCTCCAGTGATATCACTTCTCCAGTTCCAATGTTATTCTAGGGAGCCAAAGCACTAAGATCTCCAAAGTTGGAGAAATCTTAGTGAACAGAGAATATGAACTAGAGAAGTGATATCATTAGGGAAGTCATCTCCACTTTATCACCTCTTTATCACACCTTAGTGCATAAACCCCATTGTCTTATTCCTGCGTATGTGTATATATGTTAGTCTGGCATTTCGCCAGATAATAGCTGCGTATGCTATTGGAGTTCACAGTCCAAACTTTGCCGACTTGAGGTTGCAAAGTTGGGAAAATATTCGGGAGTGCTTTACATACCTCTGTGGCACTAAAAGGGTTAAAACATTAATATCTATTGCCAAAGTTGATTCATAATGTCAGAGAGCTTGCAGGGAAGCTTTTACATTTAACATCTCCTCTGGGTTCTATAATTTACCGAAACAGCAGATCAGCATCCACTGTTTAGATGATTCACGTAAACAGAAGACTCGTACGGCACTACACAACAGGGTGCTAATTTATGGGTCCTCTGTTTACACGAATCAGCTGATCGGAGGATATTCCACCAATAATCTCTTTCAGTAAGTATAGAACAGAACAGAAGTTCTCTCACATTATGAATCAATCTTAGCAATGGATTTTAATGTGTTAATGTGTTAACCCTTGCAATGCACATCCCTATGGCACTGAAAGGGTTAAGGGAGCAATGGTGGCATTTGTGTTGCTGAAGTCTGAGTGCATCTTCTCCCCTTCCCCACTTGCCCAAACAAATTGCCAACATTAAACAGCCATACATGCAAATTATTTTTACAGGGGAACTCTCACCTCTATTAAACTTATCTTCTTCTTAATGTTCCTTTGGACTGAATCTATAATCCGTGGGTTTTTTTTTTTGTTTGTTTTTTTAAATATAATACTTTATTGCCAGAGATATTGGCTTTTAAAGTTAAGCCAGTGATATCAGTTCTATACAGGCTGCAGTACAGCTCTGTACTACATCCTGTCAATCTTCCTCTGTTCCCCTCCACAAGTATTGCCTCCTTCCATCCTCCTCCAGTGATGGAGGATTGTCGCATATGACCTGTCGCTTTTTCTTGAAAATGCATGTTCAGGTCATCGTACACGCACAGACTGAGCATGTTCATGCTTTCAGTCCTTTATAAAAAGTGGTAGTCCGAACTAAAAACAGTCACAGAGGCAAGTGGACTGACAATTTTTATAAAGGACTGAGGGCATGAACGAGCTCAGTCTGTGTCTGTACAATATCCTGGATGCATCAGGTCATATGCCAGTATCCTCCATCATCAGAGGAGGGGGAAGAAGGCAATACTTGGGTAGGGGAACTGAGAAAGATTGACAGGTTGTAATACAGAGCTATACTGCAGCCTGTACAGAACTGACATCACAGGCTTAACTTTAAAAGCCAATATCTCCGGCAATAAAGCATTATATTAAAAAAAAAAAAAAACACACGAATTACAGATTCAGTCCAAAGGAACATTAAGAAGAAGACAAGTTTAACAGAGGTGAGAGTTCCCCTTTAAGTGTTTTGGATTCTTCATTGTGAAATGATTACCACAAACCCAAAACTTTGCCATAGCATGCTTCTTAGTGCACCTTCCTCCACGCGGTGCTGTTCCTATCACTAACTGCTGAGAGCAGTAGTCAGTGACTCAAGCTCTCCCATTGTGTGCATCATTAAATATAAAACTGCCTTGTGGAAATCAGTTGGTGCTGTTGCTAACAGTTTCACTAAATAAAATGAGCTATACAGTCTTGGAGCAGTCTGTTTTAAACTCCCCTAATGATCACAGTGTGCCCTACAGAAGCACTTTTATCACAAAAGCCATGGCGTGCCAGGACCAGTCCTTAATGCAAGAATACTCAAGACGCTCCTGGCACGTCATTGATCCTTAAGAGGTTAAAGTGTTATACTCATTTTTAATGTTGTGTTAAAGTTAAGGAGATTTTATTCTTAATGTATGTTTTTGAGATATGTATTCATTACAAAGTGCATTTTGGAACGCACTGAAAAAAAAAGAAAAGATTAATACTTTGAAGACAATGTACTTCAAGATATCTCTCATCACTAGACAACTGTTTAGAGATATGTGAATACCTTATTTATTTGGGCATTTGTGAACTGTTAGAAGCATTAGTACCAAGCATTGTGATTGTACATATGTGGCCAATTTAGAGGTTATAAACCTGTCAACAACCTATTTATGAGGATCAATGTTGATTTGCCAAAGACTTGCACTATCAACAATTCATATTATAGACTTATTGTCTTATCAGATAACAGATCATTTTTCTACTGCTCCTCCAGCAAAGTATAGTAATCTTCCCAAGCAAAGCTGTATAGGCTCAACAAAAACTCTTAATTTTAAAAAAGCTAACTTCAAAATGTTAAGAGCATCAATGCAACACAGAGACTGGGATAAATCAGTTAAAGGCAAAAATACTGAGAAAAATGGTCAGAATTTAAATTTAGGTTGCAGAAATGTATTCAACAGTATATCCCAATTGTACAGCATTGCGGAATTAGTTGGCTCTATATAAATAAAGAATAATAATAATAATAATAATATATACCAGTGGGGAACAAATGCAAAAGAAGTAAAGCACAGCCAATGTGGTTAACTGCAAATGTAAAGGAGGAAATTGCAAGGAAAAAAAAAATGTAAACTATTTAAGTCTGAAGGAGCAGAACAATATTTCATGAAATACAGGGAGGGCAACAAAGACTGCAAAAAGGCAGTTAGGTTAGCAAAACTAGATAATGAAACTCGAACTGCAAGAGAAAGCAAGATTAATCCAAAAAGGTTTTTCAAATACATAAATAGCAAAAAAAACTTAAGAGGGAGTGCACTGGACCCTAAAAAAATGAGATGGGTGAGTTGATTAGAGTATCCATTGATTAGAGAGGATAAGGAAAAGGCCGAAGTTCTGAACACTTTCTTTAGTATAAACAAGGGAACAAGGATTGGTGGAAGAGCCTCAACTAGTAACAAATAAAACCATACTATTATCATATATCGGTTAACACAAGTAGAGGTCATGGGAAGATTGAACAAAATTAAGACTGACAAAAGACCGGGTCCTGATGGTATATATCCAAGGCTTCTTCAGGAACTCAGTGAAGTGTTAGCAAGACCCCTCTTTTTTGCTCTTTAAAGACTCTCTCAAAACTGCCATAAAATCAGTCTAGTGCCTTTAAGTAAAGGGGATCTATCTGTTCTCAATAGTTAGCTTATGTAGTGATTAGCTGGCCAGAGAGCACTCCCACTTACATGTAGAAAGCATCCGTCATCGAAGGAGGCTGGATCGAGGAAGGGGAGCAGAGGCAGAGTGACAGATTGTGGTACGGAGCTGGTAACCACTGCCTGTCTAGAAGCAGGACGCTGAGCAATATTTAATCAATTAAATTTAGCAAAATAGCCATTTTATTTAAAAAAATTAAAAGTTTTACCAGCTAGTCTCTGCATAACTATTGAGACCAACATGTATATGGGTGATAAATCCTCTTTAAGAAGAGAACTAAAACAGAACCTGGGAATTATAGACCAGTGAGTTTGACCTCTGTAGTGGGAAAACTGGTAGAAGTGATAATAACTGATTATATTCAGGATTACACCATAAAAATATTATTATTGGTAGGAATCAACATGGTTTTATGAGGAATAGATCATGCCAGATTAATCTTTTCAGCTTCCTTGAAGAAGTAAGTAGTAACCTAGATAATAGTAAGTCATTTGATGGAGTATATCTAGATTTTGCAATGTCTGATACAGTTCCAAACAGGTGGCTGGTGCATAAAATAAGAACTTTGGGTCTAGGGGATAACCTTTAAAATTGGATAGAAAACTGGTGAAGTATAAGGAACAGTGTGAGGTTGTAAATGGACAATTCTCCAATATAGTTAAAGTTGGGAGTGGAGTACCTCAGAGTTCAGTGTTTGATCCACTTTTTAACGTGTTTATAAATTACATGGAAATAGATATAGAAAGTGAAATATCAATATTTACAGATGACACTAAATTATGCAGGGTCCTAAATTCAGAACAGGATATTTGTTCTATACAGAGGAATTTATATAAAATGGCAGATCAGACAAACAAATACAATATGAAGTTTAATGTGGGGAAATGTAAAGTCATGCATTTGGGAAGAAAAAAATCCCAATGCTTCTTATGAACTTAATGGAATCATTTTAGGGGACTCGGTGCTAGAGAGAGACCTGGGAATCCTTGTAAAGTACAAACTTGAAAACAGTGATCAGTGTCAAACAGCAGTAGCAAAAAGCAAGCAAAGTCATGTCTTGCATAAAAAGGGGTATTGAAGCAAGAGGGGGATAACATCATCTTTCCATTGTACAAATCGTTGGTAAGATCTCATCTCGAATATGCAGTGCAGTTTTGGGCACCAGTTCTGAAAAAGAATATTCTAGAGCTGGAGAGAGTACAGCGAAGATCACCAAAACTAATTAAAGGGATAGTAATACTTAGTTTTAACTTTATTTTATTTTGTAGGCATTAAAAAAACATGAAGAATGATATAAGTCTTATCTCTCAAACCTTTATGGTTTATGAAATATTTACAAGCAAAGTTTCCCCCTCCCGCCCCTTTTACCGACTGTAAACAATCTCTTCTCAGATGTGGAATACAGTCCATAGACTGGACAGATAACAGAAGGGGACACTCTTATTCCTATGAAAACAATGAAATCCCTGCCCCCCCTTGACAAGCTTTTCAGGTTATTCCCCTTATCTTAATTGAAGATTGTCCCTCTCTGCAGTCTACCTGGGCAGCTCCCTTGTGCCCTGGCTGAAAAGTGTTACATCAGTAAAAGGGGCGGAAGGGGGACACTTTGCTTGTGAATATCTCTTAAACCATAAAGGTTTGAGAGATAAGACTTATATCATTCTTCATGTTTTTTTAATGCCTACAAAATAAAATAAAGTTAAAATGAAGTATTACTATCCCTTTAAGGGAATGGAAGACTTGACTTATGAGGAATGACTAGACAAATTTGGTTTATTTACTCTAGAGAAAAGGCAGCTAAGAGGAGATCTTATCACAATGTACAAGTATGTGAAAGGTCAATACAGGGATCTCTATTGTGAGCTTTTCATTCCAAGGACTGATCAAATAACACGGAGCCACCCCTTGAGATTAGAGGAAAGGAGGTTTCAACTTCAGCAAAGGAAAGGGTTTTTTTACAGTAAGGTCTGTTATATTGTGAAATTCCTTGACCAAGGATGTGGTTATGGTAGAAACAATGGATATATTTAAGAGAAGATTAGGTATGTTTCTTACAAAAGGGAACATACATGGTTATACTGTGTATTAGAAGGAAATACTGGAAGTTCTGATAGACTAACTAAATTTTTTGGAAACAGGATAGCAATATAATTCTCATTTCTATGGGTTAGAAGGCAAGGGTTGAACTTGATGAACTAATTTACTATGTTACTATGTAAGTATAATATAGCATTGGATACAACTTTTCAAATGGCAACATTTTTTCTGCTAACATTTTTGCTAACTTTTCTTTCTAGAATAGGGTTGGGCAAACTGTCCCTCTCTAGCTAAATATAATAGTGAATGCTAACCTCAATGCATTAACTGTATTATCTTTGCACATGTAATTAGCCCCTTCAGTGTCAGAGGCTTGGGGAACTTTCTGTAGCCTTTTTTCTGTATCATTTTTGCTATACATCTGGTAACTTTCTTGTTACGTATGGCAAACAATATATCATTTATGTTTTTAACATGTAACAAGCTATGATGTCATAAATACAAAAAATGTAAAGAAAAAATGACATATTTTTCTATTATTATAAATTATATATCAAGAACATTTATGTTGGTAGTGAAATGTTCATTTATTATTCGAAGCCCTGAACCCCCCAATTACAAAAAAAAAAAAAATGTTTAGTTTACCTACATGCATGGCCTGCACATAACCCTAACTTGAGAGGAGTGAAAAATTATATTTTTCAACTATATGAGCTAAAATGCACATTTCATTGGTTACGTCGTAAAACTACGCTAAAACAGCTCAATAACTATATAAAACATATATTTCCTGAAATTAGATATCCAACTGCATCAAATGAGAGGTCACTTACCTTTGTATCCCTAGCCTGGTGGGCACAAATGTTTCCTTCCCATCCCAGGCAGCACACAAATATGAGACCCTCCCCACCAGGACAGGAAAAGCACAGGTCTCATTTAAGAAGGGACCACCCTATGAAAGAGCCCCTACTCCTTAACTTACCAGTGCTTTTCCTGTCGAGGAAGAAGACATATCTTTCATTCTTTTTTTGCATCGTCCCTCCCTGGGGATGGAAAAAAAAAAGAATGAAAGTTCTGTCTTCTTCCTGGACAGGAAAAGCACTGGTAGATTAAGGAGCAGCAGTTTTATTATAGCATCCAGGGACACAATAGAAGGGGCTGCCAACATGCCTCAGTGAGTACATGCTAGTTCACACATTTTAGCCCAGCTTGAATTCTACTGTGCGTTCCAAAAGCAAGGTGGACTTCTGGAAAAGATGCTCACCCAGAGGCCAGCTGGACTGGGGGTGAGGAACCTTTTTTAATGCAAACAACAGGTAGGACTCATTTTATACATTCTTCTATAGCACTCTGGATTAAACAGAGTATCCTCATCTCGTATGAAATGGCAGGCATTGATCGTCCCCTCTCTTTTAAAGGGATAGTAATACTTAGTTTTAACTTTATTTTATTTTGTAGGCATTAAAAAAACATGAAGAACGATATAAGTCTTATCTGTCAAACCTTTATGGTTTATGAGAAATTCACAAGCAAAGTTTCCCCCTCCCGCCCCTTTTACCTAGTGTAAGCCATCTCTTGTCAGATGTGGAATGCAGTCCATAGACCAGACAGATAACAGCAGGGGACAATCTTCTTCCTATGAGAACAATGAAAGCCCTACCCCCTTGACAAGCTTTCCAGGTTTTTCCCTTATCTTAATTGAAGATTGTCCCTCTCTGCAGTCTACCTGGGCACCTCCCTTCTGCTCTGCCTGAACAGTGTGACATCAGTAAAAGGGGCGGGAAGGGGACACTTTGTCATTGAATTACTCTTGAACTACAACTCTGACAGAATTGAAATAACACTCTCCAAAGTCCAAATACTATGATGATTAATTAGAGCTGCTTTTATTATGAAACATTACTATCCCTTTAAAGAACCTTCCACCAGGGCCGTGGCAGCATCTTCCGCAGAGAGGGCAGATACTTCTGTGGAGCAAATTTACAGAGCAGTGACATGGAATGGGGTCCACATGTTTTATAAACACTCACATCCAGACTTTATGGCTGCTGAGGATCTGTTCTTTGGACGAAGTGTTCTGCAGACTGTGGGGTCTAATTTCCCACCCTTTTTATCTTTGCTGCGTCTCATATTCATGTGCTGCCTGGGATGGGAAGGAACGAGTGAATTCCTTTTTAACTGAGAATTAAATTTCCTTCTAAATCCCATGCAGCACATGGGTTCCCCACCCCATTAAATCTTCTAAACTGCTCTTATTTTATTGACACTAGAAGGTTATAGGGTGGGCTCTTCTCGAATTATATCTGTGCTTTTCCTGTCCTGGGGGGGGATGGTCTCAAAGTCGTCTTGTGCTGCCCTGGGATTTAGAAGTTAAGTAGGAATTCACCCTTTCTAGAAGATGGAGCTAAATAAAAAATAGGCACTTTTTTACATTTCCACCAATTCAGATATGGTAAAATATTTAAACACTATGGAATTTGCTACTGTAATCATTAGCTACCACTCATATGAGAAAATTGGCACCCCATTGATATAAGCTGACTTATTGTAGGGGTATCAATACAAAACTACTCCAACTACAAGCAACTAAAACGGTTGTCTCAACTACAGAAATGAATAAAGGTAGACAAAGCACACTATTTTGGAAAGAAGACAACCCACAGCATCAAATGAGGGGGCACTTGCCTGTCTAACCCTAACCTTTGGTGCACAAATGTTTTTTAAAATTGTCACGACAGGAGCAAATTGTTGAAAACAATGGAATATATTACTGTAATCATTAGCTACTCCTCCTCCAAATAATTGGTATGGCTTGACATACAGAGGGATGCTAGAAGCATAAAATGACACCTGCCTGTTTTCTTTTTTAAGGGGATAGTAATGTTTCACAAAAACAGCAGCTTCAATTAATCTTCATAGTATTTGGGCCATGGGGAGTGTTATTTCAATACTGTCAGAGTTGTAGTTCAAGAGTAATTGAATGATAAAGTATCCCCACCCTCACCCCTTTTACCTAGTAAGCTGTAACGGAAACCCTGGTCACTGTGCTGTCCAGGGCCGTCATGCCGGGCTTCTCTCTCTCTCCTGAGGTCGGCTACAAGTTGGGTAGCCGGTCTGGTAACTGTAGCACAAGAGCTAGAATCACTGTTGCTGAGATGAAGGCTGGAAACAGTCACTGAAAAGGGCTGGAACGCAGGAAATGTGTCCACTGGAATGCTGGAATATCAGATGCCTGAATGGGGGGGCAAAGGGGCCCCTTTAAACCACTCAGAATGAAGACACCAGGACGCTTCTTAGTTCAGAACAACTAATATCTTTATTGTCAAAGACAGCTCTTTTTATACAGGGTTAACTACATCAGCACAGGCTGGATGCCATAGAACAGTACACAGTGATACAAAGAGGACAATGGATGGATAAACATGATACAATGGGGCTGAAAATTATTCAGTTTGCATAATACAATGGGGCAGACACTGGGACAAAGGACTAGGGCCGGGCACAGGGGAAATACAATGGCCGGAATACACACGACCTTCACACAAAGGCATCTTTGCCTAATTTGATTTTGCTGCTCTGGAAAACTGGCCAGTCATAGCAGAGGTCTTCAGTGGCTAATCCAAACAGGGCCTCAGTGGCCAATCCGAACAGTGTCTGCCTGCCCAATAACATAATGCACAGAAAACCGTTCGACATTATGTCACTGGGTAGGGCAACAGCTACTGTTCGACTTTGGTATTACTTGTTGACACAATCATCCTTAGAAGGTAGGCGGCCAATCAAATGGCCGCCTACTTTTCCCCATGTTAAGGCAATGCAAGCCCTTTAAACCCATTCTCCTGGCTGCTGGCCAGTCAGCTGACTTTTTAAACCAACGGCGGTTTTCTTCCCTTTAGTACGTCAGTCAGTTCTTTCATGTGAATTCAGTCTTTGGGGAAAGGGTTTCTGGTGAGGCCTGGCCAGCCCTCCATGTAACGGCCTAGGAGTCCGTTACATAAGTCACCTCCCCTCAGATGTGGAATCTGGTCACTTATCTGGACAGGTTGCAGCAAGGGACAATCTTCTTACTGTGTGCATAAGGAAAACCCTGCCACACTTGACAGGTTTTTCAGGTTTGTACCTCTCTGCGATCTATCCGGTCAGTCTTGCTGCTCTGAGTTGAGCAGTGTTACAGTCAGTAAAAGGGGGGGGGGGGTATTTTATCATCTAATTACTCTTGAACTACAACTCTGACAGTATTGAAATAAAACTCTCCATGGCCCAAATACTATGAAGATTAATTGGACCTCCATTATTGTGAAGCATTACTATCCCTTTAAATAGGCTTCCTGAACTAAAATGGTCCTATCTTTTAGAGATATGAAGGTATGAAATTCATTTCATTCTGGAAAACAGAGATTCATCTGCACCAAATGAGGGTTTGTTTGCTTTTCTACCGCTAGGCTGGTGTTAACAATTATTTCCAATAGTGGCATTACAGGGATTTTTTTTACATTTCCACCACTTCAAAGATACAAAACCTTTCAAAACTATCAAATTTCCTACTGTTTTCAGTACTTTCTACAAGCCTATTTTTGTGGGTTGACATACCATAGGAGGTACCTGGAACACTAACTTACACCTGTCACTTTTCTTTTGTGAAATGACCTGTCTGCACTAAATGGTCATAACCATTATAGATGGATATGAAGAAAAGGGTAGCAAGACATTGCTACATTGATTTTTGGATTAGGAAATCTTTGGATAATAAGGCTAGAAATAAATTAAGGGCGGAATGTCCTAGGCCTTCTATTTACCAGTCATGCAAGACTCCTGTTTTGGACCCCCGTCTGACTCAATTTCTACCTAAATTGGGGAGAGATCCTACAAAGGGTATTGACAGATCCCTTAAACTCTGTCAGGATACGCTCCTTGATATTGTTGGACCTCTTTCCAAAATTTTTGATTTGACAGAAGAAACCATCTTTAATAAGAACCCCTTGGATCTGACTGTTTTGAGGGGTTGGATTCAAAGAGCTTTTTGTTTGTTGGGTAACGCCAACACTGCCCTTTCTACTGAAAGATGTTGCTCTATCCTTATTAGGATTGATCCAAAGTTATCCGAAATAGCTTCATCTGAAGTGGGTCCTGAAGCCAAAGGGCTGCTCTTTGGAGATACTTTTATTAAAGAATTAGGAAATTTCGTTTCTACATTGACAGCCTTGGATAAGGTTCAAACATCCATTAAAAAGGTCTTTAACCCGAGAGTTTTTGGGAAGGTTGGCAAAAGAGGGGGTTGATCTCCCGGCCGATCAATGCAAGGTCCTTCTAGGGGACAGTCAAATTTCCGTCAAGACCCCTCAGGTTACGGGAGAAGACCTGAATTTCCTGAAACCAGGGCTCCCTACCCCTTCTTCCCTCAGGGGGGAAGAATTTGGAGAGCCAAACCTAACAGAGGATTTTCCCATTCCAGATCCTTTACAGGTAAGTCCTTTTCCTTTTCCTCACCCTTTCTCTGAGAAAGTGGGCGGCAGACTTGCCCTCTTTCTCCATATGTGGTCTCAAATAACTTCGGATCAATGGATCCTTCAAATGATTGCAGGGTATCACATAAAGTTTTACAATCTTCCAATTCAACGACATATTCCCCCTTCTTTCCTATACTCAAAGGAGGAGGGTCTATTAGTGAACTCAGAGGTCCAAGATTTAAGACGAAAAGGAGCCATTATTCAGGTTCCCCCGGATTCCTGAGGTTATATAAGCAATATTTTCTTGGTAAAGAAAAAAGACACGGACTTACGTCCTGTGATAAATCTGAAAGAGCTAAATACTCATGTCATGTACAGACATTTCCAAATGGAAGGAATCCATTGTCTAAGGGATTTGTTGATTCCATTGGATTGGATGGTGAAGTTGGATCTCAAAGATGCTTATCTGAAGGATCCTATGTCTCCTCATCATCAGAGCTTTCTTCAGTTTCTCTGGAAAGGAAAAAAATGGCAGTTCACCTGTCTTCCTTTCGGACTTTCCTCAGGCCTGTGGTGCTTCATGAAGCTGATGAAACCTGTAGTATCTTTCCTGAGAAGCAGGGAAATTCGGATGATCATATGCTTGGACGATATGTTAATTATGTCTCAGGATCCCCAAGTGTTGAAGGATCAACTTCACTTAACAATCAATTTGTTGAATCAACTCGTTTCCTTATAAATTGGAAAAAATCCATATTAATTCCGGCCCAATTGATAGAATTTCTAGGATTTACGGTGAACTCTTTAACGTCCTCTCTGCTTCTTCCAAAAAAGACATTGAAATTGATACAAAAAGAAATTCGATCCATTTTAAGGAGAGTTCTAATTTCTTTAAGAACTATAGCAAGAATTGTGGGACTCTTGTCAGCATCAGTTCAAGCCATTTTCCCAGGCCGTTACATTGCAGAGCTCTTCAGAGATTGAAAATTCTCCATCTCCGGAGAGGACTGAGCTATAAGGACATGATTCCTCTTTCCTTGGAAGCGTGGGACGAACTGATTTGGTGGTTAAACTACATGGAGGCCTGGAATGGCAAGGTTATTTTTGGTTGGTCCCCAGATATCGTTATCAAGTCTGATGCCAGCATGGTGGGCTGGGGGGCTCTTTGCGGAAACCTAACCACAGAAGGCAAATGGTCAGAACTCGAACGTCATATGCACATCAATTGTGTAGAGTTGTTAGTGGGATCTTTCGCAATCAGGAGTTTTTCCAATTTCGAATTGTTGCATTCTCCTCAAAATGGACGATGTGTCTGCAGTCAGGTACATCAATCACCTGGGAGGCACAAAGTCAAAAAGTTTGGCCAATTTGGCAAAGGACTTCTGGCAATTTTGCCTTGACAGAGACATTTCCATTCAAGCAGAATATCTTCCAGGTCTTTCCAACACCATTGCGGATTGGAACTCAAGACATCTATCAGATTGCAGAGACTGGACTCTTCACAAGTCCATTTTCAGAAAAATCTTTTCCCTTTGGGGTCCTTTACACATAGACCTTTTTGCATCAAGACTAAATTCTCAATTGCCAAAATTTTTCATTTGGAGACCGGACCCGAAAGCTCTTGCATCAGACACGTTTCTTCAATCATGGAGCGAGACCAGGAATTATGCCTTTCCCCCTTTCTCGATGATCCCCAGGGTCATTCTTCAAGTCAGGAAGCAACAGGCCACGTTAGTGTTGATCACTCCATCTTGGACTGCTCAGCCTGGGTTCCCTCCACTTCTGGAGTTATCAATAGATTTCCCACGTATTCTTCCCAATTTTCCTCAGCTGTTGACGGACCCTGTAGGAAATCCTTGCAATCTCTTATTATCAAATCAGTTACATCTGATTGTTTGGCTAATTTCAGAGGTCCCTGGTGTGTCGACGGACTTTCGGAATCAACTCTTTCACTCTTATCTGAAGCTTGGGCTCCAGGAACCCAAGAATGTTACAAACATTGCTGGTCGGCGTGGTCACGATGGTGCTTGGAACGGAATTTGGATCCCGTTTCTTCCAATTTAACCTCGGTTTTGAATTTCCTCTCTGATTGTTTTCAACAGGGTAAGGCTTATAGAACTATCAATTATTATAGGTCTTCCATTTCAGCAGGTCATTGCTATATTGATTATCTTTCTACGGGTCAACATCCCCTTGTGTGTAAATTCATGAAGGGCATTAGGTTATCGTGACCTCCTTCTGCCAAATATGGTAGTCTATGGGATGTTACTGTTGTTCTACGATCTCTTGAGTCCTGGACACAAAATGATAGATTATCACTCAAACAACTTTCAGCAAAAATTACTATGTTGCTGTGTTTAATCTCTTTTTGTAGGGTCTCAGATGTTAAGACCCTAGATGTTACCTCACATTCATTCGTGCCAGGGAGTGTTATCTTTCAGAATTATAGGAGAACTAAAACTATGTCTAGACAAATTTTCTATCCTGCCTTTCCACAGAAACCTCAACTTTGTGTTTCTCGGACAAAGTGAGCGGCAGACTTGTCCTCTTTCTCCATATGTGGTCTCAAATAACTTTGGATCAATGGATCCTTCAAATGATTGCAGGGTATCATATAGAGTTTTACAATCTTCCAATTCAACGACATATTCCCCCTTTCCTATACTCAAAGGAGGAGGGTCTATTAGTGAATTCAGAGGTCCAAGATTTAAGACGAAAAGGAGCCATTATTCAGGTTCCACTGGATTCCCGAGGTTATATACATTCGTAGGGCCTCAGATGTTAAGGCCCTAGATGTTACCTCACGTTCTTTTGTGCCAAGGGGTATTATCTTTCAGATTTACAGGAGAACTAAAACTATGTCTAGACAAATTTTCTATCCTGCCTTTCCACAGAAACCTCAACTTTGTATGGTTCAATGTTTGCAGGCTTTTGAGTTAGCTACTACTAATCTTACACCCAAAAATGCTACGCAATTATTAATATCATTTAAGAAACCTCATTTACCTGTTTCTTCAGCCACTTTGGCTAGATGGATCTGTTAGATCATGCAGACAGCTGATATTGATGTCTCCCTTTTTGGAGCTCATTCTTCGAGAGGAGCAATGGCCTCCAAATCTTTTTTATCTGGGGGATGCCTCCAAGACATTCTTAAAGTGGCTGATCCAGAGAATCCACTTTTAAGTTTTTTTATTTCAAGCCAATTTCATATGTATCTTCAAATGTTATTAATCAGCTTTAAACTAGCATAATAGAGCCTCTGGTCTTGCAATAAAAGTCGAGGATTTTCCTAACTTTGTGAAGGAAAGTCAGGATTTTATTAAAGACACGGAGGCGAACATTATCCCTCCCATTTTTACTACAGTATGTGAGTTTAGTAGCCATATTGATATGTGTGTATATCTACTAAGGTTAGTAGAAATCAGTTTACTTTTTCTCAACAATATTACCCTGTGAGTAACCCTTTTCAGTTTCCTCAATGCTTTTAACCCCTTGGATGTTAGAGACATCTGTAATTATAAAATATAATAAACAAAATCAAGTAGTTTATTTTCTCAATTAAAGTGCAATTGTCTCCCACCCTAGAGTCCGCACCTTAGTCCATTAAATCCTTAATTAGTCATGAAATCAGTATACACATGGAGCATGCTCTTATCAGACTATCTGGTTGCAATCATTTAATCAAGGTGCACAGGTAGCACTATCCTGTCTGTTAGTTCAAAGTACATTCTTCCTATGTATGGGTTCAGAGAAAACTGCTATGTTGATGAACACTTTGGTACACATAATGGGATGATGAACAATATTTAGGGCACCCAGGGACATGTTAACAAGAAGGCAAAGTGCACAACTGGAAGAAGGGGCCTGCCAAAGTCAAGTGGAAACTTTTACTGTATTATGGAACAGTTTGGAACCCTCTGAACCTGCTCAATGTGTGAAAACTCGTCATTATTTGAAGATGTGTTTGGGTGCTGCAAAGCTTTGGTTCAGTTCATTCACAGAAACACTTGGGAGCATGTTTCCACAAAACATGCTTTAATTCAGGTGAGACACTCAGGTTTTCTGTTCCTGCTTTAATAATTACTCAGTGGCTACACACGATATAGCTATTGACCTAGAGCAGGCTAAAGATCACTGTGGGCCTGTCCGACTCCTGGAGGGCCCTCAAAGGACTGCGTGAAACATAAAATTTGAAGGCAGATAAGAACCAGTCGGTCCATCTAGTCTGCCTATTTTCCTGCTGTAAAAACCTCAAACCTTTTTAATCCCTTGGTCTTGTCTTATGCTTAGGACAGTCTTATGCCTATCCCATACATGCTTAAAGGGATAGTAATGTTTCACAAAAACATTAGCTCCATTTAATCTTCATAGTATTTGAGCCACAGAGAATGTTATTTCAATACTGTCAGTGTTGTAGTTCAAAAGTAATTGAATGATAAAGTTTCCCCCTCCCGCCCCTTTTACCAAGTGTAACACTGCTCACCTCAGATGTGGAATCTGGTTGCTTGACCAGACCAATAACAGCAAGGGACAGTCTTCTTCTGTGAGAACAATGAAATCCCTGCCACCCTTGACAGGTTTTTCAGCTTTTTCCCTTATCTTAATTGAAAATTGTCCCTCTCTGCAATCTACCTGGATACCTCCCTTCTGCTCTGGCTGAGCAGTGTTACATCAGTAAAAGGAGCGGGAGGGGGATACTTTATCATTCAATAACTCTTGAACTACAACTCTGACAGAAATTAAATAACATTCTCCAAGGCCCAAATACTATGTTGATTAATTAGAGATGCTTTTATTATGAAACATTACTATCCATTTAAATTCCCTCACTGTAGTAAACTCTAAACTTCTGCTTGCAGTCTATTCAACTTTTCTACCTACATAGCCTGCTTAGCCTACATAGCCAGAAGACCTGTAAAAAGTCTATGTATTTTTAAGTACTGGAGCCCTATACATTTTGACAGTAAAATGATCATTAAAAGTCTGACCAACCTAGATCTAGAGGTACAACTTTCCACTGGATGTGTGAACTACCATGCAGTTCCTTGACTATTAAAGGGAGAGTAATGTTTGCAGATAATTTAAGCATACATCATAGTTTTTTAACAATGCAGAGCATTATTAGAATGCTTTAACTGGTCTGCTTTATGTGAAATTATATTACTAAGTGTCCCTCTCCCATCCCTTTTACCTACATAACGCTTCTCCTCCTCATAGCAGCAAGCCAGTCTGGATCGAGTGAGATGAGGGACAATCGTCTTTAAGCATAAGGAAAAACCTGTTCTCTTTCATCAAGGGGGCAGGGTTTTCCTTATACTGAAACAAAGAAGATTGTCCCACGCTGCAATCTGTTCAGTCCGATGACCGGATTCCAAATCTGAGGGTAGGCAGCGTTACGTAAAAGGGGCAGGAAGGGGAAACTTTATAATATAATTTCACAAGAACATACAGCATCCTAATAATGCTCTGCATTGTTAAAAAACTATGATGTATGCTCTAAATATAATTTATCTGCAAACATTGCTATCTCTTTAAAAGGTAGCAAAGCCAACTGATTTCTGTGGTCCCTATCACCATCATCAAGGCATAAATCTTGCTTTTACTCATTTGTCAGCCACCACATTGTCTGACTGTTCATCCTGGTGGTTGCAGAGAAAGAAATAGGCCCAGACTGGAGGCTGGCAAGTCAGTTTCATGCTGTTCTTTTAAAGTGAAGTTATATCTATAAAGTGAAGTTATATCTATAAAGTAATGATGGATGAGTGTCGTTAAGGTGTTTTGCTCTTAGGCAGTCCCAAAATGGTGGCTGGGTGGGCCAATGGGCACCTGACAGCCAGAAGTGAGGAGTGTGCCCATTGAGGAGCATACCCATTGGGCCAACCCAGGCGCCGGGACAATTTGAATGTGGGCCCAGGCTTGGGGGCTTTATAAGCTGACCTGGTTTAGTATCTAACCTTCTGCAGTGTCCGGGGAGGAAGATGCTGAGGTCAGATACCACCAAGACTACTTGGTGGCAGGTAAAGAGGCTTTTAAGCTGCTGCCCCAATGGTCCTCTTCTGCCTCCCATGTCCCTCCCCATCTCTTCCCTCTAGGCCTGGCATTCACAAACTATGTGCTAATGCATGATGGGATGGGGGTGGGGGAGAATCTGTTCCCAGTGGTGTAGTTGTTTTTTTTCAGAAATACTCCAGATCTGTAGCACCTTCTCTACCTTCAAAGTAATACTTTAACCCACAGCTTTTCTCAGAGTGCCATAGACCCTCACGTTAATCTCTCTGTATGGTAGGGGTATTCTGTTGGTTACATCAGTGTAGTAAGATAAAACCAGTAGAGCAATGTATTCAATAGTTGAACCTCAAGACACTGGAAACTACAGCTCCAATTATTCTCAAACCCTGCTGTAACGATTTACTTATCAGTATGGAAGAAGCCCTATTAGTTAAAAAAAAAACAACAACTAATCTTTCAAGAATAAAACAGTAAATACAGAGAATATGTACAGTTATAAACATAAAAAACTACACTAAACTGTTGTTACTAGTAAAAAAACTACAGTGGGGAGAGATGCACTAATACAGGTAGGTGCTAAAATACTTACTGGAACCAATTTTTAGTGCAACACTTGCTTAACCCATTCGCGTCCGATGACGTACTCGGACCGTCATGCTGGTCTGGCACTTAAGGACCAGTGACGGTTCTGGTACGTCACTTACTTTTACTCACTTCGCTCCTGCAGGAACGCGGTGAGTAATACCGGGGACTGAAGTTGATCACTCCAAGACCGGAGCGATCTCTTTCAGTCCCTTGTTTGGCGTGCTGGCGGCACGTCGAACTTCCCTATCTGGTTCTTAAAGGACCACACACCCCGGGACCACTGGTCCTTAAGGGGTTAATACTAATTTACTAAGCTATTTAACCCCTTGATTGCCAGAGGCGTGTGCAATGCATTGATCCACAAGGTGCTGAGTATCCCTCTGGCACTCAAATTTATTTATGCCTTTGTACAACGTTTGAGCCAATAAAAGGACAGTGTGGGAGCCTATGGGCCTTTCAGGCGTTCCTTTATTTTGCTACTTATTTAATGTTATGTATTATCAAATAGCAGATGAAAATGGCAAAACATTACTTCATTCCCTGTGCATGCTACTGGGGATGTGTTTGGGGCTAGCTATATTTTCTCATCTACTGTCAGAATATTTTGGGAATGTTTACAATGCAATAACATGTCTGCAGTTCAGGGCATAACGACATGTATTGATTTGGCAAATGATAAATATAGATTTATCTTTATCACCACAACTATGCTCAGGTTCCTATGACATGAATTTAACTGGAATTACATTTTTGTCTCTCAATCAGACAACTGGGATTTTCCCACTGAAATGCATTATGGCTTCTAAGAAGGCTTTACACAGTATATGAGAAAATGAACTGTTTCTGTCTAATTCAGAGACAGTTGATGTGAACTTGACAGGATAAATACGATTTTGTAGTAGCAGATCATTTCTAGCATCTGGAAATAATGTGTATGTCTTGAATTCTGTAGTGTGTGTGTGCCCTGGAGTAAAGCTACAAGCCAAGTTATTGACTTCAGTCATTCATATTTTGAAGCCGAGACAGTTGGATAAATAGAAGACCATTGGGTCCTTACCCTTAGTTCAGTGCATACAGATATATGTGCAAATTACCTTTACTGGCTGAGTAGATTTAGAATACGAGCTTTCAAGACAACTTAGGTGTCTTCATAAATAGTTCCAGAAAATGTAATTAGTAGAGAGTTTGTGACTTGCAGGCAAAGATGTCTAAAGTTTATGAAATGCTAGTGTAAAAGCCTGTGTACATGGGCCAAGGTACAGTGATGTTAACCCTTTGAGTGCCTCTGGCACTTAAAGGGTTAAGCACTTAAAGGGTTAAGCATCCGCTACCTCACTGCTCCATGCGATGCAATCTCATCGAACATGGGCAGGCTCTACTGCGCATGACTGCATCGTGACAAACATCCTAGTGAATTAATATATAGGATATGGATTAATACTCTGAGTTCCAGAGTGGTGCAAAATGTACCCGCTGCCACTCAAAGGGTCAAAATATGTTTATGGTGTTGAATAAACGGTTCAGGACACAATTCAGACAGTTAAACTTTTCATCAATTTATACTATCAGATTTTTCTGTGTCTTTCTGTCTGAAAGTTTCCCATCAGTACAGTCACGCTGAGATCTTTGATGGCGTGACCAGTTTTGCAAAAATGTTCACCTGCTGGTATAAGAATTCATCCATTTTCTTAGAGTTAGTCCTGTCTAACCTCCATTTAATCCTGCGACATTTCATACACATGATAAATTAGACAACATCAGATGATCTGCAGTCGAATTTGCCTTGATGTAGTTTTAGTGGAAATCTAGTATGGGCACCTTATCTGTGGTACATACATGTACATAGGTTTTTTTGCAGACAGGAAGAGTTACCATTCCCTGTTGCATTTTTAAGGGAGTTCTTTACCATCGATTGTTTCAGAGGTTTGGGGGAATGTTCTTTTTCAATCTGGCATTGGTATCTTGAGCTCTTTTGAGATTTTGTGCGCACCTCTGGCACTCGAAGGGTTAACCCATATATTTCATATACTTTGCCATCTTTGGCTACAGATCACAAACTCTCTACACACTAAATTTACTGGAGTTATTCACACATCAGAAGGGAACTACATCTTGTACCAGCTGACCAGCTACAAAAAGGTTCCTCCACTAGATTCTAAAGAAGAATTTACACATATACTGGTGATAAGATTTTCACCTCTAGCGAAATTCAAATTAACCAGGAATTTGCATAAATATACAACTTACATTGGTATTTTGTCATCAATCTTCATTATAAATATGCCTGACGAACAGACCTAAATTGTCTTGAAAGCTTGCATTCTAAAGCTACTCAGCCAATAAAGGTATCCATTTCACTCTATAAGTTGCCTGATTTTTTCTATACAACAAGGTATTACCTTATACTTAGAAAAAAAAAAAAAAAACAACCACACACTCACACACACACACATATCCTCCTATAAAATAATTCGCTATGATGTTTGTCATGATGCAGTTATGCGCAGTAGAGACTGCACGCGTTGTCTTGTGGAGGAGAGCAGCACCTATTGGACTTATCTAAATACTAAATTTTAAACAATTTTTTTTTTTATATATTGAAGGTGTATTAAAATTTTTTACTGTTGGGGAACCTGTGTTTTCTGCTAATAATGTACAGTTATAAAGAGAGGGTGTCCAACAGAAACATACTCAGTGAACAATTATTTTCAACATTATATCCAATTGTCAAAACACAATTGAGAGAATCTAATGAATATACAGATTCTAAGAAAATCTTTAGAAATTTAGAATCTCTTTTAAAGAACGAGTGCAGACATTGGTGGGACACTGTCTCTTTAAAAAATTACATTTTGTTACAAATGATCCCAAGGGGATTAAGATTCAATTTGCAACCAACCTTTTCTGATGAGGTTTTTGTTGAAAAATGAAATAAGGCACTTGATGCATGTTCATTTAATTTGATGCATATATTAATTGAACATAGAGAGAATATATTATTGGATTTGAACAAAGAGATAGAAGCTAAATATAAAGATGTGGAATATTTAAAGAAAGATGATAATATTGTGACTTTAGAGGAACAAATGAATAAAAATGTTGCCAAATTTCAAAATGAAATTTTAGATAGGAAAAAGAAAAATCTTACACTCGATAGAATAGATTATGAGAACAATCAGGTACGTACTTGGCCCAAAAGAGCAAATAGACAGCGCGCTATTAGCTCCACTCAGTTACCAAAATATACTAATGCTAGAGTAGATAGAAATGTGTCTGCTAGTATCAGCCAGAGTTATAATAGTGATCCACAAAGCACAACAAATTGTGTAAAACCATCTCATATGGGGAGTGGGGTGACCCATAATGCTGTTCCCAGTGATGCTCCAGCGGAGCCTAAGGTCTCTTTTGGTGCAACCCCGGTGACAACAAGGACACTTAACACTCAAGATGACCCTGAAGAAGGACCTTCTAATAGATATATACAATGCAATAATAATTGCCCTATGCCTCCGATTTTGGCCAATCCCACTTCTTGTTCAGCTCCTTTTTTGGGTCCACACAACAGGAGGGTTTGGCAAAAAGGGGAGGTACAGAGATAGAAAGGGAAAAGGAAGGAGGAGCATTGAAAAAAACAAGGACAAGTTAGAGTGTACAAATATATTTAACTTGTCCAATTATACCCTTACAAAATCTGAAACGTCAGTTTTATCTAGGGGTCTATCCTTCTGCCCTACTTCAGAACCCAATATTTTTGAACTCTATGTAGATTTACACAGATATATAAGGAAGATATCGTTGAAACGTTATTTCGCCAACAAAAAAACTTAAAAAGACCCCAGAACTATTTCTCATTATTACAGAAAATGAGATATTAGACACTCAGGGAAATGAAGTTATTCCTATTATAGATCAGACAACTACCTATATTTTGGAAGGGAAGGTTCCTACAAATTTTAGGACGAAATCCTCTTTTTTTTCAACCGAGTGTATTGGTAAACATGTAGAAGTATTTTCTACAGTGGTTCTTGAGGATTGTAGGAAATTGGTGAAAGTGAGGAACAACAATACTCCAATCAAGAGAAATTTAAAATTGAGTGAGAGGTCAGCCATTAAGAACCTTATTGACAATGATAAAATCATTATTAAACAAGTAGATAAGGGAGGTGGGGTGGTAATACAGGACATCAACGATTATTTATCGGAAGCCAACCACATCCTATCTGATACTGTATATTATGAACATCTTTCTAAAGATCCTAATTTGGAGTATTTGGTAGATTTGAAAAGCATGTTGGATGATGCCATGGATTTGGGAATGTTCTGGACACTGGAGAGGGACTTTATTTATCCTAAACAGCCTAGGATGTCGATTTATTACCATCTTCCCAAAATTCATAAATGCCTCTCCAGGCCCCCGGGCAGGCCCATAATCTTCGGCATCGATTCGCTCACTGCCAATCTATCTGAATTCATAGACTACCATCTTTAGAGATTGGTAGTAGCTTTACCATCTTTTTTAAAAGATACAAATCATCTTCTTGCATTATTGAAAGATTTTCAGTGGAAAGACGATTTATTGTGGCTTACACTAGACATTTCCATTCTTTATTCTAATATCTCACATAGTGGGGGTTTGGAAGCAGTCGAACATTTTTAAAGGAGATTTGTTGATGCTTACGGAACAAATTAACTTTTTACTCAAAGCCATCCATTACACTTTAATTCATAACTATTTCTCATTCAATGATCAAATATTCCTACAGGTTAAAGGGACAAAGATGGGTACCAAGTTCGCGCCTAGCTATGCAAACTTATTTATGAGATATTTTGAAAAAAATTTATAACAACTGTCCTTTTGGCACGAACTTGGTACTCTATCACATATATATTGATGATATTCTGATCATATGGAGAGGCAGTCCTGGAAAAATGGTAGATTTTGTCAACTACATGAATGAGAATATATGGGGGATGAAGTTTACTAGTAATTTAGATAAAAGCATTATTCCATTTTTAGATCTAGAATTAAAGGATTCTAATACTGGTGAAGTTAATACTTGCACTTTTTTTAAGACAGTTGATACCAATTGCTTCCTAGATTATAGTAGCTGCCACTACAAGCCATGGCTCAATAATGTTCAATACTGTCAATTTTGTCGGATTAAGCGTAATTGTACTTACATGATAGATTATGAAAAACAATCAGAGATTCTCAAACACAGATTTTCTGAAAAATCATATCCAATTGTCCTAGTTGAAGATTCTTATGTCAAAGCAAGAGATTTTGTCCCGAAAGAAAATAAATAAATACGTGTAAATGAGTCGGAAGGGTTCTCTTTGTTTATTAATAATTATAATTCGAAGGGTAACTGTGACGGAATGGTTGTCACCCAGAGAATGAAATGTGTCTGTTTTCAGTGATTGCCATTGTCTTAACGTGTTCCCATTCTTGAAACCTTAATGTCCCTTGTGTGTGCATGCATTAGAGAGGGTTGTCCAGTTACCAGCAGTGAATGGGTTGGTTAGTGGAGGATGTACAGAGGAATGGTGCCATCCAGTCTAGCTAAACCCAGAGATTGTGCTATGAGATAGCCAGTGTTTGTCAGATAGAGGGCGGGGGTAGGGCAAATCTGTGTGGGGAATGTGCATCTTCCCCACTCACATTAGGCTAAGCAGAAAGACCCCTGGTAGATGGGAACTGTGACATCACATCCTGTAGGGGGTGGGTGGAAAAAAGCCTAAGAAGAGTTGCAGAATGTAGGAGCAGGAGAGAGCCTCTCCCCAGCATGGAGGGGGTGGCCTGGGGCCAGTCTGGAGTTGGACTGGTCCAGGTGCTTTCTAAAGGCGTACTGGAGAAACTGGGACTGGTGAGTGCCCTCACCGGAAAAGTTAGAGTGAGCGGGCACTGTAGGGCCAGGTCCCCTTTTCAGTTGTGGGCTATAAATCAAGGCGGCTTCAGACACAGAGAGAGTACCCTGATATTCCTACCACAAGGATCTTAGGATGTCTTCCTCAACTCCTCTGCCAGGACTAAAAGATACAAGGAACCTTCATGTAATCCAGCAGCATGTGGAGTGGGCAGGATGCCTACTCTTGCCTTTAGTGGGACTATGAATAAGCTCCAGCATTAAGCTAAAATGGACTGTGAGTATTATTTGTAACCCCTGGCAAGTTATGCAACTAAGACGAGAACAGCAGAAGTGTTTAGTTTTTATGTTTTACCCCTGTTTGTTTGCCTGTAATTGTTGTCCTATGTTTTGTGCCGTGACCACTCTAATAAATGCAATTTTTTATCTTTTTGTCTGGCTGGATAAATCGCTTAACCCTCGGCCTACCAATTAGTAACCCCCCGTCACAGTAACCAAATAAGAAATATCTTAAATAGACACTGGAGTATTTTAAAAGAAGACTCTCTTCTTAAAAAATTAAATACCAGTGAGAGCAAAGATCACTTTTAGAGGATCAAAAACCCTCAAAAATATCTTAGCGCCTAGTCATTTCAGTTATAACAACAACCAACATAAAAAGAGAGTGAGTAACACACCATTGTCTCAAGATAATGGAAGTGAACCAATAGATTTGACGAATTTGAAACCCCTTAAAGAAGCTTTCAAATGTCCTTCTTTACGCTAACTTTTCCAATGTTGATAAACAGAACGGACGAGTTTACGTCATTATCTACAGGTGAGAAATTTAAAATCAATTCATATTTGAATTGTA
Source organism: Rhinophrynus dorsalis (assembly GCA_037306005.1). Classification (NCBI taxonomy): domain Eukaryota; kingdom Metazoa; phylum Chordata; class Amphibia; order Anura; family Rhinophrynidae; genus Rhinophrynus; species Rhinophrynus dorsalis. Next base: position 592,861,955 of record CM074718.1, read on the forward strand.
ATACCAAATCAGTTATATATTTACTTACTTGTCAATGCAAATTGCAATACGTTGGCAGAACGATACAGAGTTTTAAAGCACGTATTTGTCAACATCATTACAACATTACTAGAGGACACCAATTGCATAGTGTATCAAGACATTTTACAACGCACCATAATAAAGACCATGGGGAGCTTAAAGTTCTACCTATAGCACATGTAACTTGTTCAAAAGGTCAGGATCCTAACAATAAGCTCGCCATGAGAGAATCCTGTTGGGTATTTCGTTTGGATACCATGGTACCTAAGGGTCTCAATGAGGCTAGTGACATTGCTTGGTGATGAGATAATATTTTTTTTTCTTTAAGTATCTATCACTATCATTACATTTATTTCATTTCTAAATGTTATCTATTATTGACATTAAATATTCATTTTTTTTATATTTCCCATACAAACACCTTTTACTGTTTAATATACTTTATTCAAAGTGGTTTTTAGCACATTGCATTTTGGACATTCATATATTTATAGGAAAAAACACAAACAGGATGGCGCCCAATCGTGCCTATTATCATAAAATGACTGATACAAGCATATATATAAAATTATACTCACAAAAGTGAATGTTACTTGGGGGCATATACCCTTAGTAACTAATCAAGCTTGCAGAGAAAATTAACCTGACTCTGCTCAGGTCTCCTCAGGTGCCAAAGGAATCCAAGGATTGTGCTGCAGTCGGTTACAAATTGTGTTTAATAAAAATATAACATCCAAATAAAATTGCTCAAAAAGAGCTAACAAGAATTAAAACAAAGTAACAATCTTAAACGTTTGAGTTTGTTCTTTGAAGTAAGAGGTTCTTTTTGCATCTGAAGAAGTGGCAAGTAAGCCACGAAATGTTTTGCTGAACCTTTTCGTTTACGATTGTTACTTTGTTTTAATTCTTGTTAGCTCGTTAAACACAATTTGAAACCGACTGCAGCACAACCCTTGGATTCCTTTGGCACCTGAGGAGACCTGAGCAGAGTCAGGTTCATTTTCTCTGCAAGCTTGATTAGTTACTAGAGGGTATAAGCCCCCAAGTAACATTCACTTTTGTAAGTATAATTTTATATATATGCTTGTATCAGTCATTTTATGATAATAGGCACGATTGGGCACCCTCCTGTTTGTGTTTTTTCCTATAAATATATGAATGTCCAAAATGCAATGTGCTAAAAACCACATTGAATAAAGTAAACAGTAAAAGGTGTTTGTATGCTTGTATCAGTCATCTTATGATAATAGGCACGATTGAGCGCCCTCCTGTTTTTTCCTATGTTTTAACCTTCCTTTGAGTTGAGAAGAGGAGCAGCCCAGACGTTGAGAGAACATCATTGTGTGGGGGACAGTGTAAAAACAAGATCCCCTGAGTGTGGTTGTCAGTGAGCATATATATATGCAACACTGACAACGAATTTTGTCAGTATCTTTCCTTTTGAGGTGAAGGGTGGTGAATTGATTCATATACCAGAAATACTGCACCAGAAGCGCCTTCTTCTTTTTTTGTTATTCACGTATTTATAGGCACTTTATTATCTTTCATAGCCTTTTATCATATATTATGTACATATTTTTTTCTATATTTCTCTCTTCATTTCATGATCCATCACATTATTATTTACAGATATATTTTTCAATGTATTATTATTTTATTATCTTTACTTTCTCATTTTTTTATTATTTAGGATATATTTTTATTTTTATATTATTTATTTATTTATTTATTTATTATTTATTTATATTTTCAGTCTTTTTTTTTTCAACTTTTATTTTCTTTTATTTTCTTTATTTTAGGTATTTTTCTTATTTATTTCATTTAATCATTTACCATATCGTATTAGTTTTCACATCACCACACTTTATTATTAAATAATATAAAAAATGCAAGTTCCATTTTTTATATTCATTTTTCTATACATCTTTTTTCCAGCAATTTGTCCCCATATCCATTTGGGATTCTCCCTGAAGTATACTTGTTATATGAATGTAATTTTTTACGAGGGGGCACAATATTGATTTGGGCATCACAATTATGTGGTGTCCTATCAATATTCTAGGTGCCCTTTTATCATCTTCTTCAATTGGTAGTGCATTTAAGATTTATCTTTTATTATAAGAGTGCTAAACAATCTTTCCTATAGGAGACTCAGTATCTCTCCGTATATTCTATACATCGTATTGTATAGATACATCCTTGATAAGATTTTTGGGCCAATCAAATTGTGTTTTTTCTGTGTGATGCGTTCTCCTTCCTGACTTTTTCGGGTGGAACCTAGTTTAAACGCACCATGGAGAGGAGCGTCTTTCTAGTTAAACCCACGCCCGATTCTTTTCGCTGAGATCGTGTTTTCTGAGTTTGTTTTCTGACATACATGTATGTTAACAGGTCTTTGAAAGTTCTTTTTGAAATTCCATTGGGATCATCAGAGTCTCTTTTTAGATAGTTTGACAGTATATATCTGTACACATTAACGTCACTCCCAGTTTCAATAACGCTCTATATTCTTGGTATTTGTGATCAGGTGATCCAAGAAAATCAAACAAGAAGTGCCATTTGTAAATAAAAATAGAAATATTTTTACTCTATGTTAATCCCCATGTTAAATATTTAAATATTTTATGTTCTTTGTTTAAGTCCTATATGATTATATTGAACAGGGTACTCATACGGTTAAAATTTAAAACCACATTTTATGTTTTATAGATATAAATACGAATATGATATAATATGTGGTTTGATTTATTATCCAATATTTAGAAGCTTGTTATACTGACATTTGGAGGTCAACTTCCAAGAGGTCACCCAATGAGCTTGTAGGGAGGGAAATATAAATGTATGTTTGTTTGTTATTACTAGCCAGTTGATTTGAAAAAGCGGCCTGTGAGCCGTGAAATGTTATTATAGCCTCACAATTGTCTTGTTTTTTTATATTTTATATGAGTAATACATTTTTATGAAGACTTAGCCTGGAGCAGCTTGTTTTTTGTTTTTTCCTTGGTACCTTTGGAGAATTTGTTTTTGGAGATTGCCTCTACAGATTTCAAGATCCCACTGGAGGGACCTGAGCTGGGACAGGTATAATTTCCCTGCAAGCTTATTTGCTGGTTCTTGACATATGCTATTTACCAGCTTCTCTGGAATGTGAGCACCATTTTTTATCCAAATATTGATCATTGTTTTAAAGTTTAACAGGCACTATTGGGGCAGCCTTTGTGTGTTCTTTCTCTTTTCTATACAACAAGGTATTACCTTATACTTATAAAAAAAAAACAACCACACACTCACACACACACACACACACACACATATCCTCCTATATAATAATTCGCTAGGATGTTTGTCATAATGCAGTCATGTGTAGTAGAGACTGCATGCTTTCGGGCAGTCTCTACTGCGCATGATTGCATTGCATGAGTGAGGTGACTCAAGAATGCATCGCATGAAGCAGTGAGGTAGTGGCCTCTTAACCCTTGGAGTGCCAGAGGGGTATGCAACGCATTGCAAACAATGCGTTGTGTACCCCTCTGGCACTCAAAGGGCTAACATTACTCGGACCTTGGCCCGTGTACACAGGCTTTTACACTAGTTTATTTATATTTGCTTGTTACTCAGGCAGCACTACAGTAATATGTGTGGATAGAAGTTGCAGGGTGACAACATTTTGGCTCATCGGTGAATGGACAACCTGGCAAGAATGCTTCAGCAGTGCTTACACAACAATTCCCCTCCTGTACCTGTCACAGTCTTCTTCCTCTCAGCATAAGTTATGCTTCCTCCTGTGCCCTGCTAATCTTCATTGCAGCTACAAACGACTCTTTCCTGGATCTCTCTGCAGCCTCTGATATTTATTTCTTGTGCTATGTGTTTGCTCTTGTTAAAACTACCAGCAAGCACACAGCAAAAGTAGTAAACATTGGAGGATGACAACACATGCAACAAAAAGCTGCCTGTAGCTGCACACTAATTTTATTGTGTGTACGTGTCCACTCTAAACATATGTGCCTCACAATGTTTTGCCCACACAGCAGACATTCCCACCTAGAGCCCCTCTCTTAGTGCAGGTCATAAATCATGAGTGATCCATAAACTAGCAACTGAGATCCCTCTTCGACCACTTCTCCCTGCTCCATATGTTGATAGCAACCAAGGGGTTAATATCACGATGAAAGGGGCTGTAAGTTGGTTAATGCACCATCTGTAGAATCTGATAAAACTGCAAGGTGACAGATTCTAGTCCCGGAAAAGTCAGCTCAGCCTTTCACCCCTCTGAGGTAGATAAACCGATTCCAGGATATACTTGAAAATGAGAGACAATCTCGATGTATTATTCCTGGTAAAATACTTTCACACAAATAAAAGTGATTATATATCTCTCTAAATCCGGACACTAATGAAAACATCATTCTGCAGGACTGCCAGGAATCAGTCAGTGTGTGTTCTTTACTAGCATTCCAAATTAAAGGGAGATGTGGACACCTAGGGAGTGGGGCCTGTAAGGGACCCGAACTCATCATCTTAATGCATATAAATATCCTGTGTGTGTCATGTGTGCCATGTTTTACTTACCACTTACTGGCAGCATTTTGGTCTATAAATAGGTGTAATTTTTTACCAGAAAGGCAGAGGGAAAAGTTGTGTTTGTCTTGTGTGTGATCAAACAGTGATATCTCAAAGTTGTAGCATGTTAACTGTTCCTTGAGAACTAATTGGAGCACCTCCGGGTTAAAGCAAGAAGGAACATATGCCTAGAATGTGGGTTCTTGGGAGTATTTCAAAGATCTCAGGATCGCTCATTTTCATAGTTCCTGGGTATATTTTATGGCTCCATTAGATATTTTCCATAATAGTTGGTGGCAGCATTCCTAAGCCCCACAAATGTTTGCGCTTAAGAAGTCACATCATGTTCAGTGTGCACCGAGGAAAGCCTTACCACCTGCAGCAATTTTCTTAAAAAAAAAAAACCAAAAAAAACACCCAGGTTACGTAAAGCATAGAGGAGATAGTAGCTGGATATGACATGTGTGAGAGAAAGACAGTAGTGGGAAGTTGGCCACACAAGCTAAATACAAGCAATATGCCAATACTATACAGCAATATTCAAGCTATATAGGGCTGGTCGCTTAGTGTGACCATATAAACATTTTAATGCAGGAAGCTTGCTAACTTTTGTTCTGCAGGACTACATAGGAACCAGCGCAATCCTTCAGTGTATGTATTTCATTATCGTCTTCTATTAAAATGGCAATCTGGTCACAATAGGTGACATTGCAATCAAGTGACTATAATACATTAGGAGTGCCTCCTATTTTTTCTTTTGTGCATCAGGCACAAATGTAACCCTGAAGTAGCCAACAGGCAGAAAATGTGAACGTCAGTTTGATTAACATGTGCAAGATTAACACCTTAATGACCCATGATGTACATGTACGTCACGGGATGTTGGTCCCCAAAGGACGGAAGGACGTACATGTGCGCCGTTCGGGAAGCCCTGAATCGGACCGCACAAAAAAAAAAAAAAAAAAAAAATATATATATATATATATATATATATATATATAAACAACAATGTAATTCATATCTCACAAACCTTTATGGTTTGAGAGATATACCTTTATAAAGTTATGTCTTCCTGGCAGTTTCACGGAAGTCAGCGTAGAGCTGATGGCTGCAGAATCCAGTCATTTGACTGGACGGAGGCTCTTCAGCAGAGCCGTAATTACGCTGTTTAGAAATACATACTTCATTGGAACAAAACTTGGTTTGCAAGTAAGTTTGCAAGCAAGTACAGTTTGTTTAAATTAATATAATCCCAATTTAGTTTTAGGTGTTACTAGTCATTTAATTTATGGCCTTTTCATATTGACATTTTTTGTTTAGCTTTTTTTGCTCTCCATGTGAGCCATGGCAGACCAATGGGAAAGCATAACGGTGTCTGAAAAGAGATCCCCGGGGCTCCCTCTTTGGTTCTATGAAGACTGAAATGAGAGACTTTGTAGCATATGGAGTCTATGGAGGATTCACAAGCAACCCGCACATTTTGTGGCTGAGAGCCACAACCACTCACACTGCATTTTAACCTAATGCCAGTGTCACAGCTTACCTTGGTTTCAGCGGCCGTTCATGCCGCATGGATGACGCAGAAAGATGGCAGCGGTTGGATGCATCAGAGCAAGATGCGTCATCTGCAGGTGCGAGGCTTCAGAGTGTAGCAGGCCTCTGTTTTATGCCATGTTTCCTGTAGTTTCCTCCTACCTACTTACTTCCTCTGAGCCTGTTCCTCCTACCTACTTCCTGAGGAGGGGTTTCAAGGGCAGTCTGAGTCCTGACTCAGTTGCCCTTGTGTACTGTACTAAGCATTTCTGTGTCCTTGAGCTCTGTGTATGACCTGGCTTGTCTGACCATTCAATCTGGTGCTGACCTGTGGCTCTGTCTGACTATTCTCCTGCCTTATCCCTATAGTGGACACCCAATCTGGTGCAGACCTGTGGCTCTGGCTGACTATCTGAACTGTGTATGACCCGGCTTGTCTAACTATCCTCTCTGGTGCTGACTTGTGGCTCTGTCTGACTATTCTCTTGTTTGTTCCCTGTCCCAAGCAGACACCCAATCTGGTGCTGACCTGGGGCTCTGGTAGACTAGCTCTATACTGACTGCAGGTGTGAGTCAGGTTTCCGATTTCGCTATACTGACTGCAGGCGTGAGTCAGGTATACTCTTTCGCTATACTGAACGCAGGCGTGAGTCAGGAGTATTCCTCGTTCATCGGATCAAGACTTTGTGTTCCTGTTCCTGCTCTGGTTCCTGCTCCCACTCCTGTTTCCAGCTGAGACTACCAGTGGCTTCGGCCTAGTCTCCAGTAGTGTGGTCAATCTTGGCAGCTTACTATTCCTGATAGTAGTGCTTGCTGGCTGTGACCATCTGCTTGTTCCTGTTATATTACTATTGTGTACTTCCTTACTTATATTTTAATAAATTGTATTTAAGTATACCGTACTGACTCCTGAACATCTCTGGGGAACCGTGACAGCCAGCGTTAGTAGGAAGGGGGGTCAGTTTATTGACCAACACTCCCCTCTCCGAAACGGCTGATAGGAGTCCCAGAGTACAGCCCTGTATTGTTTACCAAGTCTAGCCCCATAAGAATAATAATAATAATAATAATAATCTAAGAGTAATGTTTGTTAATTGGTTTAAATTGTGTACTGAAACAAACCCAGTGTTTCAAATTGCTTTGTGACACAATGTGTCTACACTATAAGACAAGAGACTTCAAGGTCAAATCAACAAAGTACAGAATTAGTTTTTATTTATTAAAATATACTCAAGACCAATGAATATGTTTTAATTGAAAACCCTTTTATACAATTATTTTCTAGCTGAAAAGATTTAGTGGTAAAGGTAATGTATATAGTAAGCAGCACAGAAATTATTACAAACACGCACTTGGATTTATTTTCTGGTATGCTTGCCGTGTGTTTAGCACACAGAGTGAGTTGACCTTGCTAGCCTTGTCACTGTTTAACCAGGGGATGCCTCGTGCCCCACTTAGGTATGTAACTACACGTCATTCTGCTGTTACTGAGGCTGATGTACTAAGACGAAGGGGAGTAATTCTGGAGTAAAGCAATTGGACCATAGGGAACAAACGCACATTTCCATTGATTTAAATGGGGCTTTTAACCCCTTGAATGCTAGAGAGGTCGTGGGCCATTGTTCTACCAACCCATGGTATTCTGACCAGATATGGTTGGAGCAGAGCTCCTCCCTCAAGAGTTATAGGGAGTAGTCCTGAAGACAGAACTAAGAGTATAAAAATATAGATGATAAATGAAAAAAAGATAATAAAAAGGGAACTTGCCTTTTACATATGGGGCCAGACCCAACTAGAACATAAATATATTTGTGTATAAGTTTGTAGCGTGGTTAGAATATCACACGGTTTTAAAATATATTATGATCAAACATCCAGCGCTAGAATTTAATTGATTTGCAATACTTTGGCGACCTCTGTAGCATTCAAAGTGTTAAAGGGATAGGATTGGCTACTTTTAAGAAAGTTTAATAGTGTAGCTATTAAAAATATAAATGCAATGACCCACCTCCCATCTCTCAAACATGTATTGCTAAAGTTCCCCCCCCGCCCCTTTCACAGGCGTCAGGGGTGTAGCTGACAGAAGGAGATCTTGGTTCCAGGACTGGCTAGCAGCTCTTCAGCAGAGCCAAAATAGCTCAATCTAGAAATGAATACTTCTTTGGAACGGTCTACAAAGTGTGCTTGCAAACCAGGCACACTTTGTAGACCGTTCCAATGAAATATGCCTTTCTAGATAGCACTGTTTCAGCTCTGCTGAAGAGCCGCCGATTGGTCCCGGGACTAGTATCTCCTTCTGTCAGCTAGAGCGCTGACATCAGTGAGGGGCAGGAGGCGGGAACTTTAGCAATACATGTTTGAGAGATGGGAGGTAGGTCATTGCATTTATATCTTTAATAGCTATACTATTAAACTTTCTTAAAAGTAACCAATACTATCCCTTTAAAAGACTAATTTACATAAATGGAATTTGTATGTGTCCCTTCTGGTGCAGTTGGTTTGCCCCCAGAACTGCTCCAGTTTCTCAGTGAAGCTGATTCTGGGGCAAACCAGCTGCATTATAGGGAACAACTATAATTTCCACTGACTGAAATGGAGCTTTTAGTCCTGTGATGATCAGCTTTTGCAATTTAGTTTTAAGATCTGTATTTTGCTATACTAGCATATTTATATTTGCCTCCCATGCACCCCCCCCCCCCCCACACACACACACACACACACCTTTCTTTTGAACAATGGCCCCTAACAGGAGATGAAAGATAAGAAATGTGGATTAATTCTGGCACAAATCAGATTCACTATAGGGGAACCTAAAAATTCCCACTGCATTTTCCCAAAGGAAATGTTCATTTGTCCGCATGGTCCATTTTGTTAGCCCCAAAATAACTCCCCTTTTATTTTTAACATTGGGCCCAATGTGATTTGCCTGATTTCAGAGGGATATTAAAAGCAGAAGGTTGTACAATGCTTTTCAATGTGTTATGAACCCCTGTATTGAACCAGACTTTACTGCTTTCAAGTATCAGCCACACACCTGTGTACAGGTCACTTTGTGTGACAAACTGTGAAATGCGTTCAATTCAACACTGGTTGTGCTTATACTGTCTTATTTAATTGTACAATATTAATTGAAATATATTACTGTTACTCATAGTAATATGAAAGTAGATAAAAATTCCTTTTTTATAGGCCTCCTCCATGTTGACGTAATTGTGGGAATGTTTTTACAGTTCACACAAAAGTGCATTGTGTGCTTAAATGCACATTTGTTCATATGCATGCTGGTGCATCTGTACTTTGATTGTAATTCATGGTGCTATTAGTGGAACAAAGATAACAGAGCATATTTTGCACAATGATTGTTTTTCATGTATGCCTCTCATTGAATTGGACAACATTGCCACTCATGGGCCTAACAAAATGACATATGGCAAACTCCACCAATATAATTTGTCTTGCGAGAAAAATAAATATACCGCATATTTTCAGTTCATTAGAATTTAGGAAACTGGTGGACATGCAATAGATACCTTTCTGGCATTTAAATGGTTAAGTATATTAGTTGGTAGTCTTAATTGATATGCTGCAGGTTTAAACATTATCACTAGAGAAAAAAAAGAAAAATTGCTTATACAGAAAGTGGCTGATTGTATTGAATCCAACCATAACCTATATGGCTAATAAGCCAGTTCAGTGTGTTTACTCAGGAAAAAGAAATACTGTGTTTGGTGTGATATTTACTGTAATAAAATATAACTTTATTATATATTCATAAATAAAAGGGTGACTGAGTATTTTGAAAGCTGGTGTGAGATTGGGGGGGTTTTCCTCACACTATCAGTAATACCTTTTAATTAATGAGTGGGGTCAATCCCCCTTTTATTTATGAACTAGTGTAAATGCCAGTGAACACGGGACAAGGTCCGGTGAGGTAAAGAGTCCGGTCCTGCTCTGTGTACTGCTGCCGTCTCACTGGTGGTGCACACGATGCAGTAATGCGCAGTAGAGACTGCCCGACCGCACAGAATGCTTCCAGCAGAGAACTCCCAGCATTCTGTGCGTTCGGGCAGTCTCTACTGCACATGACTGTATCGGACAAACATTCTGGCATTTTATTTTATAGGATGTATAATAAAGGTTATATTTTACTACAGTGAGTATTACACCAAACACAGTATTTCTTTTTCCTGAATAAACAGTAAACTGGTTTATTAGCCATACAGGTTCCATCTAGATTCATTACAATCACCTACTTCTTTTTTTTTTCCTTGCCTTCATTCAAACAGCATCTTACCTCTCTAACTGTGCGCTCTATAAAGGCCAGCACAGCTTATCTCTGTGCAGAAAAGGCACTCAATGAAATGGCAGTTGCGGATGACATCAGCGCACAGAGTAACTAAGCACCCAAATCAGCTCTGAACAACCACTTCAAGTAACTGCCTCCCCTGCATGGAGATGAGCGGTAATGGGCAGTACACAACTTACAGTATGCCCAATGTCAGGGGAATACTATCACAACATGCAGCTTAAAATCTACCACCCCATGACAAATGAGCCATGGGCCTCAAATGAGGGCATAGCAGGCCGCATGCTGCTTGCGGGCTACCAGTTGGACAGCCCTGTCATAATCTATTATTTTAAATAAAAAATAGTTAACAAATATAGTTGCTTCTGAAATGTATTTAAAGGGATAATAATGTTTAATTATTCAAGTAAAATCGAGTCTTCTCTATTCTTTTTTATAACGATGTGTAGCAAGAAAACGTTATTAAACGCTGCCGTTTTTCATTTACAGTCTAATAAAGTTTCCCCCTCCCGCCCCTTCCACTTACCTCAGCAGCCTCAGCAAGCCAGCCTGGACAGAATGCGACGAGTGACAATCTTCTTCCAGCATAAGGAAAAACCTGCACTCCTTCGTCAATGGGGCAGGCTTTCCCTTATACTGAAAGCGGAAACATTGTCCCTCGATGCAGCACGTCCAGTCCGCGGACCAGATTACAAATCTGAGGGGAGGCTGCGGAAGTAAGTGGAAGGGGTGGGAGGGGGAAACTTTATTAGACTATAAATGAAAAACGGCAGGGTTTAACCCCTAGAGTGCCAGCAACTTACAGCGTACGAGTGGACACAGCTGTACCTGCTGTGCCACGCTCGTACGCTGTAAGACTAAAATGCGGTCACTGCATAAGCCGGTATAACCGACATGCAGTGGCCACATTTAAAAAAAAAAAAAAATTGCCTGGTATCCTTGGGAAGACATGAGGATCACTCCTCGTGCCTCCCCAGTTATTGATCTCCCAGCCGATCGTGCTGGGAGATCAATAAGTACAAAGGAGAAACTGAGTTTCTCCTTTCCCCTCTCTCCTACCCGAACTTCCGGGTAGGAGTGGGCGGGACCGGGCGAAGCCTCCCAGCGTCATCGGTGACATGGTCACCGATGATGTTAGGGAAGTTTCCCCGGTCCTGTTCACTCCTACCGGTGGTAGGAGTGAAAGGCAGGAGAGCTTTTGCTTTCCTGCGGTCGCCTTATTGATCTCCCAGCCGATCGGCTGGGAGATCAATAACTGGGGGGACACCAGGAGGGGTCCTGATGTCCCCCACGAGGTCTGAATTGATTAAAAAAAAATAATAATAAAAAATAAATGGCTAAGTAACTCTGTGAGTGCCGCAGGGGTCCCCAGCACATTGTGCTGGAGACCCCTGTGGCAGTCACAGGGTCACTTCTTTTGGGGGGATTTTTTTTTTCTGGAAAGACCTCATTGGCGGGATCAGGGGGGGGGGGGTCCTGATGCCCCTCAATGAGGTCTATAATAAAAAAAAAAAAAATTAAAAAAAAAATGTAACCCTGTGTGTGCCACGGGGGGGTCCAATGCACCCCCACTCCTGTGGCACACACAGGGCTTTTATCATTACTTTGTTACCAGAGATTGTTGGGGGGCCATCAGGATTGGTCCTGATGGCCCCCCAACAGGCTCTGATTACAAAGTAATGATAAAAAAAAAATAACCCTCTGAGTGCCACAAGGGTCGAATGCATTGCTTTGCAATGCGCTGGAGACCCCTGTGGCACTCACAGGGACACTTATTTTGATAACTTTTTTTTTTTTTGGTAAGACCTCATTGGGGGTATCAGGGGGGTCCTGATACCCCTCAATGAGTTCTATAATAAAGAAAAAGTAAATAATAAAAAAATTAACCCTGTTTGTGCCACGGGGGGGCAATGCAGCCCCCCTTTTGAGGCACTCACAGGGCTTTTATCATTACTTTGTTATCAGAGCTTGTTGGGGGGCCATCAGGACCAATCCTGATGGCCCCCCAACAAGCTATAATTACCAAGTAATGATAGAAAAAAATTAACCCCCTGAGTGCCACAAGGATCCAATGCATTGCTTTGCAATGCGCTGGAGACCCCTGTGGCACTCACAGGGTCACTCTTTTGTGGACATATATATTTTTTTTTTACTAAGACCTCATTGGGGGGGATCAGGAGGGTCATGATGCCCCTCAATGAGGTATATAATAAAAAAAAAATGAAACAAAATGTAACCCTGTGTGTGCCACTGGGAGGGGGGTTCAATGCAGACCCCCTTCCTGCGGCACACACATGACTTTTTATCATTACTTTGTGATCAGAGCTTGTTTGGTGGCCATCTGAATACAAAGTAACGATAAAAAAAATTTAACTCTCTGTGTGCCACAGGGGCCCAATGCATTGCTTTGCAATCCACTGGACACCCCTGTGGCACACAAAGGATTATTTTTTTTCCCCCTTTTATTTTTTATTTAGACCTCTTTGTATCGGTTCTGATGTCCCCAACGAGGTCTACACAAAAATATTGGGGGAAAAGCCTCAAAAAACGCATGTGCCACAGGGGGGGTCCAACGCAGTGCTTTGCAATGCATTGGACCCCTTGTGACACACACACTTTTTTTTTTTAATTATTCTGTTTTTAGACCTTGATGGGGGACACCAGGAATGTTCCTGATACCACCTCCCCAACGAGGTATGAATACAAAATAATAATAAAAAAAAAAACTCTTTGTGTGCAACAGGGGGTCCAACGCATTGCTTTGCAGTGCATTGGGCACCCCTGTGGCATGCACAAAAAATGCCTCCAATCCCCCCCCCCCACACGTACCATATCCCCCTGCCTGGTTCCACAGCCAACTGGCAGTCCCATTTCCAAGCCTGACCCCCAGCCTGTTTCCACTGCCTACTGGTAGACTCAAAGTACCAGTATGCACTAGATTCAGGCTGGGAATCAAACTTTGTATGAAGGGGATATACAGTGCACACTGGTAGTAACAGATTCCCCCATACACACTATCAGACACTGCCCCACCATCACCACCATCCTTGCTCCTCTGCTCATACCCACACACACTGCCTAATCCCTCACCCTCCCACACTGTTACACTGGTAGGCACAGGTCCGCACTTACACCAGCTGACGCCCTAGCTTCTTTCATCTGTTAGCCATAAAATCACACATACACTATTTGCTTTCCCATTCCTGTTTCACTGGTAGCTACGCTCCTGTCACCCAGATTGGTATGTCAACCCACAGCAGTTGAGTACCATTTTTCTTAGGCTAGCAAGAAGTCCTCCTAGGAAATCCAATGCCATTGAACCATTTTAGTATCTTTGAAGTGACTGATGTGTAAAAAAAATTTATGTTTTTTTTCCTGTAGCACCACATTCTGGAAATAGTTGTGCCAACTAACTTAGGGGTAAAAAGGCAAGTGACCCCTCATTAGATGCGGCATGTCTTCTTTCCAAAATGGTATAGTTTATCTACCTTTTCTTCACTTCTGAAGGTGTTATAGCTATTTTCGTACAGGCAAGTCAGGTTTGAGAAAATGTTAGAAACATCAGAGTTTGTAGTAGGTGTAGTTTTCTACTTCTAGCACCCCCTAAGGTAGTTCAACTCATGCCAATGGGATGACTTTTGACTCCTAAGAGCACTAGCTAAAAAAAGCAGTTGAAAATTCATGGTTTTCACAGAGATCCATACATTTGAAGGGGCAGAAATGTAAAAAAAATGCAATTTTTTTCCTATATATCGCCTCCTTCTGGAAACATTTATGCACACCAGTATTGGGGTAAGAAGGCAAGTGACCCCTCATTAGATGCGGCAGGTTGTCGTCTTTCCAAATTGGTATGGTTTATCTATCTTTTCTTCACTTCTGAAGGTATTAAAGCCATTTTTGTACAGGCAAATCAGCGCTTCCTCGCGGTGTCCATGATGTGACACACCGTTTGCAGGCTGACATCCAGGGTGGCAATCCAGCTGATCTCCCGAGGCAAGAGCTCTAGTAATACAGAGCGCTGGGAGATGACATCATCTCCCAGCGCTCTGCATTACTGAGCACTGCGCGCGGGAGCTTCAGCTCTGTGCCGGAGGAGGCACAGATCACTTTCCACACCGCTAGACTACCAGGGACTCAAGGTAGGGCATCAAGGGGCAATGTGGAGATGAAGAGGCTTTATGGAAGGGCGCATTGTGGAAGGGAGCAATGTGGAGATGAATGGGGCATTGTGGAGATGAAGGGAGCATTGTGGAAGGGGCAATGTGGAGATGAAGGGGGCACTGTGGAGGGAGCATTGTGGAGATGAAGGGGGCATTGTGGAGATGAAGGGGCATTGTGGAAGGGGCAATGTGGAGATGAAGGGGGCATTGTGGAAATGAAGGGAGCATTGTTGAAGGGGCAATTTGGAGATGAAGGGGGCATTTTGGAGGGAGCATTGTGGAGATGAAGGGGGCATTGTGGAGGGAGCATTGTCGAGATGAAGGGGGCATTGTGGAAGGGAGCATTGTCTGAGAGAGAGTGTGTGTGTGCTTAGTCTGAGAGAGAGTGTGTGTGTGTGTGCTTAGTCTGAGAGAGAGAGAGAGAGAGTGTGTGTGTGTGTGTGTGTGTGTGTGTGTGTGTGTGTGTGTGCTTAGTCAGAGAGAGAGAGTGTGTGTGTGTGTGTGTGTGTGTGTGTGCTTAGTTTGATAGAGAGTTTGTGTGTGTGCTTAGTCTGAGAGAGAGAGAGTGTGTGTGCTTAGTCTGAGAGAGAGAGAGTGTGTGCTTAGTCTGAGAGAGAGAGTGTGTGCTTAGTCTGAGAGAGAGAGAGTGTGTGCTTAGTCAGAGAGAGAGAGTGTGTGCTTAGTCAGAGAGAGAGAGTGTGTGCTTAGTCTGAGAGAGAGAGAGTGTGTGTGCTTAGTCTGAGAGAGAGAGTGTGTGCTTAGTCTGAGAGAGAGTGTGCTTAGTCTGAGAGAGAGAGAGAGAGAGTGTGTGTGCTTAGTCTGAGAGAGAGAGAGAGAGAGAGAGTGTGCTTAGTCAGAGAGAGAGAGAGTGTGTGCTTAGTCAGAGAGAGAGAGTGTGTGCTTAGTCAGAGAGAGAGAGAGTGTGTGCTTAGTCAGAGAGAGAGAGAGAGAGAGTGTGTGCTTAGTCTGAGAGAGAGAGTGTGTGTGTGCTTAGTCTGAGAGAGAGAGAGAGAGAGTGTGTGTTCTTAGTCTGAGAGAGAGTGAGTGTGTGTGTGTGCTTAGTCTGAGAGAGAGGGGGACTGTGTGTGTGCTTAGTCTGAGAGAGAGGGGGACTGTGTGTGCTTAGTCTGAGAGAGAGGGAGTGTGTGTGTGTTTAGTCTAAGAGAGAGAGAGGGAACGTGTGTGTGCTTAGTCTGAGAGAGAGAGGGAGTGTGTGCTTATTCGCTTAGTCTGAGAGAGAGAGAGAGAGAGAGAGTGTGCTTAGTCTGAGGGAAAGAGAGAGAGAGTGTGCTTAGTCTGAGAGAGAAAGAGTGTGTGCTTAGTCTGAGAGAGAGAGAGAGAGAGAGAGAGTGTGTGTGCTTAGTCTGAGGGAGAGAGAGAGTGTGTGCTTAGTCTGAGAGAGAGAGAGTGTGTGTGTGTGTGTGTGCTTAGTCTGAGAGAGAGAGTGTGTGTGTGTGTGTGCTTAGTCTGAGAGAGAGAGTGTGTGCTTAGTCTGAGAGAGAGAGAGAGAGAGAGAGAGAGAGTGTGCTTAGTCTGAGAGAGAGAGTGTGTGTGCTTAGTCTGAGAGAGAGTGTGTGTGTGCTTAGTCTGAGAGAGAAAGAGAGAGTGTATGTGTGTGTGTGTGTGTGTGTGCTTAGTCTGAGAGAGAGGGGGACTGTGTGTGTGCGTGTGCTTAGTCTGAGAGAGAGGGGGACTGTGTGTGTGCTTAGTCTGAGAGAGAGGGAGTGTGTGTGTGTGTTTATTATGAGAGAGAGAGAAAGTGTGTGCTTAGTCTGAGAGAGAGTGTGTGTGCTTAGTCCGAGAAAGTAGTAGCAATAGAAATCCTTACAACTTCAAACGCCTCATCAAATAAAATGCCCAGTGGGATGGGGATCATTTTCTATCAGCTATTTTCTTGCACATATTTAAACCAGTAAGCAGCACTGGTCAAAAGGTGCGCTCTCTGTTGCACCCTTCCCCTTTCCTTTCTTCTCCCCTTTGCCCTTTATTTCCCTTCTTTGCCCTTTCTCTCTCCACCTTTGCTTTCTCTATTCACCCAGCTCAAATATAGCTCTCTATTGCTCTGGTGGTGGCATAAAAATCTGTATTGCTCTGGTGGTGGCATCTAACTGTAGTGCTCTGGGGGTGGTGTATTGCTCTGGTGGTGGCCTATAACTCTGTATTGCTTTGGTGGTGGCATCTAACTGTAGTGCTCTGGTTGTGGTGTTTTGTTATGGTGGTCACATAGCTCTGTATTGCTCTGGTGGTGGCATGTAACTTTGCATTGCTGGGCTGGTGACATGACTTTATTGCTCTGGTGGTGGTATCTAACTGTAGTGCTCTGGTGGTGGTGTATTGCTTTGGTGGTGACATATAACACTTTATTGCTCTAGTAGTGGCATTTTACTGTGCTGGCAATATAACCTTATTGCTGTGCTGGTGACATAACTTTATTGCTCTGGTGGTAGTGTATTGCTTTGGTGACAAATAACTGTATTGCTCTAGTGGTGATATAACTCTGTAATACTTTAGTGGTGGCATTTAACTGCAGTACTCTAGTGGTGGCATGTAAATCTCTATTGCACTGGTGGTGGCATATAACTCTTTATTGCTCTGGTGGTGACATATCTGAAGCTGATTAAGAAAGGAATACAAATGGACCAGTGATGAGATGCATCATGCTAGAGCTTTAACAATTGCTAGGAAAATAAATCAATATTTTACCAGTCTACCAATGTTTTCCATTGCTATGGTGTGCGTACACACATACCCAGTGGCATGAATGTCATAATTTTAGGTGTAAAGACTTTGTTACTGCTCATTAAATTGGCCCCATGTGTGCCCCCCCTAAGTAGAAACCCTAGAGTCGCCACTGCATGGACGTAGGTAAAACTATACAAATTTGGTATTTTTTTTACTCGGGGGACTCGGGGCTTTTTCAAATTATTGAAACTTTTTCAATCGAGGTAAATGTTTTTGATACATAGTATGTGATTTTAGCAAAATGAGTAAATTTTCACTTTTTTTGTCATTATGACATCATAGCTTTTTGCACGATGTAAAATTCTCTTCTTGTAAGGTACCACAAGAAAACTCAATTCGTTCTGAAAAAAAACAATATATAGTTTTCCATATGTAACTAAAAATCACCAGAGTAAATGAAGCCTAAACGGAAGGATAGCAAAAATGCTGAAAAAGTGTCTGGCCTGCAGGGTACAGGAAATGGCCCGAGCCTCTGGCACTGAAGGGGTAATAACGTTTTCTTGCTACACATCGTTATAAAAAAGAATAGAGAAGACTCTATTTTACTTGAATAATTAAACATTACTATACCTTTAAAAATAATCAATGTTACAAAATGACTTTCTCACTTTAACTGAATATAGCTCTTATCTTTCAATACTTTAACCCCTTAAGGACCGGCCGCGCACGCACGCGGCAGTCACTTAAGGACCACGGGGCATTTTTTTTTTCGAATCTGATTCATGGAATCATGGAATTCCAGGCTCCCCGCGCAGCTGCACGCCGTTCGGGGAGCCCGGAATTCCATGATGTACATGTATGTCCTTGGTCCTTTAGAAACCACAACCTCATGACATACATGGGTTGTTAAGGGGTTAAGCACAAACAAGGTAAAATAAATGCTCTCTGAACAGGATAATTTATGCATGCATTTAAAACCAAATTTAGGATTATAGTTTAGGTATGGAACATATGAATAATTCATTTTTATATATGCTAGCTGTATATATGTGATATTTATTATTATTTTTTGGTGTTCGTTTTCCTTTAAGTTTATTTATCCCCCAAATCTCAAGTGCTGGGAGGGGAAATATACTGGTATGAGCCCCATAATATTAATTCTTTGGATGAATGGCAGAGGCATGTTGGATGGCCAACCTATGTGTGTTTCAGCTGTATATGATTGGCAGACAACCAAGTGGATCAGCAAGTCATTGGAGGTTAAGAAGAGAATAGTAACATCCATTGTCATCTTCAAATAATCTGTAGGCTGCCATGGTTACCACCTTTCTTGGGTAAAAACACTCACATCCATTATTGTCTCCAAGTCAAATGTTTACCTGCCTGACAGTAAAATAGCAGCTAGCTGGAAACTCAGAGTTCACCCTATAGCTCACCGAGCAGATCAGTCTTGCTGTAACTTGCTTGCGTTACTTGGTGAACACGGGAAAGTTGTAGCATGCTGTAACAGGTAGGATGAATTTTGTGTGTATGAGGGGGCAGTAAATATCTGTGTGATAAGCCAGATTGGAGCAGAATGTTATGTTTGCCAGGGTGACATTGTGCAGCCATTTTCTGCTGTGATAATGTTGTCCATGTGAATGTTACTGTAGGCCCTCCTACTTACTCCTTGTTTGTTCTGAGCCAACCTAGGAGCAAAGGAGGAAGCCTGCACAATACAAAGTACTTTGAACAAAATTCAAGGAGGACATATATGGATAAATTTAAAAAGGAATGCATTTTATTCACTGTATTCTAATTTATTTTTTATTTTCCATCTTTCCCAACTCTGTTTCTAAAGACAAGATTTCAAAGGACAGTTGCCTGTAGACAGACAAACCACGGAAAGGGCAACATTAGCATACCCATTGTGGTTACAGATCCAGTGGGAAGAACTGCAGCATTCACTGGCCTTGTTTATGGTGCAGAATAGCCTGGAAGGCTTTGGATGACAAAGAAGTAGGCTTTGACCTGAGGCTTCAGCCCAGTCACCATGACATGAGAATTTTGCCATGCATGTAGCATGTGGAGAGTATGGGGAACCCAGAGCAAAAGACTTCTCCAAGGCTCGGGTCCAGGGGTTGCCCTGGCAGGGTGCAGCAAAGGAAGAACAAATGTTGTGGTCCTGAATACATCTATGGTGATTGATCCCCAGATTTATGGAGCACAATCAATTAACCCGTTCAGCACTATGAGGAATCTTCAAACAATGTCTAGATCAGGTTAAAACATAACCTTTATTACAGTGTGATCATTAAAAATACTAGTAATTGGTTTTAAAAATACTTCTGGCTGTAAACTGACATAGCTAATGTAACCCAGCCTTATAGTATCAATGAGTGAAAAAGGGTTGCCTCACTCTTAGGGAGTAATGATCTATTTTTTAAACTTGGTTACTGCAAAACTATAAGTACTAATCTAGTGACAGACTAGTAAAGTACAAAGCTCCTAAAGCCTGTGTATGAGAGACACGGATACTAGTTTACCTCCCAGTTTGGAGTTAACCTCACCAGTATCTGTCCCTGAGTCACATCAGAAAAATAGATTAGGTAGAAATAACACTTAAGTATGAGTTATAGAATCATTTGCTATCTAATCTCAATTATTTCTTGCAGCATTTCCCCAAGTTATTCATTAACCCTGCGGTGAGCATTTAAACTTTGGAAGTAACCCTACGCGTTTCGCCAGTCTGTATGCCAGCTTCACCAGTGGCTAGCCAGCTTTGTATGGGGAAACCCATAGAGAAAGGCTTCTCCGAGGCTCTGGTCCAGGGGTTGCTGTGGCAGGAGGCACTCAGTATTTGGTGGCCAAATTTATAAGTTCTCAGGAATAGATGGATGTTTGGCAATGCCAAAAGCTGGATAACTTCCCACAGTTTGTCTATTTAATGGGAGGAACAAAGCAGCAACTGGGTGCAGGCAAGACTATGTAATCTGGCGTGGTTCATAGGGTGCCATGTGAGTTTATGGCCTATCTCCCTAACACCTTGGGATCTAGAGAAACAGCCAACACATTGTAAAGTAATACATTGGTGATATCTCTAGGATGCAAGGAGTTAATGAGGTCATTAAAATATATATATTTTTTTTAATTAATATATATATATATATATATATATATATATATTTTAATATACGTCTGTCTGCTGGTCATTATTCTATGAATTTCTACTGTATACATGCATATGGTATTCTGGCATCTTGCAGACACTACAGGGAGATAAGATGTGCATTTTCACTTTATTCAATTTCTCACTCTGATCCTACTTTTACATTATTCTGCAGAATCACGTGGTTGGAGCTGGGTCGCAATATCCTTGCAGTAGGGAAAATACAATCCAGGCAGAGGAGCAGAACAAATTGTACTTTTATTCTCATCAAGACAGCAGTAAACTTGAGAATCAACAGCAAATGAAAAGTCTGAATCTCAGAAGACTATCAACGAAAACAAGAGCATTTCTGGAGCAAACCAACTATACCATATTGGGGAAATTAAAATCCCCATTGATTTATTTGGAACTTTTTAACCCCTCAAATGCTAGAGGTTTCTACAATGCATTGGAAACCTCCAGCACACTGTGAAATATCAAAGGATTAAAGTGGTTGAAACTGCATTTTAAAGCAATGGGAATTTGGGAAATGTTAACCTCTTCCATATGATTCAGTTGGTATGCTCCAGAAGTGCTTAATTTTTGCATTGGGCTTATCGTTCAAAACATAAGTTCAACAGCTGCTTAGGACGGTCAATGAAGACGCCAGGACAGTTGTGGCACAATAACGACAAACCAACCACCAAAGCTTGGCTACTCAGTTCTATGTATGCTGATCATACTACCTCCAGGAATACACTGACTTCTAACTCCAAGCTGTCCTAGGTATGTTACTTCCTCGTCTCTTTCATTCTGGCTGCAGAAAACTGCATACTGCACTGTTGACTAGGAGACAATACAGTCCTAAATCAGAGGCCAACCTCTGGACCTTCAGCTGTTAGTAGATGACAATTCCCTTCATCCTCCACTGGTCACCTACCATATGAGCATGAAGGGAAGTATAGTTCAGCACAAGCTGGAGGGCACAGGTTAAAACCTTTTTTATGGCTGTAATGGTTTATATGGATTCCTGCGGTATTCATCTTCCATAAACAGCGAATATTAAATAATAACCCTGACGTACTTCACCGTGTCCAGAAAATCCTAACTCCGTCTATGAATATTTCACTTGCTCCTTGGTTCAAAAGAGAACATCTTCAGTCAGACTGGATGTCATATCCATGGAGGCACACATGACAGTTGCTATCAGGACCACATGACATAAACTGTACTCACAGCACCTGGTAATTTTAACACTTTAAGAGCAAGAGATGTGTGCAGTGCATTCTTTCACAGTGTCTCGTGCACATCTTATAGGGTTAAGTAGGCTCATACCACAGAGAAAAAGAAAAACACACAGTCCCATTGATTTAAATTGGGAACTTAACCCTTTGAGTGCCATAGAGGTACACAACGCATTGCTCTGCAAGGGGTTAACCCAATGAATGCTAAAAATATCAAATGTTTATGTTTTCCCTATAATGCCCCAGAAATCTTTTTTGTGCATATGGCCTTAAGGCAAATGTTTTCAGGCCTGCTGGAGAATACCAGCCTGGTGGACTGTGCAATGCCCTCATGCACTCAAAAGGTTAACTAGATGTTGATTAGGAAAAATCCAACCTACCTAAATTAAAGTGGAACTGTACCCTAAGAATAAGTGGCTTTTAATTTGTTTTTCAGGAAGACTTCCCTAGGTCTCCTTCCTAGCAGAGACTTGCCTGGGTCTCCTTCTTAGCAGGGATTTGCCTGGGTAGCCTTCCTAGCAGGGACTTGCCTGGGTCACGTTCCTAGCAAGGACTTGCGTGGGTCTCCTTCCTAGCAAGGACTTGCCTGGGTCGCCTTCCTATCAGGGACATGCCTGGGTCTCCTTCCTATCAGGGACATGACTGGGTCTCCTTCCTAGGGGGAACTTGCCTGATTCTCCTTCCTAGGAGAGACTTGCCTAGGTCTCCTTCCTCGCAGGGACTTGCCTGGGTCTCCTTCCTAGCAGGGACTTGCCTGGGTCACCTTCCTGGGCAGGGACTTGCCTGGGTCTCCTTCCTAGCAGGGACTTGCCTGGGTCTCCTTCCTAGCAAGGACTTATCTAGGTCCCCTTCCAGTCAGGGACTTGCCTAGGTCATCTTGCTGTCAGGGACTTTCCTAGGTCTCCTTCCTTCATAGGCACCCCTAGCATGCAGTATGGAATTTTCATGGCACAGTCAACATTTTAGAAGTCATTTTTCAAGTTGTAATGAAGGGAACAAATAAAAAATATATCGTTATTTTCAGGTCTCACAAACAGAATAACAAAAACAAACATATTGAGCATAACAATTTACACAATTATGCATTTGAAAATTAAAAATACAGATTTTGTCTAAGACTTTATAGGAAAGAAGGGGGACCCCCAGTGGATGTCTGCAGCACACCATAGTTCTGCGGCACCAGGGTTGAGGACCACTTCTTTAAACCTCCCATTGTTGTTCAAACACCAGTCTTAATGAAGGAAATTTGAAGGGGCGGCATAAAGTGAGAGGGCTGTGTCACTGCTGACCTCACCAGCGTAGAAGAAAGTGAGACGTTAGACTTGAACCAGCTTTTTGTGTTGCTATGGCAAGAGTGAAAGTGCTTTGTAATAATTTTGCCCTCTCCAATCTCAAACCTTTTTCACTTTCCGCTCCTTACTTCTGGAACCCCATTCCCCCCTTCTTTAAGTCTACTCTGAAAGTCTATCTTCTAGAGCACTAGCACCATGCACTGCATTTTGGCAAACTCAGCACTTGAACTCACAGCACGGCACCCTCATACCCTGCTGTCTATCTCCTATTACCCATTTAAACAGTAAGCTCCTTGAGGCAGGGATTTCTTGCCTATAGATTCTATGACTGCATAACTTATTTTATCTCCACTTATTTATTGCAACATACTACTATTGTAAGCTGCTGTACACAGTGTGATGCCATATAAATAAAGATATACATACAATATGATGTGAGTACAAAAATACTGATTTATTTTTTTTCCTTAGATGGGAAGTAACACCTCCTAATAATAAGAAACAAATATTGTGAGAAGCACCCATGGAGAACGAACAAGACAGTGTCTTGTCCTTAGGCATAGTGGCCCCTCAATGGTGCTACAAGTCACACTTTTCACTCCCGTGTGCCACTGCAAAGAGGAAATTTCCATACTCACATCAGACTGGTCCCGCCCTCAGGCAGTCCAGATCCAAAATGTCAGGCAAATCCTCTCTGTACGAGAGAATTAGCAAAACAACAGACGTAAGTTTCGGCCTATGTGAGCCTCATCGGTGTGGTGCAGCTGATTCCCTCTATGCACATGGAAAGCAAGGGCCCATGCCTGGGATCCCCTTCCACTTAGGGAGACTAAGAAACAAATATTGTAACGAGCATCCATCGAGAACAAACAAGATAAAATGTTCTGTCCTTAGGCATAGCGGCTCCTCAATGGTGCTACCAGTCATGTTTTTCACTCCCATGTGCCATTGCAGAGAGGAAATTTCCATCAGACTGGTTCAGTCCTCAGGCAGTCCAGCTCTGAAATGTCTCCTAATAATATACCTGCACTATGGACAGAAAATGCTAATACCCTACTAGTTTTGCCCTTATGATTTTGTTCATTTGTTCAAGAGATAACCTCTTCAATGAGTACTAAATGTCATGCCCATGAAGGTGGACATGACAGTTGTTAGCAGTTTTTCAAACTAAAGTAGGCAGAGTGCATAGCCTCCTTAACCCTTTAAAGATCCAAGAGGAGCATAATTCATTGTGAAGTAATGTGTTGTATAAAACTCTGGTCTTTAGAGAGTTAGGATTACCATATGCTGTGAGCAGAGTTTGTGTCCTGTGGTCCTGCTGGTAAACTGTCATGCCTGCCTCTTGGACATGCCATCCAAGACTCATTAAAGGTAGAAACTCTTGAATTAAAAAGAAAGAATAAAAACTCAGAGGGGCCATTAGGATTCTCTGGTCATAGGAAGGTAAGTGTGGGGTTAATATTACTGAAATCGTTTGACTGCCAGTTTAGCAACAATGTATTGTAAATCAACCTGAAACATTGGGGTTTACCTGGTACATGATTTGAACCAGTTACCAAAAGATATTCTTGTATTATAGAATGTAATAATATAATGTTTTCTCTAAGGGTAATTATCATGTTTTACATAGTATGCTTCTGTGGGACAAGACTTGATAAAGAAAAACCTGGGACTCAAAATGGCTTCTGTCAGCAGTTTTGGGGGGAGGGGCAGAACCCAGGCTGGTATTGGGCTGGAATGCAATATGATATTTGTGCCTCTCATCGACAAAAAGTGCAGGTTGCATGGAGCCTCCATAGATCTTTAGTGACAGGCTTAGAAGCCCTTCACAATGATTCATGGCAGATTGCTCGCTCAGCCAAATGAGACTGAACTGTGAGACTACAAAGTCTCTCAGTTTAGTCTCTCATAGGACCAAAAATGGAGCCCCAGGAATTTCTTTTCAGAACACCTTTATGCTCTCCCATTGGTATTCCATGGCTCACAATGAAGACCTAGTCTCATTTGCAGGTCTGTTCCCAGGGGAGCAGATCTGCCAACAGGGTACTATCCAAGGGATAATTGCACTTTAAATATGGAAAAGTGTAGATCAAAATAAAGAAAAACAAATATAAAAGCATTATAGACTAAATGAACAGTAACACCAAACACTGATCTAGGGTTGTATATACTTAAATTAATTATGCTTCATAATAGCATCTTTAACCCCTTAAGGACCGGAGGTTATGGGACATTTCCGTCCCATAACGACCGCATAGGGGCACTTTGACGCGCCGGTACACGTGACCTGTCACGTGTATCGGCGCGTCACTATGGGGCTTGAAAGAGATCGCTCCGATCTTGGAGCGGTCTATTTCATGCCCTATTTTTACTTACAGCGCTCCCGGTAGAGCGCTGTAAGTAAAAAGTACGTGACGTACCATGACCGTCATCGGTCCTTGAGTAGTTCAAGGACCGTGACGGTCCTGGTACGTCAAGGGTCCCTAAGGGGTTAAAATGTATCTACTAGTTTCCTGGGGTCTAAAATCTAGTCTTTCATATATTCTGAGGGAGCTGCTTTCCCTGCCTTTTGCAGGGCTCCTTCACTCCCTTGCCATAGCAAACTTGACAGGCTTGACAGTGGCAAGAGACCACTACAGCTCACATGGCGAAAAGTCCACAGGAGCATTCAAACAATAATAATAATAACTAGTATTTATATAGCGCATTTCTCCCAGTGGGACTCAAAGCGCTTTCAGCACACGCTCTTGGAATTAACCAAATCGGCAGCTGAAATAATAGGTGTTATTATTACCCAATCAATGGTACTCATTTATCAACTTCAGAAGGATGAAGGGCTGAGTTGACCCTGCCATGATTTGAACCTGCAACCTTGAGGTTGAAGGAAACATTAATACAGGTGAGAGTTCCCTTTTAAAGGTATATTATGAATGCCATATTTTAGGTGACAGTATTAACACCTCCTAGTAATAACCCCCCATTTTTTAGCTGGTATTACATGACACCAGAAGAGATATATAAAATTACATGTCATAAACATGGCATTTAAAGTGTCGTACATCCCCCGGGCAGTCAAATTGTTAGAATATTATGACCCTTAGCACTACCTCACTTACTTCCCCTATTCCAGCATATGCAGAGCTGGCTTACACAATCCATGGGTGTCATCAGTACACTGTGCCAGCAGACCAGTAACATCACCTCTCACAATTGGAAATGGAAGCTGGCAGTACGAGGTGACAGGTCTTCAACTCCTCACACTAAGGCTCACTGGGAGAGGGGAAGCTAGGAAATTAACAAGCAGTGGTGCCAAGGAGCATACAGATGTAAGCATGTGCCAGCCAGAGGGGTATGCAATGCATTGGACAGCTCTCTAGCGCTCAAAGGGTTAACATAAGTGAAGGAGAGCATAATTCAAGTAGCCATAAATTCAGACTACATTTGCCACTCTGTCTCATCAGTACAGCCCTGGGCAAATGTGTAACTGTCAATGATCCTGCTCAGTCTGTGACAGTTGGCACTTATGCAACTGATCTCATGTAATGTGATGTTGCTCTGCTTGTCTATGTATATAAAATTCCAAGTGGTTTCTGGTTTGCCGCCTGCCCCGCTCTGGGGCAGTGTGGGGGTGGAGATGGGCCACACTCAGCGAATTGGGAAGGTGATTACTCCTGTGAAAATCGATGCAGAGATGAGTTTCGCTACATGATGTGCCTAATTGAATGAGCAATGCCATGCACCATTTGCTAGTCTCATATAATACTCTAGTATATACCTCGCAAGTGTTCCTCTTTTTTGAGACACAAATCCCTCTGTCCCACCCTGGCCTCCTTCTTTTAGGAGATCAGACTGTGTGGTGTGTATATAAGTGTATCACATTGCTCCACAGCAATAAAACTCACATTAATGTTTGTATAAACTTTAGTAAATTAGTTTATAAAGTCTGTATAAATAAAATGCTTTGGTCTTGTTCTAAATCATTTATCCAGTTATATATATTCAGTCTATAGGTCATGAAATAACCTGAACATTATCAATAATGCCCTACCCAGCTGCCACGCCCCCAGCAAACCACCTACAACACAAATGTCCATCTTTGGGCATTTGAAATGTTAGGAAGTATGCTAGTAGTCTCATGTTATTGTGTATTGCTGTAACAGGGTTGCCACCCAGTCCGTATTTTAATGGTAGGAAGGTAAAAATTGGGTTTGTGCCAATAAATCTATGGCAGCAAGAGTAAAATTGCCACCTTTTTTTGGGGGAAAATTACTAATACTGTCCTCAGTGCAACCAGATCACAATATTAATGCAGAACGTTAATGACATGCACACAAACAGCAGAATTGCACTGGTTCTTGTGTCCTACAGACCAAAAAATTCATCCAAAATTAAAGTGGTCACATTAAGTGTATTGCCCTTCTGGTCTTGCATAGCTTGTATATTGTTGTATATTACTAGTATATAGGTAGCATATAGCTTGTGTGGTCAGCTTTTTAGAACTTTCTTGTGTCAAAGTCTTATATTAGTTTACCTCCAGCTACAATCTCCTACATGTTTATGTAACCTACTCACATAACACACATTAATATGAAGAGAAATGTACCGTGGTTAACTAATTAAGGAGCAACACACTTAAAGGGATAGTAATACTTTGTTTTATCTTTATTTTATTTTGTAGGAGTTAAAAAAACATGAAGAACGATATGTCTTATCTCTCAATCCTTTATGGTTTGAGAGATATTCACAAGCAAAATTTCCCCTCCCGCCCCTTTTACCTAGTGTAAGCCATCTCTTCTCAGATGTGGAATCTGGTTGTAACACCGACAGGTAACAGCAGGGGACAATCTTCTTCCTATGAGAACAATGAAAGCCATGCCCCCCTTGACAGGTTTTTCCCTTATCTTAATTGAAGATTGCCTCTCTCTGCAGTCTAAATGGGCACCTCCCTTCTGCTCTGGCTGAACAGTGTTACATGAGTAAAAGGGGCGGAAGGGGGGATACTTTGTCATTGAATTACTCTTGAACTACAACTCTGACAGAATTGAAATAACACTCTCCAAAGTCCAAATACTATGATGATTAATTAGAGATGCATTTATTATGAAACATTACTATCCCTTTAAAGGGATAGTATTGTTTCACAATGAAAGTAGCTCCAATTAATTTTCATAGTATTTGGGCCAAGGAGAGTGTTATTTCAATACTGTCAAAGTTGTAGTTCAAGAGTAATTCAATGACAAAGTATCCACCTCCAGCCCCTTTAACTGTTGTAACACTGCTCACCTCAGAACAGCAAGACTGTCCGGATGGAACGCAGAGAGGGACAATCTTCAGTGAACATAAGGAAAAACCTGAAAAACTTGTCAAGTGGGGCAGGGTTCTCTTTATTATCACAGTAAGAAGATTGTCTCCTGCTGCAGCCTGTCTGGTCAAGTTACCAGATTCCTCATCTGAGGAGAGGCGGCTTGCACTAGGTAAAAGGGGTGGAAGGGGGATACTTTTTCATTCAATTACTCTTGAACTACAACTCTGACAGTATTAAAATAACACTGTCCATGGCCCAAATACTATGAAGATTAATTGGAGCCGCCGGTTTTGTGAAACATTACTATCCCTTGGGGGGGGAATATATATATATATATATATATAAACATTTTTTAAGGAAAATCTCGACTGGTAGTGAGGCTTTCATGGTTGCACAGTGAAAATTGTGACTTTTTATCCTGACACATTTGTGTGTCTAAGGAATGCTGCCAATAACTATTACAATATTTATTAAAAGACCCACAATAATATCCCAGTATTCCACTTTGGCAACATTTCCCAGAAATTCCAGGGACACTTTTCCCTTGAGAAGTCACATGGCATATCTTCACGGATGGTCCACAGTAGTGTTCTGTGCAGTAGTTTTCAATCTCTTTATGCTCCAGGCACCCATAACATGTAGTCTGGTCAATAGTCATGAAGGCTACAAACAAATAAATATGCAATTATTTTGGTCTCAAAATCAGAATAGGAAAAACAAATATGTTGTGCATAATAATTTCCATAAAGTATATTCGAAAACTCAAATTTCAGATATTTGACACGCTAAGTAGATGTCCATAGTAATCTGGTTGAGAACCACTGGAGCAGTGTAATGTCAACAGAAAACCTAGCACAGCATATTTAAAAACTTGTCAAGTGAGGAAAACATTACCAATACCTAAATACGATATTAAAACATATAATATGTAAGGACATACACACAGAGAGTTTAGTTTTAGTTTAGGAGACTATTGGGATAACAGAAATAAAATCAGCCAGGCTGAAACCACAAACAACAAAGAAAGGAAGCCAGGGGCCTGTTGAGATCCTATCAGCTAAAGTCTCGCTCCCACAGGGGTGGGGACCCAGAGGGGACTTCTAGGTGAAGAGTCACTGAAGACTAAACAGAAGATACAAATCCACTAAGTAAAATCACATGGATGTAAGAATATATATGCTCGCATTGCACTGATCATGTTACACATTTATGGTAAAATGTATAAATCAACTGAAAATTCAAGTGCAATCCTTTATATGGAATTTTGAACCCTTTGTGTTAGCGTAACCACCTATCCCTATAAAACAGGGACACATAAAAACACACACTGCAGGGCTGCGCTAATTCTATTTCAGGCCTGAAGAATTACATTTTAGTAAACACCCCTGTTAACCGTTTAAGTGCCAGAGGTGTACACAAAGCATTGTGGAGCAATGAGTTGTGCACCCCTCTGACACTCAAGGAGTTACAGTCAGGTTACCTTGGATGCTAAAGAAATCTCCAATGCATTGCAAAGCAGTGACCAATTATAGCTGGGAATTGTCATTTTGAACATGAATAAACATGTTTCACATAATGTACTTGCACATTGAGCTAGGTCACATGGGTGGCCACCCTGCAGTCCTCCAGTTGTTCAGGACTACAACTGCCATTATTCTCAGCTTATAGTCCTGAATAGCAGGAGAGCCTCAAGTTGCCCGGTCTTTGAGTAGGATGTTTGATTGATGTAATGTACAATGTAACTTTGGCATCGAAGGGTTAAGCAACTTACATGAGCAATGAGTGGGGGAGGCATTGCATGTTCTGAACTGGGAAGCTGCTGTAAGTTGTATGTTTGCAGATAGGGTGGGTGTGGTAGCTCTTTGCTTACTACCCCCTCCCCCAGGTATGTATTGTCGGGTTGTGAGATGTGTATTGGGGGAAGAGGTGTTGGGCTGAGCTGCATCTTTAGGATCTACACAACTCCCTCTTTGCAGGCACAGAGACTGTTTTTTTTTTACCCAGCAGCTTTGTTTCCTTCTCCTCCTTGAGGTTAACTCTTTAGTCCCCAGAACCAAGGCAATGGGTTATGTGCACAAGAAAAAGCATAGCAATTCTGGGACAAACCAGCTGCTCCATACAGAGCAAATGAAAGTTCTATTGATTTAAATAGAACTTTTAAACCATTGAATGCTAGAGCGGCTTCCAGCGCATTTGTTTGAAAACCAATCCAGCAGTAAAGGTATAAATGTATCCACTTGAATAGAGATGTTAGTCTTTGTCGTTGGGTGCATTTAGTTTACCTCAGAATTGCTCCAAATACATGGAGAATATCGCTATGTGGATGTACAGTCAGAGGGGGACAATCATTTGTATTAAAGTGGGGCATGTGGAATAAGAGAACCGTACTATAAGTCTCAAAGAAAAATGCTATTGATTTAATGGGTCGTTTCTGTGACATAATTAATTTGGGCAGACCTCTGCCATTCCGCTGGTCACAAATACCTGGGGAATATGCATTTTGCGGAGTGCATATTTTTGTGAGAAATGTTGATTTTTCTGTCCAGTTTTGTCTATGCCTAGTAATAGATATGTGTGTCCTATCAAAAATACAAACGCCAAATATGAAATATTCGTGTAAGAAAAACATCACCAGCATATTATGTAGTTTGGAAGTAGGGCACCCTAGTAGGGAAACCCTGATCTTAACATGAATTAACTTAGAAATGCCTATGTGGCACATAATAAACCCTAATATCCAATCTAGTATTTAATAAAGCTAATGACTGTATTCCCTTTGTCCAGCGTTATTATATCCTTTTTTTATAATAATCCTTATTAGTAATAAAAGTGAAGATACCGAAGGCTGCAGACATAAGAACACATATCTACAACAAGAGCAAGTTGCACAGTTTGGGGTATACAACTGGCAAACACCAAGTAGCAAATAAAATGTCCAATCAATTACAGCTTTCCAATGCGTTGGAGAATTCTCCGGAATTCAAGTGGCTCAATGCATCATTTAAATTGATTACAAGTGTTACTTGTCCCTTATAGTGCAGTAAATTTGCAGTAGGATGTCACCACGCTTATTTTACATGTAAGGTACAGCAGTCCAGTTTGCTGAATAAGGCCCTGAGTTTTCTTATGTGAGTTGTGAATCCAGGCCGCGGTTTGTGTCTGGCTGGCCCCCCTCCTGCGAGCTGTCTCCCGGCACAGGCGGGAGTAGTGACAGAAAGATGGAACAGCCAGTTGTTTAAAAATCCTTCTAGAACGGTTTCAAATCCCCCCTCCTTCCCCCAGCACGGAGTAGAAGAGAGGAGGGAGGAGGAGATGATGAGGGAGCAGCCTCTCTCTGCTCCGCTCCGAGCCCGTCCTGCTTTAGGAGGAGGGAGCACAGGAGAAGGGGGGAGGTGTGGAAAGAACTGTCCGTCACGTCGGTTGCCATGGCGTGTGGGCGGGGCTCAGAACCGACCGGGCCTATCAGGATGGGCGCTGCTAGTGTCGCTATGGTGACGGGGTTGTTCCTGGGGAGGCTGTGATCGGTTGACAGGTGTGTGACAATCGGAGCTTTCTGCAAGCATGTACGCCAAAGGCAAGAGTAACAGCGTACCGTCCGACAGCCAGGCCAGGGAGAAGTAAGTGGCATTCACCCCCACCCCCAGGGGTAAAGGGGACTGGAGAGTGGGCTGCGCAGAGGGAGCCATAGGGGCAGCAAACTTCCTGCCCCCTCCCCGTTTGAGTATAACAGACAAGGGGATGTGAGAAAGTAACTTTACTGGCAGAGGACTATGTACCTGGATGGACAGGCTCACATCCTCTACCCCGGGTGGACTGGCATGTTGTGACTACTTGCCCTGGGTATGATAGGCTGGTATCATTTGGCCTGGGGAGCAGGGGGAGTCTGTGACCACCTAACATGGGTTTTAGACGCTGACTGGCATCATCTAACCTGGGGTGCAGGAGCTGGCTGTAGCCACCTAACATTTAGTGCAGAGGCATTCCGGGATCACCTACCCTGGGGTACATGGGATGACAGTAGTGCATGGTCAGTTGTGGGATCATCTAGGATATATTGGCTTACTCTTGGCCACAGAGTGGTACAGGGATATTTATTGGTCCATTTACCTTGGGATGCACATGTTATCTACCCTGGGGTACAGGAGCTGTCTGTGAGCACCATTCTTAAGATGCAGACAGTGGCCCGACACTCTGCTGTTATAATTATATTGGAGATAAATGGTCTGGGGTCTACTTTAACAGTAGCGATCCAGTGGTTTATAACTCTCCTCTCATAACATGGTGATTCCCTTCCACCATGTATTGTGTCCTGTGCATACACCGGTGACGGAGCACACGAGCTGTCTGAAATACAGATCGGTGGAATTGTATAATCCAGGACAGTACTGATCATTTCGTGTGCCTGAAGATCTCAGTATTGTATGGTGTCTGGTTTACAGAGCTTGCAATCCATTGCTGTATTTAGAAAGTTGCTTGAGACCGAGCTTATAGTGGAGCCTTATAAGCTTGATTATCGGAAACCGAAAGTTTCTGTTAACCATTTGAATATCAGAAGAGTGCGCACACCAGTCTGGCGTTCAAATGGTTACTCTTTTAATTTCACTGCTAATAGGCTGTTCTGATGTCTGGATGCGCTACGGTATGCACATGGTGCAATCTTCCCATCTGGTGGTATGGATAGGCTAGAATCTGTGCTTTGTGTTGTGTTTGAGATCCTTGAAGGGAAAGGAGGAAAGAGTGTGCTGCCTATTCAATGCTAGTGGAGGGCATGCTGCATTTTCATTCCTTGCTTTATGATCTTTTTGAACATTTGTGCCCAGAACAGAACTCTGATAGGAGTGCTGGTTATACGACTCCAAGTAGTATGGTATTATATTTTATCTATTTCGTGTATTGTTGTAAGCTGCTCATTATGATAGACATATGTACCTCTTTTAGGTAAGACTATTTTGTAAGATAATATATTGCATGCATATGTTCACCAGAGAGATCACTGTTTCAGTACTGAATTGGGTTTTGCACATTTTGAAACAAATGTTACTTTTTCCCCAGCCGATGTGTCAGTTTATGTTTCTGTGTATTAGTCCACTGAGTTCTACAGAGGGACTTTGGAATTTTTAAGAAATCCCTCTGGCAAGTAATACAACTTATATGTATGTTTTTGGTACTGTTGCGTACCCTCTGGTACTCAGAGTTGACCCACATTTGCAAATCAAGATTTTGTTTTAATGCCCCTATGTTAAAATAAAAATCTTATCCTCCCATCTTCTTCCCCCTTTTTTTTTTTTTTTCTTCCTCCACATTTTTGGGAAATGTGACTGGATGGTATGGGGTTATAAGGTTATTAAAGATTTTCATTGCTGTGAGTGCATACATTGTTTTAGAGGGAAAAGAGGCATTTAGCTTTAGCCTATGTTTACCAGTCTCAAAGCAATTCTCATGACCTCTGACATTTTCAGTGGATCAGTAGAAAATTATTCAGATTGTCATCTTTTCATTGTGTGTAAACTTGAATAGTTATGACACCTGACCTGAACCTTTGCTTATACCATGGGTTAGGTAATGCAGAAGGGTTTTTTGCTGTTGTTGGTGTACATATCATGACTGAGACTGATACTTGTTCAACAACAGCTGGAGGGTAACAATTGACTGGCTTAATAAATATTGTTACGATGCTGAGTAACTTGGTTTTCATGTTGAAGAGTATACTTCATGAGTCTATGTAAAGTGAATTGAGCGCTACCATTTGATCACTGTGACATTAAAACTCCTCATCTTTGTATATTTTAAAGCATTTAATACATATTTTATTTATTTCTCTGTCCACCCCCCACACCTGAGAGTTCAGTTCTGCACCCCATTGGTCTTTAATCTCTTGAGTGCCAATGTGTTGAGAACCCCTTTGGCACTCAAGGGGTTTAATGATATGGAGGAGAGGAAAGTGTTTATTAAAATATATATATAATCAGAATTTACCTAAAATGACATTAACACCCAGAAATTACTGGTGTGTGTGTGTATGTGTATGTGTGTGTATATATATATATATATATATATATATATATATATATATATATATATATATATATATATATAATGTGTGTTCAAATGTCATTATATACTTTAACCCTTTCAGTGCCAGAGGGGTATGCAACACATTGCAGAGGGTTAATCCTTTGCGTACCAGTGGGGCCATCCAGCACACTGAAAAACAATGCACTAAGTACCCATCTACCATTGCAATGGATTAAATGTTTGTCATTAAAAAAAAAAAAAAAATAATACTTCAAATGAACAGGAACTGTACTATTAAAAATATGCAATAATTTATTTTATAGATTTGTTTTCTAAGGCTTATGTACTAAGAACTGGAGTAATTGTAGGGCAAAGCAGATGTATAATAGGAGACAATAAACACTCCCATTGAATTAAATGGGACTTTTACATACTTGAATGCTTGATAGGTCTCCAAGAAACATTCTCTGTATAATCCCAATTTAAATCGTGCATTTTTGATGATTAGTTCCCTGTGGTGAACTGAGTAAAACAAAAGTACTCCATCTTATGGGAGATGTGTGTTCCAGAGTTATTGCAGGTCAAACTTATTTATTTTCATGCATAACTGTTATCAGCAGTGCCACCTGGTGACCAGACAGTTAATATATTGCATTCTCTGTGAGAGTTGAGTCAAGGGCTACAGTTATTATAATAATTACAGCTCTGGACAAGAAGTTTGAGAATGATATTCCACTATCCCATGTTCCTAAGTGTGTATCCACCAACAACCTGCCATCGCAATGGCTTCATTACAAGTTAGCTTTTTTTTTTTTTTTTTTTTTTTTTTTTTTTTTTTTCTCCCTGTATTAAACTTCACAGAGCATTTAAAATTTGTTATTTGGAATGTCTGATCAATCCTATATAATAATTAGCTAGGATGTTTGTCAGAAGCTGTTATGCGCAGTAGAGACTGCCCAAACACACAGAATGCTGGTAGTTCTGTGCTGGGAGCATTCTGTGCTTTTGGGCAGTCTCTACAGTGCATGACTGCGTCAGTGGCAGGACACAGAGCAGGACTGGCCTCTTAACCCTTTGAGTGCCAGAGGGGTACGCAACGCATTGCAATCTGTTGCGTACCCCTCTGGCACTCAAAGGGATAACATCACCCGGACCTTGGCCTGTGTACATGGGCTTTTACACTAGTATTTAATAATGGGTCTCCAAGTCATAAAATCATTCTGTAGCTGGAAATTTCTTGTACACTGGGTTTAAAGTGACTTTCTCATGCCTCATTAACCTTTTGAATGCCAGATGGGTACACAAAGCATTGAGAAGCAATGTGCTGCAAACCCCTCTGGCAATCAAAATGTTAAGGACCAGAGTGTTACCCAGCTAGTTGTTTTGCTGTTTGTTGCATACACTACATGTCCTTTAAAGGGGTTAAAATTATCCCTATTCCTTTGAGAAACTTTTTTCTATTCACTTTCCTAGAAAATCTAATTTTCCTGTCTTTTGAGCTGTTTTGTGGAAATAAGTTTTTGAAAATTTGGTTTGAGATTTCCTTATTAATCAAATACATGTTGCTACTATTAGAAACAACCCCCTTCCATCTAGTTATAAAAGGTTCTTTATGAATGCAAGATTTTTGTATACCTCTATAGGCTGATGCAGGTTCATGTTCTCAGAACCGATGAATTATTCTAGTCTAGATTGCTTAAAGGGATTGCAGTGTTTCATAAAAACAGCCGCTCCAATTAATCTTCATAGTATTTGGGCCCCTGAGGGGGGTATTTCAATACTGTCAGAGTTACAGTACAAGATTAATTGAATGATAAAGTGTCCCTCTCCCGCCCCTTTTACCTAGTGTAATCCACCTCCCCTCAGATGTGGAATCTGGTCTGTTGACCGGACGGGTCGCAGCAAAGGACAATCTTCATACTGTGAGCATAAGGAAAAACCTGTCATGGGAGGCAGGGTTTTCCTTATGTTCACTGAAGATTGTCCCTCTCTGTGGTCCATCCAGTCTTGCTGCTCTGAGGTGAGCAGTGTTACACTAGGTAAAAGGGGTGAGAGGGGGATACTTTATCATTCAATTACTCTTGAACTACAACTCTGACAGTATTGCAGTGACACTCTACATGGCCCAAATACTATGTAGATTAAAGCGGAACTTTCATCACATTTAATATTGAGCCCCAAATCATAATTACAATATCGATATGCATAGACTTGCTTGCATTTTCAAGAATAATTGCTGCTTTAGTGAGAAATAGAACTTTTTAGGCAGACAGGCACCGGCAGGGATCTTTCAGTAGGGTCTCTCTGCGCTGTCAGTCCGTTCCGGTGCCTTAATGCATTAAACTCACCAGTCGTGGAGTTGAAGGGGACAGACGGAGCAGACTCAGAGAGGCAAGATGTCTGTGCTGATCCCTGCTGCCTGTCTGCCTAAAAAGTTATATTTTCACTAATACCGCAATTATACTTGAAAATACAAGTAAGTCTATACAGCTCTATTGTAACTATGATTTGGGGCTCAAGATTAATGTGATGAAAGTTCAGCTTTAATTTGAGCTGCTGTTTTTGTGAAACATTACTATCCCTTTAAAGGGATTGTAAAACAATGGCACTTCTGTTGCAAAGAGATGTATTAGTTAAAAGTAATGACAGCTCTAGCTTGCATTTGGGTTTTCTTGCAGTACTTCCATGTTCTAAAACCTCAGTGTATGGACTGCCCTAGTTAGTTGACCATAAACCTCCATAGGATGCTATAGTAATGGCACCACTGTAAAACGTCATGCCATAGAGGTACTGCACCGAAAAATCCTTGTCTGAGCTGTAAAAAGTTAAAAAAGTTAAAAAAAAAAAAAAAAAAAAAAAAAAAAAAAAATATATATATATATATATATATATATATATATATATATATATATATATATATATATATATTATCTCCCATTCTATTAAGTATTCTCTCTCTTTATAGAAGATATATTGAGTCTTATTTAGAAAGCTGAAGAGGTGTAGTTCTGGAGCAAACCCAATGTACCATAGGGGACATATTGAAATTCTCACTGATTTTAAATGCTAGAGAGGTCTTCAAAGCATTTAAGGGGCATTCTCATTTTGTTTTGAATGCAGCTTTTATTTATTTATTTTATTTATTCTTCTCTAAAGCCTTTCACATGGGTGACAGAAATGTTTCAGCCCACTGTGGCAGTTCTGTCGCCCATGTATTTGATCTGCTCCTCTCTACTGTGTTCTACTGCTTATTGGAATGCAGTGGAGTTTTGTTTGATGGACAGTAAAACTGCGAGCTGTTCCCACATGGGCTGTTTATTGGAGGTTGCAGTGTGCTAGTGTTTAAAGGCCTGCTGGTGGCCCAGTAGGCTGCAGTGCATACCTTCCTTGCTGTTTTTCTCAGGGAACTTGGTAAAGTTGTAGATTGTAAGAACTTGGTGCAGTCATATAAGATTACAGCATTATGTGTGATGCACTATAGTCCAGCATGTTACTTTTCACCATGGATGACACTGATGCCTTGATGTCGCCTGTGTTAAGTGGGCCTTATCCATATTGTATAAAGACAGACCAAGAAAGAAATTGGCACATGAACTATAGCAAGGGGTAGTCCTATCTCTGCATCTCTCAACTGTTGAAGACTGCAACTCCCTTCTTCCCCAGCCCTCCTAAAGCTTGAGTTGTTTTTTTTTTTTATTTATTTTTCTAATGCTTGTGAAATATTAAAAAAAAAATAAATAAAAAAAAAATAATACAAAAAAATAGATTTTATATATATATATATATATATATATATATATATATAATATATATCGACTTGCATGATATTAGCTGTGTAAAATATAGTTTTTAGCAACTGCTTTAATCAATTGGTCCAGGCTGAAGGAGACCATAATAGGTAACATGGGGCCCAATACAGTCCAGAATTGGAGAAATTCAGGGGTATATAAAAGGGTACAAATTACATTTCCATTCAGTAGAAATGGAGCCTTTAACCTTTTGAGTGCCAGAGAGGTAAGCAGTGCATTGCAAATTGCTCTATAACATTCAAAGGGATAAAACACATTTAATCCTTTAAGTGCCAGAGTGCATTGCAAAACCATGCATTGGATACCTGTCTTGCACCAAAGGATTAAATCTGTGGGTATAATTTTTATGATAGTTAGTATGCCCCAGAATTTATCCACTTTTCTTGCTGAATTAGGCCTATAGGGGTGAAGGGATGCATGTGTAATGGCCTACATGTATGTCTAGTATAACATATCCTATCCATTAATATCTGTCTTAACCTGTAATTGAACAGTGTCCAGTATCCTACTACTATAAGTTTCAATATTTGAAATCTTTATACAAAACTACATATGTGTTTGTTAGTCTTTCTATTGAGGAGATACTGTGTTATGTGTAGATCGTGTTAAGTTTGAGATATAAAATACTTTATATTTCTGTGAAAGTCTCTCTCAGTGCAGTTTTATATGGTAATTGGAAAAAAGAAAATTACCCTGCCGATCCTATTATGTAACAACACCAATGTCCATGATCACTTACAATATGGGGATAGTAATCCATGAACTAGAGGATTTTGTAGTGTCCAAAGTAACCATGTTTATATTCGTCCTTTCGTTTTTTCTTCAGTCAAACAATAGTCTGTGATAGTTGACATTCAGTTTGTGCAGTTCAGATAGTACTTTCTGGTAGGAAGTGGCAGTTGGTAATGCAGAACTACAGAATATTGAACGATTGAGACCTCTAAGCATGCAAATAGAATAAAGGTTAAATATCTCAAATTATTTCAATAATAAAAAAAATGCCTAGTATGAATATACTTTAACTTTGAAAGCTCTTTTAAATTAACCTAGTTGTTACAAAGTGACCATTCCTCTTTAATCGGGGATATCCTGAAAACATACCTGTTGATGTGACCTGAGGACTGGAGCCGAGAGTCTGTGCTCTGGATCAACAAGGGTGGAGTGACAAAGTCTGAACGCGATTGGTGCAAATTTGCACGTTGGCGCTCTAGCTGTCAAACTTGGATTGTGGTCCTGGGACCGGACGACTTGTCTGCAGAGTGGAAATAGTATGGCATACAAAGAGGATCTTCATGAGAAGAGTCTGCAAAGTGTGCCTGCCTCAAACATTAACATTTGATTTAATAAAGTATTGCTATCCCTTTAAAAGGCAAAATTATTTGGGGATTCCTTGTTATAGAAAGATCTAGGCGTACTGATTGACCGTAGACTTCACAGCAGTGTAAAGTAGCTGCTGCAAAATCCAGTAGAATATTATTATGGTAAAAAAGGTGTAATAGATGCACAGGATGCAAATATAATTCTACCTCTTTATAAATCCTTGGTAAGGCTTCATCTAGAATATGGAGTACAGCTTTGAGCACAGTTTATATAATACATTATTGAACTGGAAAAAAGTGCAGAGACTTGCAAGAAAACTGATAAAGGAGAATCTGAGTTATAAAGAGAGACTAGTCAAACTGGGCTTGTTTACATTATAGACGGATCGTCTAATCTAAAGGGTGATATGATTACCACCTACAAATATATATTCTAGGTCAATATAAAGAACTTTCTTAGGAATTATTTATGCAATGAGTTGAGCAAAAAATAAAAGGTCATCTATTAAAGCTAGTGGAAAGATGCTTGCAAACCAGACACACTATGTAGACCGTTCTAATGAAGTATTTATTTCCAGAACTCACTATTTCGGCTCTGCTGAAGAGTCGCTGTCCAGTCCCAGCACCAGGATCTGCTTCTTTCAGCTAGATGCTGACCTCTATGAAAGGGGAGGTAGGGGGGAACTTTGGATGCTTAGATCTCTCAAACTATACAAGTTTGAGAAATCAGTCTGCCATCAATTAATTTATTTTTATTTTCTTGAATGCTAACGAGCTCTGTAACATTTATTTTGCTGTTGTGTTATAGGCATCTGTAGCATTCAAGAGGCTAAAAGCCCCATTAAAATAAACTAGAATGTTTATGTTCTCTATGGTGCCTACCATTGGTTTGCCCCATAAATTAACCATTTTGCATTTATACACATGGCACTTGGTCAGTATATAATGTTACGGTATTTCATTTGGACTTGTGCAAAAAGATCTAGCATCTAAGTCTCTGAAATTTGAGTAGTCTTTGACTTTTCAGACT
This sequence comes from Rhinophrynus dorsalis, assembly GCA_037306005.1. NCBI lineage: Eukaryota > Metazoa > Chordata > Amphibia > Anura > Rhinophrynidae > Rhinophrynus > Rhinophrynus dorsalis. The sequence goes on from CM074718.1 coordinate 592,902,361, forward strand.
TACCCATAGTCTTCTAGGGCCTCATTCTAAACATTCTGCTGTGTGGTGAACCTCAGATTCTGGCTTTTACCATTTGAACCATAAATATGAACAAATATGACATTACAAAAACAAATGACTAACTTTAAACCATAGCACATATGTCATGAAGATCACATAACACATGTGCCTCCCATGGAGTAAGTATGTACCACATAAAGATCACCTCTCAAACTGTCCACAGTCAGTGGTATTTATGTTTAGAAATATATCCTTGCCAATGTATTTACTTCCATATGAGTGACATCACTGCAGGGAAAAAGCCTATGATAAAATCTTAATGATTCACATAGTCAAAATTATACTCTCAAGTTTTAGAACTGTTTGCATGCTCATGTGCTTGCATCTGACACTGGAACTAAAATCTGTTATTAATTTTACACTGTTGCTACAAAGTCTTTTGTCATAACATTGCTTCACAATTAACCCTTTTAAGGATTAAAGTGATGTGTAAAGCATTCCTTCACAATGTGTTGCACACCGTCTGGTCCTTGAAGGAGTAAACTGACTGGTTACACCTCTTAGTAGCCTAATCAATGGCCATTGAGTTTATAAGAGATTTAGGGATGGATTCAAATGCAGGAGATAAATGTTACCTCCTGTTTTATCAAAAATGTTCATATTGAAGTCTGTGAGGATACATGGAGATAAAAGCAGAGATAAAATTAGCACTTGCATTTGAATCCAGCCCTTAAACTCTTGGAAATCATAGATATCCCTAGTGCATTACAATGCATTGGAGACCACCTTATGATTAATGGGGTTAAAATCCTCATTGAAATTAAAGATATGGCAGAATGGCTCCAGTTTTGCCTTTCCAGCTGTCAAGGGCTACATGTTACATTGGTTGGCAAAGATTAATGGGAATTGTAGTCCTCAACAGCTGGAAGGCCTCAGGTTGCCCCCAGATTTTGGCTGCTACAAGTAAACCTATTGGATTGTTTAGTCCAGTCCTTCTTCCAGTGCCTGCTCAGTGTGCTATTTCCTTTCATTTTCAGCAGCTCTTGTGTACCAGTCTGAGAGATTAGGGCTGCTGTGCACTTGCACCACACACAGAGACAGAAGTGTGACTCACTGCCCTGCTTTCTGTACTGACATGCTGTGTGCATTGGAAGGGGGTCAGCAACAGAGCAGGACGGTGACTAACCGCTCTGCCTCCTGGTGTTGTGTCAATGTGCAGTTCTGTCTCCTGCAGGGGGAAGAAGCTCACTACCTTTCCATTCTCAGGTCTGTAATTATATACAGGGGAAAGTGAGCTTTTTTATGCACTGGTGCTTATGTGTCCTTTTTAATGACAAAATAAAATATAAAATATAAAAGGGGGCCTTAAATTGTACGGAGGCGCTGTTGCTACACCATCTTATTGAGTTTTATAGCAACTCGCCAGAGCTGTCCATAGGCTAGTGTAGCAACTGCTCCACCGTACAATTTCAAGACGTAGAGATAAATATTACTAGCTACAGTAACTCTTGAATAAAATACTTCTCAGCAGTGGGTGTCCCCTTGTTTTACTCAGGAGTATAAACCCTACAATATATAAATCGTATTACGTGTTACTGTCCCTTGAAGTTCAGCATTTTAAAAAGTTTGTTAATTTTGGAAGCCTTAAAGGGTTAGTAATGTCTTAGAAGAAGAAATAATATTGTAGATAATGCAAAAAGAAATAGATCGGTGCAAGTCCTATCTCTCAAACCTTTATGGTATAGAACGTTTTAAAGTTCTCCTCTCCTTGATGTCCTCGTCTAGCTGACAGCAGGAGATCCTGGTCCAGGGACAGTCAGGTGGCTCTTCAGCAGAGCTGTGATACGGAAATCTAAAAAGAACGACTTCATTGTAACGGTCTACAAAGTGTGCCTGGTTTGCAAGCACACTTTGTAGACCGTTCCAATGAAGTAGTTCTTTTTAGATTTCAGTATCACGGCTCTGCTGAAGAGCCGCCTCAAGTGGGCCAACTCGAATCTCCTGCTGTCAGCTTTACAGCTGACAGAATGTTTTGAAGTTCCCCCTCTCCCTGCTATCTCTCAATCAATAAAGGTTTGAGAGATATGACCTGCACCAATCTATTTCTTTTTGCATTATCTACAATATTATATCCCTTTAATGCGATGTAATTATGTTTTTGGATAAGTGGTGTTACAGTTTGCTAAAATTCTGGCTCTGTGAACTTTATGGAGGAATGTTGCTAACAGACAGTCTAGAGACAGAATTTTTTTCAGAATTTTAATGCCAGGTATAATTGAGCATTCTAGGTGTTAACATCAGAATAACAACGCCATCTTTATAAATGCTCTTACACATTTGTAAATCAGACCTGATGTTCTCACCTGTTGCTATGACTTGATGACAATTATTTAAAACATACTAAGAACTTTTATTTAAAAAAAAAAAAAAAAAAAGAACCCCCCCCCCCCCAATTAAACCTCTCTATATATAATATCTACAATTGCCAGTCTCTGCATACCTGGTGAGACACTTTGGGTGATCTGCTGCCTGACCGGACATGGCTTACTTTGATGCATCTGAAGTCCAATGAGGCACCTGAACACCTTGGCATATTACTAATAAATGCATGCATACATGTAAATGAACTTAATTACAAAAAGACTTGATGAAGCAAGTAAAACTCCACCCACATTTCAGGTTGCCTTAGAAACAGTTACTAAAATGCTTTCTTGCCTATTTAACCCCTGAGGACAGCTGCTGTTGCTGTATGTATTTTCTCTTATTGAATAGAATCCCTAAGACTAAGGAAAGAGTAGACTATCTTTTTACTCACCATTTGTTTGATCCTACATCTCCCACTATCCCCAGACAGCCAGTTGCTGGGATGAAAGTGGATATAGTGTCTAACTGGAGAGCCAAAGCTTGCCTACCTTTGGTTTAGCGGTTTTATATCTTCTGTCCATTGCCGTCATTATGTGTGCCAGCCAGTAATGGGTAGTTACTTTAACACACACAGTTGTATACAACAAACTAAAGCTGATATGTTCTGTTCTGGTACAAACCAGCTGCACCATAGTGGAAAAATTATCATTTCTTCTGTTAATGGGGCTTTTAATTGCATTGTGAACTATATATTCTTCTATAATTATTTATTCGGAGTCTACATGACCTCCATTAGACCCCCATTTTTAAATACAGCAACATGAGGGAAGACTTGCACTACTTTCTTGTGCCTATTCACAGCCTGTACCATCCCTTTTCACACCTGCGGAGGGGAGAGGAAAAAGTGTGTACCCTGTGTTCCATTATTAACCTTTTGTGTGCTAGGGGCTTGGGCCATTTTGCAGACCCTGAAGGCCAGATGCACTTTCAGCATTTTTGCTGTTCATCTGTTTAGGTATGACTGGGAGGCATCAGTACCTCTCCTAATGCTGCCCCTCACAGCTGTTCTCTTCCAGCCAATCTCTCTAGAAGATCAGTACAGGTGACGCAGGAAAGCAACATGTTCTCTTGCTACACTCCTATCCAAACTTCCTGTGGCGTGGGGAGGCTTTCCTGGATCCTGCCCTCTCCTACCTGGAAATTAGGGTAGGAGATCAGTGAGAGTATCCCCATGTCACCAGAAGTTTGGGTAGGAGTGTGGCAGGAGAGCATTTTGCTCTCCAGCATCACCTGTACAGATCTCCCTGCAAAATAAGCTGAGTGATAATAGCTGGCAGGGACATCTGGGGGGGTTCTGATTTCCCCCTCAAAAGAGAAGTGGATATTAATAAATGTTCGTATAAAGTTTGAGGTGGAGCGGCATAAACCAGTCTGGTCTGAGCATGCTGATGAATGCTCACTTAGGTGTGGAAATATGTTCTGCACAAATGCAGAGCACTACGTTTAAAGTGAAATATCTCAGAAATGAAGGCACCTTGTCAAACTTTTTTTGTTTAATAAATGGTTTTGGACAAAACCTGGTCCTCAAGAGCTACCAATAGCACATGTTTTCAGGATATCCCTCAATGAGCACAGGTGAACCAATAAATGTGACCAGTCTCTAATTGGTCCACCAGTGATCTCCTGATTCATGCACTGCTGGTAGCTCTTGAGGACCAGGGGAAACTGGCGCTGATTCCTAAACTGACAACTTTCCACTTAATTCCTCATTTTGATTAAAAGTAAACATTTTGAAAATTTATGGAACATGTTAAGGCTGTTCAAGCGATAACTAAGGCGTTGTTACCATACTGCCATAATAGTTTTTTACATCCATTAACTACATGACCTGAAAACTACAGAGCATTTGGAAGAAAGGCTAGCAGTTCCACTCCCATTGTAAGACTAAATTGCTACATAAGGTTATTGTTACATGTAATTAACTAATGACATAATGAGTTTAGTTGGGTAAAATAAGGTCAGAACATAATGGATGAAGGTGTGAACTTTTCAGAAGATTAGGGACCTGCAGCGTCAGCCCCGATGAGTAGAAATTCAGTCCTGGTGGGTATGTTATGGCTTGCAGTGGCAAGTAACTTTTCAGGTCTGGCTAGTAGCAAAGGACTTCAAATTTTAAACTCGTGTGTGTGTGTGTGTGTGTGTGTGCGTGTAATATATATATATATATATATATATATATATATATATATATATATATATATATATATATATATATATATATATATATATATAAATTACATACATACATCCATCCTATATAATAATTCGCTAAATTGTTTGTCAGAAGCCGTCATGCTCAGTAGAGATGGCTGCGCGTGCGCTGCAGTCATGCACACTACAGACTGCTTGCACAACGGCTGATAATGGAGCAGGGCTCCGAATTCAGACCGTGGTCCTTGACTAGGGTCTGAATTCGGAGCACCCTGCTCCATATCAGCTGCGGCGCAGGCAGTCTCTACTGTGCATGACTGCACTGCGGCCGTTGCTGGGTGACACTGTGGCTTGTGTACACGAGCTCTTCAACTAGTACATGTATAAGAAGGTAAAATAACCTTTATTATGTTTGCAAGGGACAGTCCTCATTTTCACCTCCTATTCACTTAGCAAAGAAAGACGAGACTTTATATTTTTCCAATGTCACCTGTACTGTGAGTATAAAGGAACACACATAAGAACCAGTGGTTGAACAGGTGATGCCAGTGTGTATATTTTGAAGTATTATGTATTCCAGGCCACCCAAAAAAAAAAAAGTGTTATCCTAATTTAGCTCTGTTGAAGCCTATTTATAATGTTAAGGTGTGACTTTGTGGAAGAAGACTTCAGTAGGACTCACTGTACACATGAAACTGCATATGTAATGAGGGAAACATATAGATGGAAATCCATGACTGCTTTATGAATTGCACCAACCTAGATAATCTAATCTGTTGATGGTATAGTATGACGTGATATAACAAACTTTCAAAATGAACAAATTTCTTATGCTTTTTTTTTTAATTTAGAAAATTAGTTTAATTTAAGTAGATTATCCTATATAATAATTCGCTAAAATGTGTGTAACGCCTCGTCATGTGCAGTAGACACTGCTGCGCGTGCTGCAGTCATGCGCAGTAGAGACTGCCCGTGCCGAGGCTGATACAGAGCTGGACGCTCCTTCCTTTTGTCCTTTTTAATATGCCTTTGTTCAACCATATTTTCCCTCATAATTCATTTAATCCACCCACACCCATTAGTTCATAACTCCCAAGTGTCCCTTTTGCGGGGTGGGGTGTATACTGTCACTCTGAGATGAAAATTCCTGTGTCCCTCTTTCCCACTCTGGTGTTCCTGATTTAGGAGATCAGACTGTGTGGTGTTATATAAGCCAAATATCACATTGCTTCAGAGTAATAACACTCACATTAATGTTTGTTTAAAGCGGAACCATCACCCTCATAATATTGCTCCCCCAATCTTTTACTAATGTAGAGATCGGTAAAGCCGTACTTTTATTATGCTGAAAAAGTCAACGTTATTAAGTAAAGCCACTTCTTTTGTAGGCATCCAGCAGACATGTTAGAGGAAAGGTACCCTCTGGGTAACAGAAGTTGCTGAAGGCACAGGTGCACAGAGCAGTTTTTTTCTTTAACCCCTTAAGGACCGGACATTATGGGACATTTCCGTCCCATAACGTCCGCATAGGGGCACGTTGACGGGCCGGTACACGTGACCTGTCACGTGTATCGGCGCGTCATTATGGGGCTTGAAATAGATCGCTCCGATCTTGGAGCGGTCTATTTCATGCCCCATTTTTACTTACAGCGCTCCCGGAAGAGCGCTGTAAGTAAAATGTACGTGACGTACCAGGACCGTCAAGGGTCTTTCAAGAAAGTTTACCCTTGACGGTCCTGGTACGTCAAGGGTCCCTAAGGGGTTAATGATGCAGACTTTTTCATCATAATAATAAAAGTATGGCTTTACCTATTGCTACATTAGTAAAGGATTGGGGGGCAATATTATGAAGGTAGTAGTCCTGCTTTAAACTTCAGTATATGTGTGCTCTACATTAGTTTGTATAAACAGAATACTAAGTGTTTGTTCACTTATACAGAGAGGTGTCAAACTATCATATTTATTTATTTTTTTTTCTTTCTGAGATTCTGCCCCCCCCCGTCCTCTTCCTAGCATCTCAAAAGTGCCTCATTCAGTGAGGAAGAGGGAGGCAGAGAACTCTGACAAAGGCAATGGATATTTACATTGCCTTTGTCATGTGGCTTCACCGGAACATGTGACTGCTGTAGTGGTGATGACATGCGCGGAGACACTGTGGAAAGCCTGAAACGTACTGCTCCGGTCCTGTAGCATAGAGTTTTATGTCCCATAAAAAAATTCTTCTAGTTTTGTAGAGGTTAAAAAAATAAACGATGTGCCACAAATCCTATCTTTCAAACCACTATGGTTTGAGAGATATTTGCATTGAAAGTTCTCCCCTTCTCCTGATATCAGCTGTACAGCTGTCAGCAGGAGATTCAAGTCGGCCAACTCGAGGAGACTCTTCAGCGCCGAAATCACGTTTATTGAAAAATAGCTACTTAATTGGAACGGTATACAAAGTGTGCTTGCAAACCAGGTGCACTTTGTAGACTTTTCATATGAAGTAACATGATTTCAGCTCTGCTGCGGAGCCGCCAGCTGGTCCTGGGACCGGGATCTCCTGCTGTCAGCACAGCGCTGACATCTGGAGAAGGGGGGGGGGAACTTTCAATGCGAATATCTCTCAAACCATATTGGTTTGAAAGATGGGATTTGTGGCATATAGTTTATTTATTTTTTTACCTCTAGAAAACTAGAAGAATTTTTTTATGGGACATAGTGTCCCTTTTAAAGGATGCCAATGCGTGACAGTCCTGGTATGTCTGTCTTTAGGTGGTTAATAGGCCTGGTCAATAGTGTAAACTTTTAGTTTTTTTCACTTGTAGGAATTTAGAACTTTCTCCCCAAAGAAGGAAAAACTGCTGTCTAGTTGGCAATGCACTAAGTTGTGAACTTCTCCAATTCCTATGTTATTCTATGGAGCCTATGAGCTAACATCTACCACTTACAACATAGGCTTTATAGAATAACATAGGAACTGGAGGATTCAAGCTCTCTGGAGAAGGTATCGCCTCTTTATCACTTAATGGATTTGAGTCCTTTTTTCACTTTTTTGGTGATGATTTCCTTTTTTAAATGGGGTGTATTAACCTATTGAATGCTAGAGAGGTCTACAACACATTTCAAAGCAATGTTCTGGAGACCTCCCTATTCCCCCCCCCCTTTTTACAAAAAGCTTTGAGATACTGTATACATAGACATACAATAAGGTAGAAGCACATGAAAGACACCTGCCAAACATGCAGGGACCTCATTCTAGCAAGAAATAATAAATACTCAATATTAAGCAGCTGGTGTTGGAACAAAGAACATCGTGGGGGGAGATGACTTCTTCAGTGATGCTACTTTACTACTTCTCTAGTTCCCATGTTATTCTATGGAGCCAATACACCAAGATGTTTTCAACTCTGGATATCTTAGTGCATTGGCTCCATAGAATAACATAGGAACTGGAGAAGTCATATCACTGGAGAAGTCCTCTCCTCTTTATCACCTCTTTATCACACCTTAGTGCATAATCCCCCCCCTCCAGTATATAAATCAAAGATCTATCAAGATAATGTCCAGGAAATAAAAAGAGGGAGATAAAGAGAAGGTGGGAAGGGGAAGTGGACCAAGGAGGAGAACCAGGTCATCAATATATTGAAGCTGGATTATCCAGAAGTCCACCACCCTAGCAATCCTATCAATCTGTCAGGATGTACTAGATCAATCACCTACACCACCCCCTGAGAACATGCCAACCAAGTAGTCAAAGTTTCAATAAAAGCTGGCAGAACTCCTGTAGATATTGTGTGGGTTCTCTTCAGCCTACCAACTGCCGCATCCTATCCCTCCAGTCTAGAACTGTGGGTGGTGAGGGATCCTCAGGAATAAGACCTGGCTGTGTTGATCATGAAGTTGAGAAAGAGGCACTTCAGGAGTGGCCAAAGATAGTAGTCATTAGCATTTGAAGGGTTAAAAGCCCCATTTAAATAACTGGAAATGTATCTGTCTACTATGATGCAGTTGGTATGCTCCAGAACTTCACCTCTCTTATTTAATAATGCACTGAGGGCAGAAGAATTGCTATTTACAGTGTACTTTTGATGGCAAAATGAATAGCACCAAAATGCTACTGAATTGTACATGTTTTTTCTGAATTGGCGAACGTTTGCAAATTTTTTAGCAAATGCTTAAAAGTGGATGTGACTGAAATGTCTGTCCTTTTGTTAGAGGAGCAATTGAGGGAAATTCAGCAAAGCAATTGGCACACCTTTTCATATATCTGTCTAACTTTGTGTTGTGTGCATCAAAACGTGAACAAAACAAATAGTGCCGGCAAAAATAAAATAGTGAATGCTCCTCTTTCTTGCATTCCACCTTAATTGCCTAAACTCCATACAATAACATAGGAATCAGAGCATTTATCTCACTGGAGAGTTTCTCTCCTACGTGTTGTCTCCTCCTCTCTGTATTCGTAATTTCAAATACACAGGAAGATTTCTTGAGACAGGAGCACCTCCTTATTACTTTTGAGCTCTCTAGTCCTATAATATAAAAGGCCAGGTGTATGTCCTATGCAGTCATGAGCAGTAGACTGCCGAACGCACAGAATGCTGGCCCATGTACCCAGCCTTTTACACCTTTACCATTGTTTGGATGATCAACCCTTAATATGTACACTCTTGCTTAAAGGGATAGTAATCCTTTGTTTTATCTTTATTTTATTTTGTAGGAATTAAAAAAACACAAAGAACGATATAAGTCTTATCTCTCAAACCTTTATGGTTTAAGAGATATTGACAAGCAAAGTTTCCCCCTCCGCCCCTTTTACCTAGTGTAAGCCATCTCTTCTCAGATGTGGAATCCAGTCCATAGACCAGACAGATAACAGAAGGGGACACTCTTCTTTGTAAGAAAACAATGAAAGCCTTCCCCCCTTGACAAGTTTTTCAGGTTTTTCCCTTATCTTAATTGAAGATTGTCTCTCTCTGCAGTTTACCTGGGCACCTCCTTTCTGATCTGGCTGAACAGTGTTACATCAGTAAAAGGGGCAGGAGGGGGACACTTTGTCATTGAATTACTCTTGAACTACAACTCTGACAGAATTGAAATAACACTCTCCGAAGTCCAAATACTATGATGATTAATTAGAGTTGCTTTTATTATGAAATATTACTATCCAATCATGTCACTTTTTTTGTGGAAAATATTTGTGCGGCCGACTCCAAAAGGGACTGACAGCGCAGGCACATGGACTTCACTATGGCAAGATGTCCGTGCTTCCTGCTACTGTCAGCCTCCGAAAAAGTCGAAAATCTTTTAAACCAGGTAATATTTCTGGCGACTAGCACTACTAAGCAGCTAGTCACCAGATGAAGACTTAATTAAGATACCGTTTTTGCGGGGTGGTAGTTCCCCTTTAAAGTCAGTGGGGTGCAGTTGGTTTGCTCTAGACATGCATCTCTTTAGATGGAAATAGCTCTGTCACAGATCAATGCACAAGAAGAGAGACCTTGGAACAGAGAGGGCCCCACTTGGTGCATTTATTTTGTGTAAAATTTATAATATGAGCATTTTCCAGTCATGAGACTTAGCAATTCCAGTCAGCTTGAGGGGGGTCACTTTTTATTTATTTATTTACTTTTCTCGTCTCCCAAAGCTCCACATTCAGCCTCTAAAATACATTCCTTGCAAAGTGGTACCATATGTATAGGCAAAATTGTGTTAAAAGTCCCTGATAACCCTTTGAGTGCCAGGAATGTGAGTAAGCAGTGTGTTGCTCTTCTGTCGCTCAGATGTTAAAGCGGTAGTCTCCCTCCTCTGCTAAGAGTACATTTTATATTTTTGGTTCTTGTGGCCTTTATGCTTACTACTTTACATGGCAATTCTCATCTTTGTGTTATGTTGGCCTGATTTTTATTTAAATAACATAATTTATGATTTCCACTTTGGCTTGATACTGATGTGTTTTTAACCGCAGTTGGATGCCAAAGTAGAGCATAGCTGCCAAAGTATGGCTAACATAACCTATATCCCAACATTTAACCCTTTGAATGCTAGAAGGGTATGTAACACATTGCAAGCAATGTGTTGCACACCCCTCTGGCACTAATTTTTCCCTCTGGGCACTCACAATGATAGACAACCAAATTCACCATAAGTAACACCTATGTTTCCCTAGTGCTCCAAAAGGCCACACCATGTCATTTTAAATTTCTAAAAAAGCAGGGATGGAAAATATAATTGTTTTCCTAACCCTTTGAGTGCCAGATGGGGTGTCCAGACACCAATACAGCACTTAGAGAGTTTTTGTTCCTTCAGCTAGGGTATGATGGGAGTTGTAGTTCCTAACAACTGAAGGCTGGAAGATGGCTATCCATGGGTTCATTGTTTTTGACAGGGCTGTGCTATACCCAGATATAGACAGAGCTAACACTGGTGAAAATCATAAGGCAACCTTACGGTTCTGTCAGTAATATGTTTTTGCACTGTCATCCCAGTTCACCATCTTGGCAATGAACTGTAAGGGAACTCTTTGTTGCTGTGGTTTATGCAAGGAAATGTCTGTGGCTCCAGCAAACTGATAGGAAATGCAAATTCCCATTCATTTTAAATGGGGTATCTCCAATGCATTACACACAATGTAAAATCTGTATGACATTTGGACATTTTTGGTTCCCTATGGTGCAGTTACTTCTACATGTGTCCCTATGGGTTTCAGCATCTCCATCTCAACAACTCTTCCCTAAAGCTATTAGAAGTGATGTGCTACGTGAATACTATAGGATGCTTTGGAGAGATTCTAGCCTCCAAGGTGGGATAAAGTTAATACAACTGCAGTTCAAAAGGACCACGGTCAGGCATTAAAGGGATAGTAATACTTTGTTTTAACTTTATTTTATTTTGTAGGCACTAAAAAAACATGAAGAATGATATAAGTCTTATCTCTCAAACCTTTATGGTTTAAGAGATATTCACAAACAAAGTATCCCTTCCCTGTTCAACCAGATCAGAAGGGAGGTGCCCAGGTAGACTGCAGAGAGGGACAATCTTCAGTTAAGATAAGGGAAAAAGCTGAAAAACTTGTCAAGGGGGGAAGGGCTTTCATTGTTTTAATACAAAGAAGAATGTCCCCTTCTGTTATCTGTCTGGTCATACAACCAGATTCACATCTGAGAAGAGATGGCTTACACTAGGTAAAAGGGGCAGGAGGGGAAACTTTGCTTGTGAATATCTCTTAAACCATAATGGTTTGAGAGATAAGACTTATATCATTCTTCGTGTTTTTTTTAATGCCTACAAAATAAAATAAAGTTAAAACGAAGTATTACTATCCCTTTAAGGGGAGTACCTAAGTATGTGGCTATGTGGTATAGGCAACAAAGTGAAATAAACCTTCTAAATCTGGTCAGTAACACTTGAACACAGAGCTGGATAGTCCTGAAGTCTTGTAATGATCGAGAGTAGACAGTGGTTATCAATTCCAAATCTGATTACTGCAATGAGTGGGCACTAGAGGGCTGAGCTTGGAACACTCCCATGGGCCTACTATGTTGTACATAGTCCATTGTCCAAGTTCAGTTCTTAAGGGCCACCAACAGGCCAGATTAAGCAAATATGAGTTAATCAGTGGCTCACTTATTTTGACTGACACCTGTGCTTAAGCAGGGAAATCCTTACATCCTGTCCTATGGGTGGCCCTATTTTATGTAATACGTTCCCTTCCATTTTAATGAGAAAATAACCTATGAGGATGTTATGCCAATCCATCCCTTCCCTTGTTCCTCCACAGCTAAATTTCTTATACACGCAATCATCCTCTCCCGCATGGACTATTGCAACATTCTTCTATCTGGCATTCCTGCTTCCCATCTCCAAGCACTTCAATCTATACAGAATGCTGCAGCACGAATTACTCTTCTGTCACCTAGGTTTGTCCCTGCCCCACTCCTCCTCAAAACTCTCCAATGGCTGCCTATCAAACTCCGGATATCTTACAACATCTTACTTCTCTCTTTCAAGACACTTCTCTCCTCTACTCCTTCTTACATTTCCACTCTGATCTCCCGTTATACCCCATCCCGCCACTTACGTTCAGCCAGTGACTGTCTTCTCTCAGCTCCTTTTTGTCTCTACAGCTCTGTCACGTATCAAATCTTTTTCTCTCATTGTTCTGTATCTATGGAATGCTCTACCATCCAACCTGCGCCACTGCACCTCTCTAATAACCTTCAAATCTCACTTGAAAATGCACCTCATGGGTAAAATCTCAACATGCTAGAAAGCACTGATGTTGTACAATGAACGCTCTTATAAACTATTTACATTACTGATGTACTCTATCATCAGAACTAGCACTGTATTCAGCACTTGACCCTAATGTACTCTGTATGTCTCCCATTACCACTTCAGATTGTAAGCTTTCAGGCAGGGACCTCGCACCCAATGTTTCACTCTATAAAGCACCTGTAACCCTGTATTGTTTAAACCCTGAAATTGTAAAGAGCTGCGTACACTTGTGGCACTATATAAATAAACATATTCGTTCGTTCACCTTTCATTGCAAGCTGCAGTGTAGAATTATTACAGAGGTGCCTTCTGTTCTTACCTGGCAAAATAATTTTGTAATGTCCCAAATGGTCCAAAGCACTAATGTTATATAATCCACTGCACCCATGTCTACTGAGGAATCCGAGGAGTGAAGTGGAAGTTGGCAGATTGTGGTTGGCTGAGGGGGATGGAAGCAACTTCTGCAACACTGCTTCTGTGTACCAGATGGATGCCCAATTCATTGTAAAGAAATGTTTGACAACCCTCAAGCAGTCAAAGGGTTAACTCTGTTGTGATGCAGTCCTAACAGTAAAGCAGTGGAGGAAACCTATCTCTCCAGCTGTGGAATTTATTGCAGCTGCCCTCACCCTCTACCATTTAGTGGCTGGCTGAAGATGAAGGGAGTGGAAGTCCAAACACAGTTTGAGGACCCCACAGGTTGTTCACCTGTATTGTAAAGTACCTGACTTGTTTGTTCTCTAGAATGCTTATTTTTTTTTTTTTTCCTGTGAATTGGAGGATTCAGAAAGAATTGCTGTACGTAGCACCGCAGTTGTATGCCTGACATCAGGACTTTGAAATTCCCGATATCCCATATAACAGGGAGTGTGGTTTTATTTTTGAATAACATGGATGACTGGGACATGAGTGAAAACATTAACCCTTTTGGGTGCCAGTAGGGTGTCTAATGCAATGCATCCCCCTGGCATTCTGTGTTAATCTATATTGTACTGGCTCATGATGAACAGCTAGAATTTTATTTATTTTATTTATTTATTTAGAAAATGTTTTACCAGGAAGAATACATTGAGATTTCTCTCGTTTTCAAGTATGTCCTGGATCCTATGTTAAAAAGAGGGTGGTTTATATAAAAGGTGGTACCGTGTTAGCTGTAGAAAAAGCAGGAGAGTAAAGGTGATAACTTTATTAGCTAAGTGGCTCTAGAATACAAGCTTTCAAGACGAGTTTTCTTCTTCAGGTATATTTAGTAATCATAATATGTCTGAAGAAGAGAACTACATTTGTCTTGAAAACTTGCATCCTGCTCAGTTAGCCAATAAAGGTATCTCTTTTATTCTTACCAGTCTCCTGCAACAGAAAAGTGATTCTAGATCTGCAACTGCCTTACAGGGGACCAATGAAAGATCTACACATTCCCACTAATTCCAGTGGGGTTTTTAACCCTTTGAGTGCCAGTAAGGTAGCAATCACAATGTAATATATTGGATATTTCCCTGGAATTCAAAAGGTTAGCACTTTTAAATATTTGAAGTCTCCAGTGCAAGTAAAAAAATAAAAAATAAATTGTTTAAAGTCCCCTCTGGAGGGTATGTGTACAAAGACAACTAATGGAGCAATTCTGAGGTCATCCAACCGTGCCTCAGGAAACCTATAAAAATTGTCATTTATTAGCATTTTATAATTATATAGAGAGAGATCAAAATAGAGAAATGTACGCACTCACGGTTTAGATGTCAATATAAACTGTATTAAAATTGCATCAATTAGTCATCCATAACCAGTATCAGCACAACCAGCAGCAATGTTTCGATCCGCTCAACGGGATCTTTGTCAAGGGCTTTAATACAGTTTATATTGACACCTAAACCGTGAGTGAGTACATTTTTCTGTTTTGGTCTAGAGTACAGCACCCGGTGGGTGGAGAGTGGTCTTAATCGTGTGTTAAATGTTAGTGCCAATTATATACCTATTTTGTGTGTATATATGTGTACTCTGTTACACATTTAACACCTTAAGGACCCATGGCTTGATTTCCGTTAAAGACCCATGACGGGCCTGGACCATCATGGAATTCCGGGTTCACTGCACGCCATTCAGGGAGTCCGGAATCGGATCCAGGCAAAAAAAAAAAAAAAAAAGGTCCATGGTCCTTAAGTGATGGCTGCCTGTGTGCGTGGCCGGTCCCTAAGGGGTTAAACCACAAAGTGTGCTGATCTTACACTGGCCATTAACCCTTTGAGTGCCAGAGGTAGCTTGTGACATGGCTCAGTTGGTTAACGCACCAGCTGTAGAATTTGTTCAAACCGCAAGGTCGCAGGGTCAACTCAGCCTTTCATCCTTCCAAGGTAGATAAAATGAGTACTATTAAAGGGATAGTAATACTTAAAATGTAAAAAAAATATGTTGTAGGGTTTATCCCCCTGAGTAAAACAAGAGTACTCCCACTGCTGAAAGGTGTTTCATTCAAAAGTTATTCATTTTCAAATTTGAATTTTTTAGGTGCAATATCAGTGGCCTGAAACTGTACAGTGGCACTGTTGCTACACCATCCTATGGAGATTTATGGTCCCGGGACCAGAGCTGTCCATAGGATTGTGTAGCAACAGTGCTACTGTACAATTTCAGGCCACTGTGATATTGCACCTAAAAAATTCAACTTTGATAATTAATAACTTTTTAATGAAACACCTTTTAGCAGTGGGAGTACTCTTGTTTTACTCAGGGGGATAAACCCTACAACATATATATATATTTTTTTACATTTTAAGTATTACTATCCCTTTAAATTGGGTAATAATCTCTATACCCTCAGGATATACTTGAAAACGAGAGACAAACTCATAGCAATGCATTGACTACCTCTCTGGCACTCAAAGGGTTGAAGTTTCAAAATCGTAGAAACTACCAACTGATCAGTGCATTTCATGTTCCACTAATCCATATCTGATGCAAGAAACTGAAGGCCTTGTGTATAAATGCAAAGCAGCTGTACTAGGCATAGAAATTCCACAACTCGCCATTTGATTTTATTTAAATGGAGTTTTTAACTACTTTAATGCCAGAGGCCTCCAACGCATCTCTTAGCACTGTATTGGAGACCTAGCATTCAGGGAATTAGAAGTCCCATTTAATCTTTTGAGTGCCAGATGCGTTACACACCACCCCACCTGGCACTCAGAGGTTAAATCAATGGGAATCAATGGGTGTTTTCACTTATTCCATGTGGTTCAGATTATTTCCTCCAGAATTGCCTCTTTAGCGTGATGAATAAGACACTTAATTTGTCATAGCACGTCATCTGGTCCTTATGGGGTTAACCATGCCAAAGTCCTTGTTGATAATGTTTTCTGTGCAACTATAATTTATTTTTATTACTCTCTAGGAGATGACCTGGTTAGTTACACATTATCAGCACTCGGCTATGCTGACAGGAGAAAAGAGAAAATATTTCCATGCAGTAAACAAACTAAGGGGTATAGGTATAAAGACTAAAAATTGGCAATTTTTATTTTTTTTGCATTTAATTTCACCATTTTGATCATAGGGGGGGAACGCTGTCTTAACTCTTTGAGTGTCAGAAGGGTAACACAAAGTGTTAAAGTGACCAGTAAAATGATCTTGTTTCAAGGTATGAACCACTTGGATACTAAAGATGGAGGCAGACTAGATGGGCCGAATGGTTCTTATCTGCCGTCAAATTCTATGTTTCTATCTTGCATCCAAGTGGTTAAATTGGGCCAAAAATGTAGGCAAGGGAAAACCGCAAAGCTAGGCGAGTGTAAAAACAGTATTTTCTGAAGTGGAAAGGAAGCAAAGGAAAAGCGCAAGTGGTTACACTCTGTAGTGTAGAGAACGTACATGGCAGTCTTTTACCAAGGTAACAGAAGTGAAGTCCTAATTATGAACGATAAACAGAATTCCAATTGATAAACATGTGATTCTAGTTTTGCTAATCAGACACCTAAGTGCCATAGATTATCTGTGGTTATGTTGCACTGCGTTCACATCTGACCTGTGCCACAGTGTGATAAACCTGTAGTAAACTGTTACAAGGCCAATAAATGGGAGAGGTGGGTTTTTATAATAACTAGGAAGCTAAAAACAATAGCCAAAAAAGGACTCTTTGGGCCATATGTTCAAAGAAAATTTAAATGCGATTCTTGAGCATGTCACCTTCACCAAAAGGGACAAATTCAATTCCCTAGTGATCTACAGTGGGCTTTTAACTCTTTGAATTCTAGGGAGGTCTCAGTTTTATTGCAAATTCATCATGATCTGCATAACAACTATGGGGATACTGGTGTAATAACAAACAGGGTGCATCCCTGTGTACATCAGTCTTCTAGTTGAATGGACCACCAACACCCTATAGGTTGTTAAATGGCAATACAGGTTTCTTGGTCTGGAGGTGTGAGTGCCAGTTATTGACCACAGGGAATGTGAATGACATGACCATATGACCAATAAATTGTTGAAAGTATTTATTCGGGTGGGTCATGGCAAAGGCTTCTTTTTGTACATTGTTTTTCAAGTTTAAGGCCGTTTTTAGCTTTGATAAAGCGGCTGGTGCCAAGAAACGCATAAGCGTTATAGCCTTATTATTTTATCCGTATTAAAATTGAATTTGCGTTTTAACTACAAGCCTCCGTCTGATCTCTTGAGAAGTTCATCTCTGTGAATCATGTGAACAGAGTGAATCTCAGTGTGCAATTCTGTCAGATTAGTTGGTATCAGCTATTCTGACCACACTCTTTTGAGTATATCTTTATATATTAATCTGTTGTAGTGTAAGCAATATTACACCATATTGGTGCTTTCTCATTCTAGGTACTTGTGTGTGTTTCACTGCTACTGGATATGGGGAATACTGGTAGTGTGAAAGCTCTATCTGCTTTGGAGGCTGCAGTGCTTATTGCAAGCTGCAATGAATGACTGATTGACGCTGATGTTGGCTAATCATGCTTGGCTGACTTTCTCATTTTTTGACCCTCGCTCATGTCATCCAGGTCATAGGCGATATGAAACTTGCTCTTGCTGTGAACTAGGCCAAAAATATAATGTATAGAATTCTATGTATAGTTTTTGTGTTTAACCTGCCACTATTATTTAATTTTTGTTTTAAAATGGCTTTTCTTAGTTCTTGGGGAAATTTATTATTCTTTCTGTAGCCCAGGTCTCTCTGACATTTCTGATTCCCTTTTAAGAAATATTAGTAAGCACAGCATGGAGCATCTTTATGCTGGGACCAACTCTTATCTACCTAAATGTATCCATCTGTTTGAATTTAGCATTTCTGAAATGCAGTTTATTTTATGTCGAGCCACAGCAAGGTCAGAAATGATTGTTATTGCCATTACATACGTTTTTTTCCTTCAGTATTTCTGCTTCTTTGGATGGCTTCTAAAAGGTGTTTTAAAAATTGCCTTACCCCATGCAGACTCTTGTGTGCTAGTATTGTCATCAATGTGTTTCCCACCCGTACGGTCATCAGTGTGTTAACGTCAACAACATTCAAACATTAACCCCTTAAGGACCGGGAAAATCTGAGGTCGTTTTCCCTTAAGGACCAGAGCAATTCTGACCTTTTTGACTATGTCTTTGTTCAACAGTGTTTTCCCTCTTAGGCTTTTATTTCACCCCCATAAATTATATACTGTTTTTTTAAGCATAAATAGGGCTTTCATTTGATACCCTATTTATATGGATAACCCACCATTCACTTTATTAAAATTAAAAAAAAAAAAAGGTTAAAAAATGTAAAAAAAAACACCATTTTTGATTTTTCTCTTGGGATCAATTGGCCACAAAGGGTTACATTTTTATGGAGACTGCATGAAAGGTATGACTGGTCAGTCATACCTACAAAATGCGCAGTTTAAAGTGGCCACTATCCCCCCTGGGTGAAAATCCCCATGTCCCTTTTTCCCACCCTATTTTGACACTTTTTTGTCCCTGGCATTTGGTGGTGTATATAAGTGTATTACATGGCTCCACAACAATCACACTTGTAATATTGTTTAATTATGTTTTTGTTTTTTTTGTTTTTTTTTTTTAAATAAAAATGTTTTTGGAAAAAAAAAAAAGTGTGTTGTGTGGTTTTTTAAAGTGTAAAATTGCAAGTCAAAAATTGACCTGCATTTAGCCAGCCTCCTGCACCAGCAGTGAAGGGTTTAATACCCCCAACTGCTGTATTTTTTTTAACCACTAGGTGTCTCCCGTTTACTTCTGTCTCCCTTACTTTGAGAGCAAGGGAGACAGAGGCAGACGAGACAGGCACAGACAGCATGCTTTGCATACTGCCTCTGTCTGTCACTATGCCGGTACATGTGATCGCTGATACAGCGATCGCATGAACCGGAAGAAGGAAGAAGGGCTGAGACTGAATGCCCCGGTCTCGGAGCGCTCAGTCTCAGCCTGGATTTAATGATAGCAGTGTGCACGGAGGCACGCTGCTATCATTTAAGCCATGACGGTCCTGGACCGTCATGGGTCGTTAAGGGTATAACAACCCATGACTATGCAGGACCGTCATGGGTCCTTAAGGGGTTAAAGCCATCCATTATTTTATTTATTTATAGTAACCGGGCCGGATAAACGCGCCAACACACAATTGCCATACTTGGACCAGAAAACATAATGGCTCCTATGAATTTTGCCCATCAAGAGTTAATCCTTTTTGAGTGCCAGAGGGGTATGTGATGCATTGCAAAGCAGTGTGTTGTGCACCCCTGTATCACTGAAAGAGTTAATTCGCCATGGATGGTATGTCCATGGAGGCAAACATGATTGACATAGGACTTCAAACTCTGCTTGTTGCATTTAGTAATCTTATCCCTTTAGAGCACCAGAGGGTTGGGTTGCATTGTGCACCCCTTTAGTCCTTAACCTTTTGAGTGCCAGAGGGGTACGCAACGCATTGCAAAACAATGCGTTGTGTACCCCTGAGGCACTCAAAGGGTGAAGTAGGCTTTTGCACTTTTCCTGCTTTAGTTTGAAAAACTGCAAGCAACTGACATGTCTGCCTCCATGGCTCTGGCATCTAGGACTGATTGATGATGTTCAAGTAGGATTTTCTCTCCATAGTGGGTGGGTTGTCTTTAGTTACTACTCCCTCCTCTGTAAGTAGAAGTATTATAAACTTAGTCTTACTTGTGCAGTTCCTTGCCTAGCTCTTGTCCCACCTTCTGCAGGAGCTGAAGTTGCTAGTGGCAACCTTATTTCTATTTGTTACACAGGTGAGTGTGATTTCGCTGCAACCAATGGGTATCATCAGCTGCATCTCTGAATTCTGCAGTACCAAATCTGGGAAGAAGGGACACAGCATGGACGCTCATGGCTGTATGTGAATACACACATTGGACTAATAAGACTGCCTCAGAATGCACTGGGAACATAATTATCATTTGAGGGGTTAAAAGCCCCCATATAAACCTAGGGGTATTGTTTTATTTGTCCCTGTGTTTGATTTGCTCCAGAACTGCCCCTCTTTGATTTCTGCTTATGACCCTATATGGCTTACAGTATGGTGTTATAACCTTTACAATTTGTGCAAGTACCTGTTCTAGTTATACTGAGCCTGGTGAATGGGAGCAAACCATTGTGTAAGATAATTTTTTTTTTTTTTTTCTTTTATTTCAGGGGAAGACTCCAAAAGCATTTTATAAAGCAATGTGTTGGAGACTTTTCTAGCATTTAATGGGTTAAAAGTCCAATTTAACCCCACACATAGTTTCACTAAATTCTTAACAGTTTTGAACTATTCATGCCCATATCTCCCATAATTTCAAATGGCAAAAGAGGGGAATTTTTGTTTTTATGGGGGGTGTCTGGAGGCGTGGCTACTGGGTGACCTCATCAATGTTTTAGGTTATGTCATGATCTGTTGACACCTCTTTGTGTATCAGAATAAATTATTTAGAGCAAGACCAAAGTATTTTATTTACACAGACTAATTTATAAACACATATACTGAAGTTTATACAAACATTAGTGTGAGTTTTATTGCTGTGAAGCAATGTGAAAAACATATATACACACCCCACTGTGTGATCTCCTAAAAAGAGGGATACCAGGATGGGAAAGAGGGAGAGTTGGGAGGTTTGCATCTACAAATCCTTCCACAGCTCACTCGTAAGATGCTGTTGGTGTTGAGAGCATGAAAGTACTGTTGTAGGTGCTGTGGGATAATGACTTGTTTGTGCAGGGAAATGTCTAAGGGTTGGCATCTGTGTTTATGTGATTTTTATTGTGCCAATGTTTAATTATAAGAAGTACTGTTGTAAGCGGCAGAGAATTTGAAAGTGACAAACAAATTCTTAAATCTTAGAAACCTTGTTTTTTAGCCAATACCAACAAATAAATCTCCCGTTTCACTTACTGCATGTTTAACACCTTGGATGCTAGAATGTTTCTTTGCAATGCACTGGAAACTTCTATAGCATCCAAGGGGTTAAAGATAATTCCACTTTCAGTGGTATTCTAACAGTTTTATCATAAAAAGCTATAATGCTAAATATTTTCTAAATTGCAGCTTTAATATAGAACATAAATATAGGCAACTTGAAAGCTCTTTCAAAATCACCCAAGTTGTTATGTTTGTCCCACTTCAACCCTTTGAGTGCTAGTGGGGTACGGAATGAATTGATTTACACTCAGTGGCACTCAAAGGATTAAAAGAGAATTGTGTCCTAGTGATAAGTGGCTTTAACCTTTTGAGTTCCAGAGGGGTATGCAGTGATTTGCTCTGACACAGGTTAGATGTGGACACACCCCTGTGGCACTCAAAGCATAATTTGTTCAGCAGGTTAACTTGGCTAGGCCTGACCTCCACTGCAAAGTGATAACTGTGGGTGAAATGCACCTGCATTACCATTGGCTGGAGGCGGAAGGTCCAGAAAGTCCATTGAAGGAAGCGGGTGGAAAATGCAAGCATGCCGCCCGCCCCCCCCCCCCCCCCCCCAGGGAAGATGGGACACAGAGCTTAACACAGATCACTGTATTCAAGTGCAGCAAAAGAAAGTAAGGCTTCATTTGACATCAGGTCGCCCTGGGGGGGGGGGGGGGAAGGTAGCTGGCAGCAATAATTTTTTTTTAGTAAAGGGGAAAACAAGGGTGCGTATTATACGTAGGCACTCTTGTTTTCCCCTAAAATCTTGGGCATAATATACATCTATTTTGTTAGCCTTTATTTTCATGCTCAATTCAACAAAATCGTGAGCAAACCTATTTCCTAGTGGTCTTCACACTGGAAATAGCACATGTGCATGTTTCTTGCATTCCACCCTTTGTCTCTGTGGTTTTTTTTTTTTTTTTTATTTATTTTCTTCCATCAACTTAAACTTCAATAGGAACCTGTGATATAAAAGGGAATAGTTTTTTTCAGTTTACCGTTATTTTCTTTTCCTGGTCACGAAGAGGCAGCGTTCACTAGATACCCTTTTGTAAACGCTGCCGATGAGTGACCAGGAAAAGGGATAACATTTTTTCAGCTTACCATTTATTTTCCTTTTCTGGTCACGAAGAGGCAGCGTTCACAAAAGGATATCTAATGAACGCTCTCTTCTCTCAGGAAATGATAATAATGGTAAATTGAAAAAAAAAAATATTTAACACATCATGTTCAATAGAATTCATCCCCTAGGTATGTGCATGCCTCCGTCAGGTATGTCTAGCTAGTTATCTATGACCTAAAATCTGTAGTCTCCTGTATAAAGTGATTGCTGCCTCTAGATGGTTTCCCCTAAAGACAATCAATGGGCTTTAGTAGACCTTCAGCTTGTAAGGGTTACAAGTCTTTGTCAGAGTGTAAATGTAAACAGTTAGCAGTGGTCTTCAAATGGAGATCAAATACAAAAGAAAAAACGATCTAGGTATAATAAAAAAAAAACAAAAAAACATAAAAACAAAAACCAGTATTGGTATATAATTATATGGGTGCTCTAACACTACATATAAATGAAAAAAAAAAAATATAATTGGAAACATACAAAAATTAAAGAGGTAGCTACTATCCTATCTATAGTGTGCCCAGTCAGAGTAAAATAAACACAATGGAGAGAACTCTGCATATATCTACTAATAATAAATACATGTATAAATGAATGAGGTGGTAGAGTACGATTAATTTATTAACAATAAAAAAATGTATATCAATATGACCTATCACTAAGAATTAAAAAGTCTATTGTATGCATAAAATGGCTAAAAAATAGTTATTATATAGAAGCATAGAGGCTGCAGAATAAAAGCAAGCACAGACACCTCTCACGTAAATAAATGTCTCTATATAGATATTCAGATGATGGTGACAACAGGACTGCTCTTTCTGACAATTGTAGAAATATGAAGCAGTTGGTCAGTCAGGATAGTATTGGCTGTATCTGTATAAGTATGCAGGAACTAGGTGACTCACAGTCTCCCCCTGTCTCTCACTTTGAAGTGCCAGCTCTCTTTGCTGATTTTCTTCAATGGCCTCCAACTGTTGGGGGAGATTCACTAAGCGGTGATAAAGTAGAGATGACTTCTTCAGTTTATCACTGTTACATGAGCTCCAATTCGTATTTTATTTTATGGCGCCTATACACAAAGGCTGTCTAGAATAACATAGGAACTGGAAAAGTTGTCTCCACTTTATCACCGCTTAAGGACTATGTGAGGTGGTATGACCGTCACGGTCCTTATACCCTTAAGGACCAGTGACTGTCATAGCACGTCACGTGCTTTTAACTTACAGCGCTCTACCGGGAGCGCTGTAAGTAAAAACGGGGCCTAAAATTGATCTCTTAGGCCTCAAAGCGGCGCGCCGGCATGCATAACAAGTCATGTGTACCGGCGCGTCGGCAAGGATCAAAGCCATCCTTAAGGGAAGGTAACATCCCTGGACTGCTGGTCCTTAAGGGGTTAATGAATCTCCCTGTCCATTGTATGCTCCGTATGTGCATACGCTGATACAAACGGCTGTCTCAATTGTTGGGTGTCCTGTCTCTTCAAAATATATAAAAAGTCTGATATTACGGGTATAAAGGTGTATGTAGCCTCTAGTGTGCTTTCCAATAATATATTAAGTCCTACTATGCTTTTTGTGTTTGAAGCAAGCACTTCCTCAGGCAAAAAAATGCAATGATTGTGTACATATTGCACAGTGCGTTAGCTTCTGTTGAGCAAGCATTGCTAGGTGAAAATGCTGACACTTTTTTTTCCAAGGTCTAGATATAGATCTTGAGTGGGCAACATGAGGCTACAGCTTCCATCAGTCCAGCGATAGCTGGAGGACCTCATGTTGCCAACCCCTGATACAGATTGTTTATTTGATAGCAGGCTGCACTTTGTAATAGTTCTTGGTAATCTGTTTAACCAATCTATGCAGGAGAGCCCACTGATGAGACACCCTCATATTCTATTCTGAAGTTCTTTATCTCTTCCTCTTTGCCATATTCTTGTTAACTGTTCTTAGAATTGAGATTCGGAATGCATTGAACATGAAACATTTCAAGATTTTGCAAACTTGGGTGACCAAATATGTTTGTCAAAATCTGAGAGTAAATGTGTTGTCTAAAGATACAGCCGTTTTATTACTTTTAACCCCTTTGCGACCACTGATGTGCCAGGGCCGTAACTGTAGTCCAGCACTTAAGGACCAGTGACGGTCCTGGCACGTCATGGAGTTCGGGGCTCCTGGAGTGGCATGCAGCCCTGAACCTAAAGTTAAAGCCCCGTGGTCACCTCCAGCTGCGCATGCACACGTCTGCCCTTAAGGGGTTAAAGGAAAACTACGGGGGAGATTTACAAAAAAAAAAAAAAATTATTAGTGTACATTTAAGAACTGTCTCTAAAGTTTATAATGTCGGATCATATTTATAAAGCAGTAGTCAAGTTTGCAAATGTCGAACTGATAAAATTCGCAACTGAGAATATTTTTTTTTTTTTTTTTTTTTTCATATCTGTAATGGTCGCTCATACCTTAAGATTTAATCATGAGCTGTTTATTTTTGGCATACTTGGCAAACTTCTTTATAAATGCATTGCACCACCATTCTTATTTGGGCAAAACCATTTCTATTCCACTTTTCAGTCAACTGACTGGAGTTAGCTAGAGAAAATGTCACTAAATGTTTATACATATCCTTATGTCCCTTTTGGGGGAGATGTATAAAAAGCCTTCTTACTGTATCTTTAAGGATTGTCTGTAAAAAAATCTTATTTCTCTGTCATCCAATACATGTTACTGGTAACTCTGGGTAGGTGATCCGCCCCTTTAAGTAGGCAGGAACAATTCTAGAATTGTATGCAGGGGGTAGAGCCTACCTTCCCTCCTTGGCTGCAGCTAGCCAACCAGCTCCAGTAAGATTTGTTCCTTGGTGAAGACACAGGCAAGAGAACAGTTCTGCTATAGTTTTTAGAATTTTTTTTTTTTTTTTTTTTTTTTTATTATTTGTTAGAAATGGAATACCACCATTAGGTGGATTACCATAACTGACAATGCCCTTAGATGTGGCTAGCACAGTAACCAGGTGCTTTTTGTGGACCTTAAGCCCTGGGGGGGGGGATCTTGGCTAAAAGTTCTTTCCTCAGGAGTTTCCCACCGGGGTTTTTCCTGTGGAGTTCTTATTACACACTCCTGCACTCACTAGGTTTATCTGTATGTCTGTTGGGTGTTTTGGAGCAGGTTTGTGTGGTACCTTAACCCTTTAGCTGCTGGTTTTGTATCTTTGGGGTTATTGACACTTTCCCTACTGGGTTCAGTGTTTTCTGGGTCTCCTAATATGTTCTAGTTCTGTTTCATGTACTTTTATTTTTTACTTTTCAACTTTGCAAAATTTAAGTAAAGGTGCACTTTACCGCATAGATGCCATTGCTCCATTCACTTCTATGGGACTGCGCAGTCTGGGACATATCTCTGCAATTGTTCAATGTAGTGACTTCAGATATGGCTCATTTTAATTGTCTGCCCTTGCTCTTTCATCTGGTTCACGTTTCAAGTGTGTTGGGGGGCTTCAGGCACTGTTGAGGTACTTTTTCTAGGGAAACTACATTTCCCACGAGCGCTTGCTTCACGTGCTCGTTTCTGATTGGCTCCTGCCACGGCAACCATTTTGTGTCTTTTTAGAATGAGTATCCTACACAGGGCTTGAACTCTCCTGCTCTCCTCTGCAGATTAACCCATCTCCTGCCAGATAAGTGTATTTTAGCGAAACCTTAATCTTACACACTGTAATTGGGTGGTTCTTTATACTATAACGTTTTTGACACTGTGAGAATGTCTAATCCATTGGAGCTTGGGGCCAGGCCTAAGACTAAGGACGCTGGGGTCTCTGTGTCCCCTATTGCGCATTGTTCCTCATGTCATTCAGGGTTGCCTAGAGAATTTTCAGGTCATTTATACCCAGCATGTTCTGATGTTCCTGAGTCTCTATCCGGGACCTCCAGCCATGCTAGAGTTCAAGGCTGCTACTAGGGCCTACATTGCAACTCTTTCCATCCTAGCTACAGGGGGTCTTCCATTCATGGCAGACCCCCTCTTCAGTCAAATCTTCCCTGCCTAAACCGCAGGAGGTACCTGACGCAGGGCTCAAAATTTCCACTCGCCACTAGCCAATGGCGAGTGAAAATTTAGCCCTGGCGAGTAGAAATTCAGCCCTGGTGGGTATGTTATGGCTTGCAGTGGTGAGTAACTTTTCAGGTCTGGCTAGTAGCAAAGGACTTCACATTTTAAGCCCTGCCTCACGTATCAGATTCCTCTGAAGAGGAACTGTTAGTGCATTCAGATGTTGAGGAATGTTCTGCTATGGGCTCCTCTCAGTTTTTTGGGGACCCCTTTGAGGCTGATCCTGAGCCCTCGGCTGAGGGCCTGATCAGGGCTGTCTTGACTACCCTAAACATTCCCTTAGTTCAGGAGGTTTCTTCAGATCCCTCTGATGTGTTTCAGGAGCCTAAAAACCCCTTACTTGTTTCCCACCTAACCCCACTCTTGACCTCCTTGTGCCTGAAGAGTGGAAGTCTCCAGACAGGAAACCTTCTGTCTCCAAGAAATTTGCCAAACTTTATCCCTTTTCTGAGGCCTTGCTTGCTCAGTGGGTTCATCCTCCCAAGGTGGATGCTCTTATCTCCAGGCTATCCAAGTCTACTGCCCTGCCAGTATCTGATGCGTCTGCTCTAAAGGACTGGCCTGACAAGAAAATTAAGGTCTCCCTCAAGTCCATCTTTGCCACTGCTGGCTCTGCATGTGTCCAGCATTCGCTGCAGCATGGGTAAACCGGGCCATTGCGATCTATACTGAAAGCTCACCTGGCTGTCCATCAGGGTGCTCCTACTTTGGATATGTTGCGCCTTTTTGCCAACATTTCTGAGGCACAGCACTGTTTCTGCTGCCTTGTTTGGTGGCTGGGTTTTCCATCATGTCTGTGGTTGCCCGACAGGCTCTTTGGCACAAGATCTGGTCTGCTGACACTGCTTCCAAGAAAGCATTGCTTTCCTTACCTTTTCAGTGTACTTCTTTGTTTGGGCCAGATCTTAAGGATCTGATCAATGAGGCCACAGGGGGTAAGAGTACACTTCTACCCTTGGTTCCTAGGAAGAAAACGCTGCTTAAGCTTAACTGGTATTTTTGTTCCTTTCAGAATGAGGTACGTTCGGTGAACCAAATGGTTCCCTCAGCTCCGCGTACCTCCTCCAAGCCCAAACAGCAATGGAAGCCCAAGGTCTCCTCCAAGCCCAAGGCTTCCAAGCCTTCTTTGGCATGACTCACCCAACCTGGGTCCACACTCTGCTGTGGGTGGTCGTGTGCGACACTGTCACAGCATTTGGGAGGATTCAGTGACGGACCCATGGGTTTTGCAGGTAGTGACGGAAGGGTACAGGATCCCTTTCGCTTCTTTCCTTCTCATACACCTCAGGCCGCAGAGAAACGCCGTCTGTTCGGTATTGTTCATGCTCTTCTGGACAAGGACGTTCTAGAGCCGGTTCCAGTTCAGGACAGAGGTATGGGTTTTTACCTCTGTGGTCTCCCAGAAGTATGGTGACTGTCGTCCCATTTTGGATTTAAAGGATCTCAATTTCTTTGTGATCCGGAACCCATTATGACCAGGAGTCTCTACGCACGGTGATTGCTGCCAAGTCCCTGGAGGAATTCCTTGCTTTTCTGGATCTTCAGGACGCGTATCTACACATTGCCATTCATCCAGAGAGCCTGCAGTACCTCCGATTTTGCCTGCAACCGGGGACATTTTCAGTTTTCAGCTCTTCCTTTTGGTCTGACAACAGCTCCTCAAGTCTTCAACCGAGTCCTGGGAGCCTTAGTGTCCGTCTTCCACCGGAACGGCATCAGAGTTACTCCATACATGGACAACCTGCTTCTGAAAGCCCCTTCTGCAGAACCTCTTCATTACCAGATTCAGCAATGCATTCATGCTCTCACCCATCACGGGTGGATCATTATCTTGGACAAGTCGGATCTTGTCCCATCCCAGTGTCTGGTCTTCCTGGGCCTCCTCTTCGACACTCTGAAGAGCATGGTGTTTCTTACTGACGAGATAGCTCACCAGATCGCCCACAGGATTTCTGCGGTTCTGACTCAAGATCCAGTTCCAGCAAAGAAGCTGTCCTCTCTAGTGGGGAAATTCATCTCCACCATAGAAGTGGTTCCATTTGCCATGGAGCACTCCAGGGTGATCCAGGTGTGCAGGGGTCAGCCGGACCTTCTGAAGATGTCAGTTTCTCTTCCTCTTCATGTGGAACTGAGTTTGTCATGGTGGCTCGACCTCTCCAATCTGCTGAAAGGCAAGTCTTTCCTGGTATCCTTCTGAACCACGGTGATTATGGATACCAGCCTCTCCAGCTGGGGAGCGGTCCTGGGTCGCCTGAGCGCTCGGGGTCTGTGGTCTCCAGAGGAATCTGTCCTTCCCATTAATGTGTTGGAGCTTTGGGCGATATTTCATGCCCTTCGTCATTGGATATCTCAGCTGGAAGACTGTCCAGTCCGGGTAGAGTCCGACAACACCACAGTCGTGGCTTACATCAACAAGCAGAGTGGAACAAGAAGTCTCGGCGCTTGGGTAGAGGTCAAGGCTATTTTGTCTTTGGCAGAAGAACATGTTCCTGCCATATCCGCAGTGCACATTCCTGGAGTAGACAACGTCATGGTGGTCTTCCTCAGTCGACACACAGTGGACCGAGGAGAGTGGGAGCTGCACCCAGAGGTGTTCACCCTCATTGTTCAAAAGTGGGGTCTTCCTTACATCGACCTGATGGCTTCAAGACACAACAGGAAGGTTCCGAGGTTCTGCTCTCGTTGGAGGGACCCTCTAACTCTTGCGGTGGATGCAATGTCCATTCCTTGGTTATTCCCTCTTGCCTACATTTTTCCTCCCCTCCCAATGTTGCACAGGGTGTTAGGTGTTCGGAGTTCCACATCAATCAGGAGATTGTGGTGCCCTCTTTCTGCCTTGACTCCACCTCTGACAAGGAGAGGGATCTCCATTTGTTAGACGTGATGCATAGACTCATTGCGAAGCACATAAAACTTGAACAACACATTAGACTGCCTGATTGTCTCATCATCCCTGTGGGTCCTGGGGCAGGAAGACCTGCCTTGAAACTGACTATTGCTTCTTGGATCAAGTCTTCTATTCGTAAGGCCTACGAGCTAAGGAAGAAGCCTGCTCCCATTTGGGTCACAGCTCATTCTATTAGATCTATTGGGGCTTCTTGGGCTTACAAGAATCAAGCCTCCACTGATCAGTTGTGCAAGGCTTCCACTTGGTAGTCTGTGCACACCTTTTCGAAGTACTACCATGTTGATGTGCTGGCATCGGCTGATGCCAGCTTTGGGAGGAAGATCCTGGAGGCAGTCTTGCCTGTCTAGGATCTTCTTCGGTTCTTGTTGCTTCCTTCACTTTTGAGCCCTGTTGGCTCTAGTTCAATGTGCTGTGTAACTGTTGGGGTGTTGTACCCCTGTTCAGTGTCTGTTGACACTCCCTTGTTGTTGGGCTATCTCTGATCTGATGGTTCATATCTGCTCTGGTGACTTTGGGGGCCTTGCGCCTGGTCCTTGCCTTCCCGCCTCTGGGAAACTCCGTGGTTGGACATCCCAAAGTTACCAGTAACCTGTATTGGATGACAGAGAAAAGAGGATTTTAGTCTTACCTGTTAAATCCTTTTCTCTTAGTCCATACAGGTTACTGATCTCCCACCCTGTCAAGGGACCATGCTTGGCTCTCCTGTGGCAGACTGTGGGGGTCCTTTGGGGTCATGCTCACAGGTGTCTTCTTTCCCTTCAACTATCTAGTCAATAGTTAGTGTCTCAAATCTTACGGGAGCTGGTTGGCTAGCTGCAGCCAAGGAGGGAAGGTAGGCTCCACCCCCTGCATTCACTTCTAGAATTGTTCCTGCCTAGTTAAAGGGGTGGATCGCCTACCCAAATTTACCAGTAACCTGTATGGACTAAGTGAAAAGGATTTAACAGGTAAGACTAAAATCCTCTCTTATTCATGAAGTAAAGTTTATAAATATTTCTATGTGAGATAATTTGGAGAGAATTCACACCAGCGACTGTTTTTTCTCATACCTGGCATTAACCCCACTGGCACTCAAAGGGTTAAGATTTGATCACTAAAACTGCCTTTTTTTTCCCCTCTCCCTGCAATTAGTGAATTTCTTCATAAATAGTTTGCGACACAATTCTTATTTGGGCACGACTATTTCTACTGCACTTTTCAAGAAAAGTAGATTTACTGGAGTTAGTACTTGGCGAAAAGGTCACTAATTGTTTATACATATCATTATGTTGATTTTGGACAGTTTTACAGACATTTTCTTTTTCTCCAGTTTTATAAATATCCCTGTATGTGCTGTATTTAGTGAGCTAATAAGATTCTGGAGCAAACTAGTAATACCATTTGGGGAAAAATTAAAGTGTGAGTACTGTTTCCTTACTGACGCCGCTAAGGTTGTTTGTTTCACTTAATAGTACTGATGTGCGATGCTGGGGCACTGTTCAGAACTGTGAAGTTATGCTTTAATTATGTGATGAAATTTACCTTTCCTGCCCCTTCTTGATAACCTGATACATAAACCGTATAATTAAGCTGGGCTTTTAGATATGCAAAGGCTAGCGATGGTTTTCATCTAATTGCTTCATAATGCATTGGAGTCCTCTCTCATATTCAAGGGATTGAATCTATCATTTAACCCTTTGAGTGCCAGAGAGCTATCCAGTGAATTGTAACACAATGCATTGGCTACCTTTCTGGCGCTCGGAGGGTTAAATGGGAATATTGGCAAATTTTTATTGTCCCTTGGTTCACTTGATTTGCAGCTCTTTTAGCCTATTGAATACGGCTCTATATATGCTAGGAACATGTGGCTTAACCCTTTGAATGCCAGAGAGGTATGCAGTGCGTTGAGATACCTCTCTGGAACGTGTGTGATGTATATTTATCTAAATAATGTAAAACGCTAGTCTGCAAAGCTCCGTGTGTGCGTAACTGCACATTCGCAGTAGAGACTGCTGGAACGATGCAGTCATGAGCAGTAGAGACTGCTGGAACGATGCAGTCATGAGCAGTAGAGACTGGCCGAATGCGCTGATCTGAAGCGGGGTGCTCCAAACGGCTTGCCACTGGTCTCTGCTCCGGGGCAGCAGCTGAGGCTGCTGGGTGCACTTTAGCCCGTGTATATGGGCTTTCATACTAGTGAATATATAAAGTATGTGTATAGAAATAGTAGACACTTCTGGGTCTTGAAGGAGGAGCATAATGTTTAACCTTCTGAGTACCAGAGGGGTGTCCAGTATTTTGCTTAGCAATTCATTGGACATCCCCTAGCGCTCAAAGGGTTAATAGATAAATTCAAAGCGAGGGACCGAAACTCTTTATTTTTTTTTTCGTCTTAAAGACTGTGATAGTGTGTGTGCCAACTTGATTGATGTTTTTGCCCCCTCTGGAAATCGAGGGTTAATGTGTGATTTCTTAATTGCGTAAGTCTAATCTTGTCTGAAATCTGTGCTGTGTAATTAATTACCATAAATAGAAGTAAATGGGAGTGGTGTACTCTTATTGCCAATGTAAGCGTTGCATTGGGACTATAACTGATAACATTGGTTATTTAGAGGCATTGACTTGCCAAGCTTTTGTGTTTTTTTTTACTTTTCAAATACTAGCACGTTAATTGATTGATTAAACATTAGACTGCTATTCATTTAACCCGATGAGTGCCAAAGAGGTTGGTAACACATTGAATTACTTCTGTGGCACTCTGTAAAATTGGGTCCTGTTTTATCGTGCCTCTCTAATTAGGTGATCATGGCTGCACAGATTTTGCCTTGGTTATTGAATCACACTTCACATTATTATGCCAGCACTGGCAGTCAGTGTGCCATCCATTGATGCCCATTAGTTTTAGACATCATTTGTAAAAAAGAGCATGCCAGCTGGCATTTTGGCTACCACTTTTGAGTGGTGAGCAGCTCATTGCTCTGATGCGTTGCTCAACCTGTGAAACTCCGAGTTAGAAATGTTTTTTTTTGCCAAATACAAAAATATTAACCCTTTGAGTGCCAGAGGGGTAATTGCACACCCCTCTGGCACTCACAGGGTTAATTGCACTTTTTTGTGTCTCTCCTTTCTAGTGATTTTAGAATAATATTAAACTGGAAACTCTGACAGTTTGGGGACCAAGTTTCAGTCTAGATTTTAATTCCTATGGAGAGGTTATGATAGGCTGTTTGTGCTTGTATTTCTGTTTGAGTAAGAAGTAATAGAATTTTACATTTTCACCCTTTGAGTGCCAGAGAAGTTGCAATGCATTAGATGCCTCTCTGGCACTCAGAGGGTTAAAGGCATGCCTGGGAACTCTCAGGGTTTGACCCTGAGACTCAGGGTTTTGGCTCAAATCTCAGGGTGAAGAGCCAAAATCTCGGTGAGAGTGCTCAGTGCTACTTGTTATATATTCTGTTCCAGTTAAATGCTTCTTAAGTCTCTAAATTGGTGCCACTTGTACCAGAAAGGCTGAGGGAGAAGTCCTGCTTGATTTGTGTGTCCCCATGCAGTGATATCTGTAAGTATATTAATGGCTCCTTGAATACTGATTAGAGCAACTCTCGATTACAGAGATCAGGGATATATCGCGGATAATCTATATTATGGGAAATTTAAGGGTTAATATTTACACAATTTCAGGGTCAGCTCATTTCGAAAGTTCCCAGGTATGGTTAAAGGGCACTGATTTTTACCAAGCCTGTTTCTGTGGGAGCAGTCCTGATACAACCTGGGCAGTTATACACTAAAGTAATGGTGGACAACATGAAGTCTACAGTTCCCAT
The DNA here is from genome assembly GCA_037306005.1 of Rhinophrynus dorsalis. Classification (NCBI taxonomy): domain Eukaryota; kingdom Metazoa; phylum Chordata; class Amphibia; order Anura; family Rhinophrynidae; genus Rhinophrynus; species Rhinophrynus dorsalis. The sequence goes on from CM074718.1 coordinate 592,935,509, forward strand.
CATGCTCTGACAGCCATTTTTCCAGCTGTTGTCTTTCCCTCCAGTAAGGCGTGACAAAAAGGTGATGGATTCTCCAGTGCGGAACTCTCCAAGTCCTGTGTTGTTCTATGGAGGCTGTTCACTAAGATCCCACAAGTTATAGAGATGTTAGTGCTCCATAAAATAACAGGAATTGGAGAGATTATCACGCTGTAGAAACTTTTCTCTTTTCACATAGTAATCACACCTTGGTGCGTCTCATCCCGCAGTAGCACTGTGTAGCCCTCAGGCTTCTCCTGTCAGCCATCTGGGGTGCCTGAAAACTGACCACATCTGCTGAGCTTGTGTTGGAATACCACCTGGATGTTTGTGGATCACTGGCACAAACTTTGAAGTGTTGCACATTAAGCTTATTCTGTTAATATGTGGATAGAAATCACATCTTTACTATTTCAAGTGTAATGTACATTATTGTATCAAAGGCATCATATGAGCATCAGATTCCACTGCCAGCATGATGCTGCTTTTGGTGTGATCTCCCTCCACTCCTTGGAGCTCCCTGGCTCAACGCCTGCCCAAATCCTACAGTGTCTGTACTTGTGTGCCCTGACAGACACTACTGCAAGCTTATATGGGTAATTGGCCATTTTTAACCCTTTGAATGCCAGAAACTGAGTTGTGTCTGCCACTTTGTAAAGAAATACATTGGACACTCCTCTGGCTCTGAGGGATTAACCTTTTGAGTGCCAGAGGAGTGTACAGTGCTTTTGCAAACCCCTTTGGTGGTCAAACTGTTAATTAACTTTAACCCTTTGGGTGACAGGGTGCTCCTTTGACAATCCATTACTTCTTTAGATGAGGGTTTTTCAACTTGTGGCTCTACAGCTGGATTCTAGAGATTTTTCCAGTGTGTTGGAGACCACGCTAGCATTCTAGTAGTTAAAACAACCAATGAAATGAAGTGGATTGTTTTTGTCTCCTACAGTGCAGATGAACTGCTCCTCTCTTTATACACAGGGCCCAATGTTGTGTCTGTAAAATAATAAGAACTAGACGAGGTTTTCATCCTGTAATCTGACCTAGAAATGACTGAACTAGAAGTTTGACATCTATGTTGTTTACTCTATTTGCATGTACAATGGAGTCTGCAAATGCATTTGATTACAGTTGATTACAAGCTACAGGTGCAAAGGTAATGTATTCATTTTACCATTGGCAGTATGTGTTAGGTTCCCCCCATAGAGTTGCTTGCTTTGGAATATTTTGGTTGATACACACTGTTTTTATAGTGCCTTGCATATCTGTGGACTACTCGTACATTGTCAGAGGTGCTTCTCTCATTGTGTCAGCTGTTGGGTTAAACTGGACCTGTCACCTTAACCTTTTGAAGCTCAAAATCATGACTACTACAATTTTTTTCATCAAATTCATAGGTTTCATGAGGTATACTGGTTTGTAAAGTAGGTAGCTAGTTCATTCAAATTGGGGGTTCAGCGACATCACTTGCTTTTCTACTCATAGCCTAGTGGGCACAAATGTTTCCAAGAAAGGGCACAGTAGGGAAAATTATATACATAGTTGTTTATATTTCTACCACTTAAATTACATGGTTAACTTGGAAAAACATGGCATTTTATACTGTATTAACCTTTTGAGTGCCAGACGGGTATCTAGTGCATTGCAGCGCAATGCATTGGATGCCTTTCTGGCACTCAAAGGGTTAAATTCCTACTGCCAGCCCTAGAAAAAATGGTACCTCATTAGTATGGTTTGTAGGGGGTGCAAGGAACACAATACTACACTGCACATATAGATTTAGTTTCTACTTTAATACATTATACTAATTTACATATAGCCCTAGCCATCCCAGTAAGTTAAAATGAGCATATTTTATGTACCATTTTTTAAGAATAATCTCTCCTTTATCAAATTGGGAGTACTGTAGTCCTATTAGGCATGTGGTTGGTGGTGCAAGGATGGGGATATTTTTTTTGCCACCCTCGAACACTGTAAGTATGCTATACATAATTATGGCTGGTGAGCACATGATGTTACTCCTAGTAGCATCCTCCATATTTGAAGACAGGTCTTCCTCCTTTCAGAGAGGGCACGCAACAATGCTATTACAAGGTGGGCTGTATGTGGTGAGTGTATGGAGCATCTTTTCCTTTTCTGTCTCAGGTTCATTTATTTATCAGTATATTTTGAAAGAGTGGCCTTCCCCATTAAACGTGTGTTCCCCTGACCCCTTGGATGCTAGAGACTTCTCCAGTGTGTAGCTTTGCAGTGCTTTAGCTTTTCAGGAATAAAAAAAGTAATCATCCCTATACATTTAGACCCTTAGATGCTTAACATTTCTCCAAAACACTGATAAGCTAGTGTCCAGGGGGTTAAGAATAAATATAAAGGACCTCTTTCTCATCCTTAACTTGCTTAAAGTGGATGTATCACCTTATAAAAAGGTGTTACCATCTGCTTTGTTAGTAAAAGTTATTGTAGGAAAGCTGTTTTTTGGTTTATAAATCTCTCTTCTGTGCTGTGCACTTCTGCATTATGTGCACATCACAGATCTTCAGCCTGTTCTATTTCTTCTCCCTCCTCTCTCCCAGCTGCCCCAGGGAGCATGTTCACGCTTCCCTTCAGTGTGCTGTGAATGGCTCCTAGCTTTACAGCAAGCTCCGGTAAGCATCATACTGATGTTGCAACCTCCGTATAATGCTAATCGCAGCTTGCTGCAACGCTAGGAGCTGTTCAGAGCACACCGAAGGGAAACGTGAACGCGCTCTCTGAGGCAGCTGGGAGGGAGGTGGGAGGAGAAATAGGGCGTGCAAAAGCCCTTTGCCGGTAAACATAATGGGGACACGCTATGCTGATCGGCAAAGCTCTTCTGCAATAGAAGAGGCATTATCTCTACAAATAGTAAGATTTAAAAAAAAACAAACAAAAAAAAAACCCTGCTTTCCTACAATAACTTTTACTAACCAAGAGGATGGTAACACCTTTTTATAAGGTGATACATACCACCAAAATACAGCATGCTGGAATTCAGTAACGTACAGTGTAGAAGGTCTGCACTGTGAATTTTTGGGGCCATTGGTAGACCTTACAGTTAAGTTATAATGCTCTGGTCAACCGCCAAAAAATGGCTGGCCCACACAAAGACATCTGCCAGTGATATTTGGCATGGGCTGGCCAGTAGACTTGCCTTTTCTGTGGCCAGATCAGTGATGCAACACAGATGTGTGAAACCACATGGGCGACAATACTGTTGCAGCAATCACACACACACACACACTAATCATTCAACTCTTGGTGCGGTTTTAATAAGGTAACATTTTAAGAGGTGACATTTCAAACAGTTTTGACGTAAGTGACATTTTAAACACTCTCTTGTGACACTCTGCATTTACTGCTTGCCATTATAATCCAGTTGGATTCCCCTCTAGCATTCCATACACATGCACACAAATCTACAGGAAAGCTATACAGCTGTCATGTCACTAGTGTATGAGGCAAAGGTTGAATGTGATGGACTTGTGTCTTTATTCAACTTAATTTTACTATGTTACTGTCCTGGGATTACTTGGTCTAAGTTTAAATACATAGATTATTATTATTATTTATTTATTTTTTTTCTTTTATTGTCCCAGTTCTTATGTAGAGTTACCAATCTTGTCTACTCCTTACAAATTCATACCTCCCAAGCTTCCCTCTTTAGGAATGAAACTGTCTTGAAGACCCATATCCCTCTTTCTGTAGGATTTTCCACAATCCATGTGTGGTGTTTTTGTTCAGATTTCACTTATGTTGTTCCTCTTTTTAAGAGATCAATCTGTGGATTGTGCACATAAGTGTATCGCTTTGCTCCACAGCAATAAAACTCACATTAATGTTCGTATAAATTTCAGCATATTTGTTTATAAATTAGTCTGTGTAAATAAAATACTTTGGTCTTGTGCTGTCATGTATTCATTTACATCAAAAGGTGTCAGTAGGTCATGAAGTAACCTGAAAATCCTCATGAATGTCCTGCACACAAGGCAACACCACCTAAAACAAGTGTTCCTTTTTGGCAATTTGAAACGTTGTGAGGTATGCAAATTAACGTAACTATACTACAGTACGTGTGAGAGCCATTGACTAAACAAACAGATTACAGGGTTGAACTTCAAATGGAAGGGTTCAGGATAAAATTAATGGCCAAATGATCTCCGTAGGCTTTTCCACAATCCATGTGTGGTGTTTTTGTTCACTCTTCACTATTGTCAAGCATTCTGCTGATACTTTTATTGCTAATGGTGCTCTGTTTTATGTATTTTTATGTTTTGTTCCCTCTGGCTCTGCTCATTGCTGCTGGATCAGCAGTTCTGGCCTATACATTTTTAATGTTCTTCCATGGGTAGGGCTGGTTTCAGGTCATCTGATTAGATCCAGTTTTGACAAGTATTTCTGTAGGGTTTTTTTTTTTTTTTTGTGTTTGTTCCTATATTTAATATAAACTACTTGATTGAAATGAATACCCAATAACCTACATGCCCTGCAAGATTTAATGTGTCCTCTCACCCCTCCAAAAGCAAACCCCAAACTTCAGAGCAAGGCTGCTCTCCTGGAGTTGGCTGTATGACGTTTAGTAATAAAGTGATTATAAATAAATCCCCATTTTTACTTTCAACCATTTTACTGGAAATACCAGTTTTGCTGATTTTTTTTTTTTTTTTTTTTTTTTTTAATCTTTATTGTTTTTATTCTATCATGTACATTGGCTACATATTTATTAACCCCCTGAGAACAAGAGGGATATGCAACACTAGTTTGATGGCAGATCCTTTTTTTACAGAATGAACATGGCACTGTTTATTCATTTTAAACTAACCTAATACAGAACTATGGTAGCTGGCCTTTTTAATTTCAAAATTAAACAAAAACCTTCATTAATGTTTTGAGTAGTTGAAGTTTATGTGGCATTTATTGTTGATTTAATTATGCTCCATTATTTTTGGGTGAAAGGGTAGTTTTAAGTCGCTGAATCCCTGAGAGGTCTCCTCCTGTGTATGGAGTTGGATACCTCCTAACTTGGAAGCTAAAGCTTCCCTATAAACTCCATTTATTGAAGAAATCCATGTGCATACACTTCAGTTATCCTGTGATTTGTGTCCTCTAAAGATTAATTCATTCCAACTCTTGTTCCCATTATTCACAGTACTAAAGATCTTTAATCTGCTTCAGCATCAGTCAATAGTCTCTTCATGGGAATTAATGTTCTCCGTGTTAAGATCTTAAAATAAATCTATTGTAAATCTATAGGCCAACTTATCTCTAGTATAATGTAACATAGCTTTGTTTGATTAAAAAGGGTCATCTTAACTCATTGTGAAGGAGTCAGTTCATGGTGTCTTTATATTTTAATCCCTTAGCCTGTTCTCTGTTTAATGATCAAGTGAAACTTCTACTGAGTGACTTCCAGACATAATGGCCATTTAAAGGGATAGTAGTACTTTGTTTTATCTTTATTTTGTTTTGTAGGCATTAACCCCTTAGGGACCCTTGACGTACCAGGACCATCAAGGGTAAATGTGCTCGAACGACCCTTGACGGTCCTGGTACGTCACGTACTTTTTACTTACAGCGCTCTACCGGGAGCACTGTAAGTAAAAATAGGGCATGAAATAGACCGCTCCAAGATCGGAGCGATCTGTTTCAAGCCCCATAGTGACGCGCCGATACACGTGACAGGTCACGTGTACCGGCGCGTCCAAGTGCCCCTATGCGGTCGTTATGGGACGGAAATGTCCCATAACCTCCGGTCGTTAAGGGGTTAAAAAACATGAAGAACGATATAAGTCTTATCTCTCAAACATTTATGGTTTGAGAGATATTCACAAGCAAAGTTTCCCCTCCCGCCCCTTTTACCTAGTGTAAGCCATCTTTTCTCAGATGTTGAATCCATTCCATAGACCAGACTGATAACAGAAGGGAACAATCTTCTTCCTATGAGAACAATGAAAGCCCTGCCCCCCTTGACAAGCTTTTCAGGTTTTTCCCTTATCTTAATTGAAGATTGTCCCTCTCTGCAATCTACCTGGGCACCTCCCTTCTGCTCTGGCTGAACAGTGTTACATCAGTAAAAGGGGCGGGAGGGGATACTTTGTCATTGAATTACTTTTGAACTACAACTCTGACAGTATTGCAATAACACTCTCCAAGGTCCAAATACTATGATGATTAATTAGAGCTGTTTTTATGAAACATTGCTATCCCTTTAAAGGCACCCTTATGATAAATGAGAATGTTGCAATGTTCACAGAACGATATGTATCCCTTTCGGTATCTTGACAAAACTGTATGTATTATACATACCTAGATACTTTCAAAACAAGCAGTCAGAGAGTTTATGAATATTATCCATTAAATCTTTGCCGGATCTAAACCAGAAGTAGCTTATTTGGGTTCTTTATGGACGGATTAGAGCACCACTTGCAAATATCACTGCATGAACACACAAAAGATTTACAGGACCCTGAAGGTTCCCAGATGATTCAGTGTATTTCATGTGCTGTTTCTCAGCAAGCCAGCAGGGGTCATTTCCTTTTGCATTCCTCACTTCCTGGTTAGAAAGTTGTAGTCTGTTTTTGTGACAAACAAGGACATTATAAAATAATATGTCATTTTATAATAGTAAATGAAGGCTTTGTAGGTTTGATCTACGAATGGCAAAAATTAAAAAGATGGGCACAAAGTGAAAGTTTACTTGCATCCCATATAGGACATTTGTCTGATTTTAAATAAATCTTCACTCTTCCTTCACTTAAAACTGCGTGCTTACGTTTATAATACAATAATCATTATATAATCGCTAGGCTGTTTGCCACGATGCAGTCATGCGCGGTAGAGACTGCAGACATGATTGCATCGTGTGAGTGAAGTGACGCAAGACTATCGCGTGGAGCAGTGAGGTAGCTGGCTCTTAACCCCTTGAGTTCCAGAGGGGTACGCAATGCTTAAGTTTATTAATACAATAATCCTTATATATTAATTCGCTAGGATGTTTGTCTCAATGCAGTTATGTAAAGTAGAGACTGACACGTTCAGGCAGTCTGTACTGCGCATGATTGCATCGCGTGAGTGAGGCGATGCAAGACTGCATCGCGTGGAGCAGTGAGGTAGTGGCCTCTTAACCCTTTGAGTGCCATCTGGCACTCAAAGGGTTAACATTACCCGGACCTTGGCCTGTGTACACAGGCTTTTACACTAGTATATAACATTATATTCTGTTTCTGGTTTGTTGTGCTCCCCGCCACAGGCAGTGAATCAGGGGTGGTGATTTTCACAGCAGTAGGCAGGGGCACTCCTGTGAGAAATGCTGCAGCAAGTCTCATTGATACAGTGGTCCAGCGGGTCCCTGGAGAGGGAGAGGGAGAGGGAGAGAGAGAGGAGAGTGTGTGTTTTTAATTTATATCTTTTGTTTCAATATCCTAAATTCCTAAATTTATGTTTGCATTACTGTTGCTTTAACCCTTTGGATACTAGACCTCTTTATAACTCAAGTAGATATATATGTTAAGTAAGATGTTTTGCAGTAAAGTTCTGCAAGTAATTCCTGGGCTATGTGCTAATGTGGGCAACCATGTGTCACAGTCTGACTCATAGGTGTACCTGATGGAGAGCAGCATCAGTGTGTTTTTTTAAATAGTCTATGTGTCCCCCACCCCGGTTTAAAGTAAGATACAAAGTGGGCAAATCCTTAATTGTAATGAATGTATGAATGAAATCAAGATCTGGTCATTTACCCAGTACAAAAACTGCTGCATGATTAACGTGACAAGATTCACAGTTGTGCTGTACAACAAGGGCTGCATGGTAGAGTTCAGTGTACTTTGTAATACACACTTGTTCATAATTTTTTTATTTTTTATTTTACAGGTTAGCACTATATGTATATGAATACCTGCTACACGTGGGAGCACAGAAATCTGCCCAAACGTTTTTGTCAGAGGTAAGGCATTTATTTATTTACTTTGTGTTTTTGACTACATATTCTGCAAGTGCCTAATATGCAAAGACAAATTGCCTGTTCTTTTTTATTTATTTTGTTTATTTTTATTTATATATTTTCACTCTTGTCTATTTTTAATCTTAAAAAATGTTTCTATTAAAAGTCCTGACATTGAGTTCCCTCCCCCCCCCCCCTTTCTCTTCAGAAAGCTTTCTGTTTGGTACTGTGAGAGCAGATAATGTATAAAATGTTGCAGTCTACTTGCATCACAGTGCTATGAATTTAATACTTGCCAACATTTTGAAATGATTTCTAGGGATACTTTTCCCTTGGGCTGTTGCCTTACAGAGTGTCTGTTATGGTGATCCTTCGTAGTGTCTGTTATAGCACAAGACCAACAGGAAAACCTTGTGCAACTGCACTTATGTAGTAGAATAGGAATCACACACTCCCAAATGCTACATTACATCATATCCGTAAGCAAGATTTTAATGTTTGGAAGCTTTTAACGTATCAATCTTTTTAATAACTAGCACTTTGAGAATAGGTTTAAATTCAGTTTTAAAACCAGTGACACAAACCACGGACAGCAAGATTCTGGGACAGGGAGCTAAAAAAAAGTCTGTTTTACTCTGTGTTTGTTTTTAATTTGGTTATTTTAGATTTTTTTTTTTTTTTTTTTTTAATTTTAAAACGTTGTACACTTTCTGCTTTCACATTCAGATAGCTCCCTGTCAGGCATAAAAAGTGCTTAACCCGTTAATGACTGGTGGCGTGTAAGGTTCATCACGACAGTCCCAGTGTTAAGAACCGGTAACGGTCCTGGCACATCAGGGAGTTTCATGATCACAGCACTCCTACAAGGAGCATGTGATCACTCAACAAGGCAAAAAAAAAAAAATGCATTGGTATTCCAGCTCCCCCACTGTTTAAGGGGTTAAACATTTTTTTTTAAATTAAAAAAAAAAAGAAAGAAAAATATATGTACAAAATGTTCAGGCAATTTGACTTTTTTATATTCTGCACTTTTAGAAAATGTAAAGTCAGAAAGGAAGTTGACTGTCTCTTAAAGGGATAGTAATGTTTCACAAAAATAGCTCCAATTAATCTTCGTAGTATTTGAGCCATAGAGAGTGCTATTTCAATACTGTCAGAGTTGTGGTTCAAGAGTAAATGAATGATAAAGTTTCCCTCTCACGCCCCTTTTACCTAGTGTAACCCACCTCCCTTCAGATGTGGAATCTGGTTGCTAGACCAGACAGAAAACAGCAGGGGACAATCTTCTTCCTATGAGAACAATGAAAGCCCTGCCCCCTTGACATGTTTTTCAGGTTTTTCCCTTATCTTAATTGAAGATTGTCCCTCTCTGCAGTCTACCTGGGCACCTCCCTTCTGAGCTGGCTGAACAGTGTTACATCAGTAAAAGGGGGGAGGGGGGATACTTTGTCATTGAATTACTCTTGAACTACTATTGAAATAACACTCTCCATGGCCCAAATACTATGATTATTAATTAGAGCTGCTTTTATTATGAAACATTACTATCCCTTTTAATGTGCAATAACTGTTCAAAATCCTGACCTAAAGCCACTTACTAGGTTTATACACAGATTGGACCACTGTTACTTTTTATGGTTATTCCTTTGGATTTGTACATGTATGTGATCATGTAAAGTACGTAATCGAGATGCCCATCGCTGACACTACCAAGTGACCACACAAACTCTAAAATTGTACTGTTTTTAATAATTTCGCCTTTTCTGAATATCTCTAGGGCCTCTAAATTCAGCCGGTTTGCTCTTTCATTTACCATTTGAGTGCCAAAGGGGTATTCAGCGCATTACTTTGCAATGCCTTAATGCGTTTGCATACCCCTCTTGGACTAACCCTTCCATGGATAAACAAAACTCAACTCCACTGAAGGAAATGTGAAGCAACAGCAATTGGTAGAGTTGGATGGGATTTGAGCAGCTGACCTCACCAGACTAGGAGAAATTGAGATCAAATAATCTCCCTGTTGCCAAAGCAACACAACCTTGTTAACATGTTTAACATCTTATATTTACTTCATGAATGTTTACTGCATAAATTAAAATGCTTTGGTTTGGATGTGATATCCATGCACAGACAGAGAACTGGTTAAATGATGGATGGCAGAGAGTTGATTTAAAGTAAGTGGCGTGCCACAGAATTTAGCCCTGGGAACAGTGCTTTTTCTCTTGTGTGTGAAAGTATTTTACCAGGAAGAATACATAGAGATTCTCTCATTTTCAGGTATGTCCTGGACTCATTTTATCTTGCGGTGACTAGAACCAGCAACCTTGTAGTTTGAACAGATTCTACAGATGGTGCATTAACCAACTAATCTAGAAGTGGGAATTGAAAGTAATGTCTCAGTCAAAGCAGAATGTTTTTTGTCTGCAGAAAGATTTGGATAAACTGAGTGAATGGGCGTAAAAAGTGGCAGATGAGGTTTAATATAGATAAATGTAAGTTTCTGCATTTGGGATGCAGAAACAAACCTACTATTTGTTCGCCAAGTGGGAGGCTATTTGGTGAATCCTTACTGGAGAAAGATTTAGGAGTACTGATAGACAATATATTTCACAGCAGTGTGCAGTGTCACTCAGCTCCTGTAAGAGTCAATATTGTACTATCCTGCATATAAAGTGGTATAATTCTACATCTCTATAAATCCTGGGTAAGGCCTCCTCTAGAATAATGAGTACAGGCACCAGTTCTTAGACATTATTGAACTGGAAAAAGTGCAGAGAAGTGCAACAAAACTGGTAAAGGGAATGGAGGATCTGAGTTATAAGGAGAGACAAACTGGGCTTGTTCACATTAGAGAAGAGCTGTGTAAGGGCTGATATGATTCACCATTTACAAATTTAAAGGGATAGTAATACTTCATTTTAACTTTATTTTATTTTGTAGGCATTAAAAAAAACATGAAGAATGATATGTCTTATCTCTCAAACCTTTATTGTTTAAGAGATATTCACAAACAAAGTATCCCCCCCCCCCCGTTCAGCCAGATCAGAAGGGAGGTGCCCAGGTAGACTGCAGAGAGGGACAATCTTCAATTAAGATAAGGGAAGAAGCTGAAAAACTTGTCAAGGGGGAAGGGCTTTCATTGTTTTCATACAAAGAAAATTGTCCCCTTCTGTTATCTGTCTGGTCATACAACCAGATTCACATCTGAGAAGAGATGGCTTACACTAGGTAAAAGGGGCGGGAGGGGGAAACTTTGCTTGTGAATATCTCTTAAACCATAAAGGTTTGAGAGATAAGACTTATATCATTCTTCATGTTTTTTTAATGCCTACAAAATAAAATAAAGTTAAAACAAAGTATTACTATCCCTTTAATTGAGAACAATACAAAAACTCTGAAGAATATTTAAAAGTAGGCAATAGGCTCATTTTTACTAGCTTGGTGCTTATATATTGCTTCAAGCGGAACTACCATGCCAACTTGATGTAGCCTCTGTTTATAGTTAGCAGTAATATATACAGCTCTGTGTAGTTCATTTATCAAATAAAGTAATCGTATAGCCAAAAAATGAAAAGTAAAATGTACCTAGTGACATGTATACCCGGCAGAGATGGTCTGCGCATGTCAGCCTCGTTACCTTAAGGTAACGTTGTCACTCCCACCCATCTTCTGGATCCAGCCTGTGTCCTCCCCTTCTCCATCACATGACCTGGCATGCACTAGCCTTCCAGCACACTCAGGTCAGGGTACTAAAGTTCAAGCGTGTTCATGTGCCTCACTCACACTATATATAGCAGCAGAGCGGTGTGTATATTATACCTCTTACTATCCACATAATCCAAAAGGTAAAGATTCAGTTTATCAAAAAACTTTCTAAAATTATCAATTATAATGGCCAATATTAACCCTTTGAGCTCCAGAGGGGTAGGCAAGGCATTGCTTCGCAATGTGTTGCTTACCCCTTTGGCACTCAAAGGATTAATAAAAAATAATTTCTATAGCATTTTAAACAGAATGTATTTTAATATGCACTAATAATAAAAGTGATACTTGAACTACACGCATGATCCGAAGTGTGTAGGCTGTAATGCCTGCAAGGAGGAGAAGGTCACATTACTTTATTTTCATGCGCGCCTCTCAGGCGATCACTGCAGAGAGGCAGACTATGGGCAGACACTTCGAAAATGATTGACAGGGAACAGAGCAGGCAACGCATGTGCAGTGGGGCACAAAAACCAAGATGGCTGAGGTCTACATCAACTGGGAGCTTCTAATATCAGTCAGATTTCACATTATTCTGTGCATTCATAGATGTTTTATATAAACGTTAAGGCTTTTACAGTAGGGATATCTACTTGGATAACCCAAGTTGATATCCTACTATAGTTCTGCTTTCAGTAGGGTTTTTTGTCTGTCTTCTTCTGGATCAACAAGAGTGATATGGCATGGGCTGACCCCTGAGCCTTATCCCACCACACTGGTAGTCCTAGAAACACAAATACTGATCCCTCAGCCTTGTCACACTGCACGGGTAGTCATTTCACACATCCTGACCTCCAGGTCCCACCCTTGTTGTTTCATTTCAGTGTTAGCCATAGAACTACACATACTGTATCTGAACCCTGGCAGGATACCTGCCTGAAGCTGTAGGCCATTTGTATACATCTGAAGATCTACAAAAATATGGAAACCAATACATGTTTTTGCTACAAACATGCTCCCTTTGTTACACACACACACACACACACACACACACACACACACACACACACACACACACACACACACACACACACACACAGAGAACAGAATTAAATAAGAAAATCCATTGTTGCAATTCCTAGCTCTCAAACCTTTATGGTTTGAGAGATAGAGCATTCTAAAGTTCCCCTTTCCTTCCTCTTCTGCCATCTGCTGTAAGCTGTCAGCAGGAGTTCCTGGTCTGGGGACCGACAGGTGGCTCTTAAGCAGAGTCAACATAACGCAATTTAAAAGAAATACTTAATTGTAGTATTTCTTTTTAAATCGTACTATTGCGGCTCTACTGAAGAGCCTACTTGAGTCTGCCTACACGGATCTCCTTCTGTCAGCTTTACAGCTGACATCAGGGAGATGGGAACTTTAGAACGTTCTATCTCTCAAACCATAAATGTTTGAGAGATTGGAATTGCAACGCTGGGTTTCTTATTTTATGGTCTACAATATTACTTTTTATATAATTAAGACATTACTATCCCTTTAAGAATAACTTTAAAGGAGAATGTACACCTCCAGTAACACACCACTTACATTACTATGGCCAGAAAATGTATAATTTTACTGTAACTAAGTGATCCCCCAGCCCACTCCATAGGGGCACCTAAACACTCCATGTGTTTACAATGTCACAAATGGTTCACAGATTAGTTATTTAACCCTTTTAGTGCGAAAGGGGCATCCAATGCATTTCTTTGTAATGTGTTGGATACCCCTTTGGCACTCAAAGGGTTAAATGTATGAGCCTTTGATGTAATCCACCTGTGCACAAGCGACAAACTCCAAAATACGTGGCCTGCTGGGCTCTCCTGAAGACACGGGTGGTAACCACTGTTGTGTCTCATTTTTGGGTGCAGCACTTCCGTGGTGCCATTTTAAGGTGGCACTGTTGCTATAGCAGTCCATTTATGGTTGTTGTCCGTGTCAGTCTTTCAAAAGTAACATCTCCACAATAAATGGTAGGCCATGGTAGTATGGTTTACACAGCAGAAAAAAACACCTTGAACCATGGACAAAGGGGTACAATTCATAATGACTGTTCTGCTGGCCATAATAAGGTACATAGTGGTTATTAGGAGGTGGTGGTATTTCTTTAACCCCTTGAGAAATTGAACACTGTGCATCTCATGGGGGGAGATGCACTAAAGAGTGATAAAGAGGTGATAAAGTGGAGATAACATCTCCAGTGATATCACTTCTCCAATTCCTATGTTATTCTATGGAGCCTATTCATTAGATTTCTCCAACTTTGGTGATGTTAATGCATTGACTCAATAGAATAACATATAGCGTAGAGAAGTGATATCATTGAAAAAGTCGTCTCCACTTTATCACGCCTTAGTGCAGAACGCCCATGGAATTGCACATCCCTCTGGTCCTTTTAAAGGGTTAAGAGCCGTTGATTTTTCTTAATGTAGTTACTGTATACCAGCCGCTTGATATCTAATGTACAAATAATCCATTCGTAGGCATTTGTTTTTTATAAGCTGTTCAGCTTGTTTTGGTCTTGGCAACAGATTGCAGAAGCCAGATATTACAGTGGAAGTTAACAAGTTTGTAATCTGGGAGCAGTCTCCTATCATTTATCCACTGAGCGAGCTCTCCAGATGCAGTCTGTTATCACTGTGCCCGCGAAGCCACTACACACTGATATCATCCAAACAAGTTCACTTCATTATGCATCCTCTGCTTTTGTTTACAGCTTGTTTCCTGCCTCACTGTGGATGGGGCAGCCCTGGGGACAGCACATCTAGTTTAACCCATAGAGTGCCAGAGGGGAGCACAACATACCTCTCTGGCAGTCACAGGATTAAAAATGTGCAACAGATCTTGTACTAGTACTGAAAATACCAGCATCAAGGAAAAAATGATGGTGGCTGTTAACCCTGGGGCTCTTTCACATGGATGATAGGACTGATGAAGCCCCCTGCAGTAGTTCTGTTGGCCCATGTTTCACTCCCTTTTTCCTTCATTCTACTGCCAGTCCAGACACTGAAGGGGTGAAACTGATTGCCACCCAGTAAAAGTCAGCAGATATTATTGGCTGGTGTCCATGTGGGTCGGCCATTCATTGGAGGTTGCAATGAACAGAGCAGTCTCCAGCCATGCCTGTATTTAAGGTCTGTAGGCAGCCCTATAGGACTTTCTACATATCGTTAATACTACATATTTACTGCTTTCCTTTGGGAATGTGGTAAAGATTTTGGTAACTTTACAATTAATGACATAAGGCATTATCGTTGTGTTGTCACCTTTTTGAGTTTGGTGTGTCCAACGTGTTTTGCTTTGCTTCAAAGGTTTAACCCTTTAAGGACCACAGGGGTGTGTGATGAGATGAAAAAAGTAATAAAATAATGTATAGGCAATATGACTTTACCTATGCATTTTGCATGTTATGTAAATTCAAAAAGTAGTTTTATTGTCACTTTAAAATCTTTTTTATATAATGGGACAACATTTTAATGACTAATACTGTTCATTCTCCCTGTAAAACCTTACTGTTATAGAGCTCTTAAAGGGATAGTAATGAATGCAAATCCATGTAGCTCTGATTAATGTTCCTATATTATGGTTCATTTAGTTCTGTATATAAGTTGTGTGTGTGACTTACTTTAAAATGGATTTACTTTTGAACTATCTGCACCCTCTTGGATTCGCTCCCCCTGCTGGTCCGGACAGCACTCAGCGAGGGACAGTCTTCAGTGAGCATAATGAAAACAATCAATAGGGGCAGGCTTTTCATTATGCTCACAGCGAGAAGATTGTCACTCACTGTGAGCTGTCCAGTCAATCAACGGTATTCCTCATCTCCAGGGAAGGGCATCCAAGAAGTAAAAGTGGAGAGAAGGGATACTTTTTTCTTTTAAACTACAAGTCCCACACCACTTATATGAAGCACTACATGAACCATACTTACGAACATTAATCTGAACTACATGTATTTGCATCCAATGCTATCCCTTTAAACCTTTTTCTCTGTCGTCCAAAATAGGTTACTGATAACTTTGGGTAGGTGACTGCCCCTTTAAGTAGGCAAGAACAATTCTTGAAGAGAATGCTGGGTGGAGTCTGCCTCCTATCCTTAGATGCATCTAGCCACTTCCTCTCCAGAAAGATTTGTTCCTTGATGAAGATACAGACAAGAGAACAGTTCTACTATAGTTAACTTATTTTTTGTTTTCTGTTATATATGGAATGCCACCATTAGGTGGATTACCATTACGGACATTCCCTAGTGGATAGCTCAGTTTCAAGGTGCTATGGTGGACCTCTTAGCCCTGGTGGGAAAATCTTGTTTAGTTCTTTCCCTAGGAGTTGGTCACCAAGGCTTCTTTATACATGGTAATCTGAAGATAGAAGACCTGCTGAAAAGGTGAGCAACCCTTTGAGTGCTGAGGTCCACTTGTCCCACGTTTCCTCTTTGCACAGAGGTCTCCTTTGGAATTCCTACTACATTCTCCTGCACTCATTGGGTTTATCTGTTGGGGGTTTGGAGCAGAGTTTGTGGTAAATTTAACCCTTGTCTGCCAGCTGGCATCCGTTTTCACACTTTTCTGTTCTGGGTACAATATGTAATTGCCTTTTTACATGTTTTTTTTGGTGTTTTTACAACTTTTTTTTACCTCACTGTAAAATATTGAAAATTTGAGTTCCCACTTTACTGCATAGACTCCATGCTCCATTCGCCTCTATGGGACTTTACAATTTGGAACATATCTCTGCAACCGCTCAATGTATCAACTTCTGAGACTACTCATTTTGTTTGTCTGCCCTTGCTCTATCATCCGGTCAACACTGTGTGTTTTGGGGGGCTCAGGGAGGCTTTGTGCACTGTTGGGGTACTTTTTGTTGGGAAAACTACATTTTCCCATGAGCGCTTGCTTCGCGTTCAGAGTCACTCCATACATTGACGACTGGCTTCTGAAGGCCCCCTCTCCGGAACTCCTTCATCAGCAGGTCAAGGACTGCATTCATGCACTGACCCATCACGGATGGATCCTCAACATGGATAAGTTGGACCTTGTACCATCTCAGAGACTAGTCTAACTGGGTCTCCACTTCGACACCAAACAGGGAATGATGATTCTTACTGATGATGTAGCTGATGGTTGCTGTTTGGGCTCACGATCCAGTCCTGGCCAGGAAGCTGATCTCAATAGTGGGGAAATTCATTTCCACCATAGAAGGGGTTTTATTTGCCATGGCTCACACCAGAGAACTTCAGAGGTTTGTGATCCATGTGTTCAGCAAGATCTGTTGAAGACGTCTGTGTTTCTTCTTCTTCACGTGGCGCAGAGCCTATAGTGATGGCTCAATCTCTCCAATCTGCTGAAGGACTGTCCCTTCATGTTAACCTTCTGGAATACCATGACGACTGATGCCAGCCTTTCCGGATGGGGAGCGGTTTTGGGTCACAGCAGTACCCATGGTCGGTGGTCTCTGGAGGAATCTCTCCTTCCCATCAATGTGTTGGAACTTTGGGCGATATAGTTCTCTGTCGTCCAATACAGGTTACTGGTAACTTTGGGTAGGCTATCAGCCCCTTTAAATAGATGGGAACAATTCTGAGAAGTGACTGCTGGGTGGAGCCTACCTCCTCTCCTTAGCTTGCAGCTAGCCAATCCCCAGCCAGTAAGATTTATTCCTTGGTCAAGACACACGGCAAGAGAACAGTTCTGCTATAGCAGTGGTTCTCAACCTGTGGGTCACAACCCCGTCGGGGGTTGAATGACTATTTGCCAGGGGTCGCTTAAAACCATCAGAATTTTTTTTTTTTTGTCTATTTTAATCTGTAAAACTTGTAATTGTCCGGGAGACCGGGACTGACAGTGCAGGCACACAGACAAGATGTCTTTGCTGGTTCCTGGCTCCTGGCCTCGGAACAGTAAGGATTTCTTTATAACGTAGTAATTCAGTAATTACAGAGATGAAGGAGCAACTAAAATAATTTTACTGTTAGGGGTCGCCACAAATTGGGACATTTTATCAAAGGGCCGTGGCACTAGAAAGGCTGAGAACCACTGTGCTATAGTTTTAGCTTTTTTATTATTTTTCTGTTATATATGGAATACCACCATTAGGCGGATTACCATCACTGATAGTTCCCATCACCCAAATGTGGATAGCTCAGTTTACCAGGTGCTTTTGTGGACCTAAGCCCTGGGGGAAAATCTTGGCTGCAAGTCCTTTCCCCAGGAGTTGCACACTGAGGCTTCTTCTTGACCAACTAAAAAGGTGAGCACCCTTTGAGTGCTGAGGTCCACATGTCCCATGCTTCGCCTCCGCACAGGGGTCTCATTTTGAGTTCCTATTACATATTCGTGCACTCGTTCTGTTTATCTGTATGTTTGTGAGGTGTTTGGAGCAAGTTTCTGTGGTAACTTAACCCTTTTGCTGCTGATTAGCACTTTTTGGGTTTTTTTGGGCACTTTCCCTACTGGGACCGGTGTTTATTGGGTCTACTGATTTATTCTAGTGGTTTTACGTTTTGGTATTCACAATGTTAACCTTATGTTCCGTGCCTTTAAGGCACGCGTTTTACCACTTAGACGCCATTTCTCCATTCACTTCTGTGGGTCTTTGCAGTTTGGGACATATCTCTTCAACTGCGCCACGTAGCGAGGTCAGAGATGGCTCATTTTGTTGGGTTGACCTTGCTCTGTCATCTGGTCAATGTTCTGGGCATGTTAGGGGCCTTAGGGGGCTTCGGGCATTGTTGGGGTACTCCGTTAGCAAAACTACGATTCCGATGAGCGCTCGCTTCCCGTGCTCATTTCTGTTTCGCTCCTGTCTCAGCAGCCATTTTGTGTATTCACAGATCGAGTATCCTACGCAGGGCTTAGACTCTCCTTCTCTCCTCAGCAGTTTAACTCTTCACCTACCAGATAAGACTTATTTAGCATTTCTGGGTGCATTTATTTATCATGCACACTATTTTGTGGATGTTTTGATACTTTGACCGTTTGACTCTGTGAGAATGTCTACTCCGTTAGATCTTGGGGCTAAACCTAAGACAAAGGATGCTGGGGTGACCATGTCCCCCATTGCTCATTGCTCCTCGTGTCACTCAGGGTTACCTACAGAATTCTCAGGTCACGTTTGTCCAGCATGCGCTGCTGCCCCTGAATCCCCTGCGGGGGCCTCCAGCCATGCATTAGAGCCAGTATGGATTCAAGAGTTTAAGGCTACTACCAGGGACCCTGCAGTCCACCTTACAATTACTTCCATCCACTTTACAGGAGGTCTTCCACTAGTGGCAGGCCCCCGCCCCTATCAGATCTTCCCTGCCTAAACCGCCGGGTGTACCTGATGTGCCTAACTCCTGTGAGGAGGAATTATTGGTGGACTCTGATGATGACTGTTCAGCTGTTCCTTCATCTCAGTTTTTTGGGGAACCCTTTGAGGCTGACCCCATTCCCTTGGCTGATGACCTGATCAGGGCTTTGCTGACCACCCTGAACATTCCCTTGGTACAGGAGGCTTCTGACCCCTCTGATGTGTTTCAGGAGCCTGTTGGGCCCCATACTTGCTTTCCACCTAACCCCACCATTGACCGTTTGTCTGAGGAGTGGAAGTTTCCGGACAGGAAACCATCTGTGTCTAGGAAGTTCTCTACGCTTTACTCTTCTCTGAAATTGCCCTCATGCAGTGGGTCCATACCCCCAAAGTGGATGCACCTGTTTCTAGGCTTTCTAAGTCCACTGCCTTGCCTATAGCTGACACATCTGCTCTGAAAGACTGGACTGATAAGAAGCTTGAGACCTCTCTCAAGGCTATTTTTGCGATGACTGGCTCTGCCCTCCACCCTGCATTTGCTGCAGCCTGGGTGAATAGGGCTGTGGCTGTTTGGACTGGAACAGCTCAATTTAGCTGTCCGTCAGGGGGCACCTACTGCTGACATTTTGCGGCATTTCGCTAACATTGCTGAGGCTCAGCATTATGTCTCTACTGCCCCGTTTGACGCTGTGTGTATGGTAGCCAGGGCATCTGCCATGTCTGTGGTAGACAGATGTGCTCTTTGGCTCAAGATCTGGTCTGCTGACATGGCCTCCAAGAAGGCTCTCCTGTCTTTGCCTTTTCAGGGCTCCTCCCTATTTGGGCCTGGGCTCAAGGATCTCATCAGCGAGGCCACTGGAGGGAAGAGTACTCACCTGCCAGTGGTCCTGAGGAAGAAGGAGCCTGTCAAATGGAATTGGCTTTTCCGTCCCTTTCAATCAGACTCGAGCCAAGCGACCCAGACGGTCACTCAGGCTCCGCGCTCCTCATCCAAGCCTATGCAGCAATGGAGACCCAAGTCCTCCGCAAAGCCCAGTGCTTCCAAACCTCATCCTGCATGACTCGCTGAACCCGGGTCCCCACCCACAGTTAGGTGGCCACTTACGCCACTGCCTCTCGGCTTAGGAGGCCTCCATGGTGGACCCGTGGGCTTTACAGGTGGTAGCTACAGGGTACAGTATTCCCTTCACCTCCCTTCCTCCTTCCAGGACCTTCTTTTATCATTCTCTCTTGGGAGCGGAGAAGTGCCACCTTTTCCAGTTCCTCCTCAGGAGAGGGGCTTGGGATTCTACTCCAACCTCTTTGTGGTTTCCAAGAAGGACAGTGGCTGTCGTCCCATTTTGGATCTGAAAGATGTCAACTCCTTTGTGGTCCGGTCCCAATACGACAAGGAGTCACTGCGCACATTGATAGAGGCCATGTTCTCTGGATCTTCAGGATGCCTATCTGAACATCACTATTCATCCAGAGAGTCAGCAGTATCTTCGCTTTGCCTGCAACAGAGGGCATTTCCAGTTTTCTGCCCTCCCTTTTGGCCTGACCATGGCTCCTGAAGTCTTCAGCAGAGTCCTAGGAGCATTGATTTCCGTCTTACTTCGGGACGGCATCAGGGTGACTCCATATATGGATGACCTCCTTCTGAAGGCCTCTTCTCCGGAACTTCTTCATCCACAGGTGCAGGACTGCATTCATCACGGGTAGATCATCAATCTGGCGAAGTCAGACCTTGTTCCTTCCCAGACAATGGTCTTTCTGGGCATCCTCTTTGACACTCAGTAGGGGATATATTTCTCACTTACGAAGTGGCTCATCAGATAGGTCCAGGCTATCCTGTCTCAGATCTGGTTCTAGCCAAGAAGTTGTCATCCTTGGTGGGGAAGTTAATTTCCACCATAGAAGCAGTCCCGTTCTCCATGGCTCATAACAGGGAGCTTCAGAGGTTTCTAATCCTGGCATGCAGGGGTCGGACAGATCTCCTGGAAAGATCCCTATCTCTCCCTCTTCACGTGGAGCAGAGCCTCTCATGGTGGCTCAACCAGAACAATCTCCTGAAAGTCAGAACTTTCCTGCTGTTCTTCTGGACAACAGTCACAACAGATTCCAGCCTCTCCTGATGGAGAGCGGTACTGGGGCACTTGAGTGTTTAGGGCCGGTGATCCCAGGAGGAGTCTCTCCTTCCCATCAATGTTTTGGAGCTTCGGGCGATATTTTATGCCTTACATCACTGGACACAGCAACTGGAGGACTGCCCGGTCAGGGTACAATCGGACAACACCACAGCAGTATCCTACATCAACAAGCAAGGCGGCACAAGAAGCCTTGCAGCTTGGCTCAAGGTCTAGGCAATTTTATCATGGGAAGAGGAGCATACTGCCATTTCTGCAGTTCATATTCCTGGCGTAGACAACGTTCTAGCAGACTTCCTCAGTCAGCACACAGTGGACAGCCTAAAAAGCCCCTTACTTGCTTTCCACCTAACCCCACTCTTGACCGCCTTGTGTCTGAAGAGTGGAAACCTCCAGACAAGAATCCTTCTGTGTCCAAGAAAATTGCCAAGCTTTATCCCTTCTCTGAGGCAGCTCTTGCTCAGTGGGTTCATCCTCCCAAAGTGGATGCTCCTATCTCCAGGCTATCTAAGTCTACTGCCTTGCCAGTTTCTGATGCGTCCGCTCTGAAGGACTGGACTGATAAGAAAGTTGAGGTCTCCCTCAAGTCCATTTTTGCCACTGCTGGTACTGCCATGCATCCAGAATTCGCTGCAGCATGGGTAAACCGGGCCATTGCAGTCTGGACTGAACAGCTCACCCGGGCTGTATTTCAGGGTGCTCCTAGTTCTGATATGTTGCGCCTTCTTGCCAACATTTCTGAGACATGGCACTATGTTTCTTCTGCTTTATTTGATGACCTCTGTTTGGTGGCTAGGGTTTCCACCGTGTCTGTGGTTGCCAGATGGGCTCTTTGGCTCAAGATCTGGTCTGCTGACATTGCTTCCAAGAAAGCATTGCTCTCCTTACCTTTTCAAGAAACTTCTTTGTTTGGGCAAGATCTTAAGGATCTGATTAGTGAGGACACGGGGGAAAGGGTACACTTCTACCCTTGGTCCCCAGGAAAAAAATGACACTTAAGAGTTATCGGTATTTTCGTTCCTTTCAGACTGAGACACGTCCGGTGAACCAGACTTTTCCCTCTGCTCCACGTGCCTCCTCCAAGCCCAAACGGCAATGGAAGCCCACTGGCTCCTCCAAGCCAGGGCTTCCAAACCTTCTTTGGCATGACTCTCCGAACCCAGGTCCCCACTCTGCTATGGGTGGTCATCTGTGTCACTACCACAGCATCTGGGAGGATTTAGTGGCAGACCCGTGGGTTTTACAGGTGGTGACAGAAGGGTACATGACGTGGAGAAACGCCGGCTGTTCAACAGCGCTATTCAGGCTCTTCTGAACAAGGATGTTCTAGAGCCGTTTCCAGCTCAGGACAGAGGTATGGTGTTTTTACTCAAACCTCTTTGTGGTCTCCAAAGGACGGTGGTTGTCACCCTATTTTGTGATCCGGACCCATTATCACCAAAAGTCTAGGAACGGTGATTGCTGCTATGTCCCCAGGGGAATTCCTTGCATCTCTGGATCTTCACATCGCCATTCATCCAGAGAGCCGGCAGTATCTCAGATTTGCCTGCAACAGAGGGCGTTTTCAGTTTTGAGCTCTTCCCTTTGGTCTGACTACAGCCCATCAAGTTTTCAACCGTGTCCTGGTAGCCTTAGTGTCCATCCTCCACCGGGATGGCATCAAAGTTACTCCGTACATGGACGACCTGCTTCTGAAAGCCCCCTCTGCGGAACTTCATCAGCAGGTTCAGCAAAGCATTCACGGTCTCACCCATCACGGGTGGATCATCAACATGGACAAGACAGATCTTGTCCCATCCCAGCGTCTGGTCTTCCTGGGCCTTCTCTTCAACACTCAGAAGAGCATGGCGTTTCTCATGGACGAGGTGCTCCACATCGCCCACAGGGTTTCAGCGGTTCTGGCTCAAGATCCAGCTCCAGCCAAGAAGCTGTCCTCTCTAGTGGGGAAATTCATCTCCTCCATAGAAGCGGTTCCATTTGCCATGACGCACACCAGTGTACTCCAGAGGTTTGTGATCCAGGTGTGTAGGGGTCAGCTGTACCTTCTGAAGAGGTCAGTGTCCCTCCCTCTTCATGTGGAACTGAGTTTGTCATGGTGGCTCAACCTCTCCAATCTGCTGAAAGGCAAGTCCTTCCTGGTATCCTTCTGGACCACGGTGACAACGGATGCCAGCTTCTCCGCCTGGAGAACAGTCCTGGGTCGCCGGAGTGCTCGGGGTCGGTGGTCTCCGGAGGAATCTCTCCTTCCCATCAACGTGTTAGAGCTTTGAGCGATTATTTCATGACCTTTGTCATTGGACACCTCAGCTGGAAGACTGTCCAGTCCGGGTACAGTCCGACAACGCCACGGCCATGGCTTACATCAACAAGCAGGGCAGAACAAGAAGTCTTGCCGCTTGGTTAGAAGTCAAGCCTAGTTTGTCCTGGGCAAAAGTACACATTCCTGCCATATCCGCAGTGCACATTCCTGGCGTAGACAACGTCATGGTGGACTTCCTCAGTCAACACACAGTGGATGGCAGAGAGTGGGAGCTGCACCCAGAGGTATTCACCCTCATTGTTCAGAAGTGGGGTCTTCCTTACATCAACCTGATGGTGAGAAGACACAGCAGAAAGGTTCAGAGGCTCTGCTCTCGGTGGAGGGACCTTCTAGCTCCCGCTCCCTTCCCAATGTTGCACAGTGTGTTACGGAAATTGCGACTGGAACGCTGTCCAGTCATTCTGATTGCTCTGTACTGGCCTCGACCTGTGGAAGGAGGATGTTCATCGGCTACCTTTGACGGCTTGGAAGTTGAATCCTCAATATTGAAGAAAGTTTTTTCTTCTGGGGTGGTGACTACTATGCTCGGTGCCCGCAAACCTGTTTCTTCCAAGATCTACCATCAGGTCTGGTCAACCTTTCTGTCTTGGTGTGCTGAAAAGGACCTATCTCAGGAGTTTGATCTGCCTACGGTCCTGGCCTTTTTTGCAGGATGGTGTGGATAAGGGCCTTAGTTTGAGTTCCTTTAAGGTTCAGACTTCTGCTCTCTCTGTTTTCTTTCAGAGGCGCATCGCCATCCTTCCTGATGTCAAGGTTTTCTTCCAGGGCGTTGCTCATACTTGTCTAGCCCTCAAGAATCCCGCTCCTCAGTGGGATCTTAACTTGGTTTTGGCCGTTCTTCAGCGCCCTCCCTTTGAGTCCTTTGCTCCTATTCCTCTACGCCTATTGACATGAAAAATGTCCTTTCTTCTGGCGATTGTGTCCGTTTGCCGTGTCGGGGAATTGCATGCTCTGTACTGTAGGCCACACTATTTGGTATTTCGCACTTCTCAGGAGTTTCTTCCGAAGGTGGTTTTGGAGTTCCACATCCACCAGGAGATTGTGGTGCCTTCTTTCTGTCCTGACCCCACCTCTGACAAGGAGAGGGATCTACACTTGTTAGATGTGGTGCGTTGTCTCAAGTTTTATCTACATCGCACTGAGTCTGTCAGGCAATCTGATGTGCTGTTCGTCATTCCTGAGGGTCCCAGGGCAGGAAGTCCTGCATCCAAAGTGACTATTGCTTCTTGGATCAAATCCACTATTCGTAAGGCTTACGAGCTGAGGAAGAAGCCTGTTCCATTTCAGGTCACGGCTCATTCTACTAGATCTATTGGGGCTTCTTGGGCTTACAAGAATCAGGCCTCCACTGATCAGTTGTGCAAGGCTGCTACTTGGTCATCTGTGCACACCTTTTCAAAGCACTACCGTGTTGATGTGCTGGCATCAGCTGATGCCAGCTCTGGGAGGAAAATCCTGGAGGCAGTCTTGCCTGTCTAGGATCTTCTTTGGTTCTTGGTGCTTCCTTCACTTTTGAGCCCTGTTGGCTCCAGTTCAATGTGCTGTGTAACAGTTTGGGGTGTTACCCCTTTTTAGTGTCTGTTGACACTTCATTGTTTTGTTGGGCTATCTCTGATCTGATGGTTCATATCTGCTCTGGTGATTTTGGGGGCCTTGCGCCTGGTCCTTGCCTTGCTTCCCGCTTCTGGGAAACTCAATGTTTGGACATCCCAGAGTTACCAGTAACCTGTATTGGACAATAGAGAAAAGAGGATTTTAGTCTTACCTGTTAAATCCTTTTCCCTTAGTCCAAACAGGTTACTGGTCTCCCACCGTGTCAAGGGACCATGCTTGGCTCTCCTGTGGCAGACTGTGGGGGTCCTTCGGGGTCATGCTCACAGGAGTCTTCTTTCCCTTCCACTATCTAGTCAATAGTTAGTGTTTCAAATCTTTCTGAAGCTGGTTGGCTAACTGCAGCCAAGGAGGGAAGGTAGGCTCCACCCCCTGCATACAGTTCTAGAATTGTTCCTGCCTACAATTAAAGGGGCGGATCTCCTATCCAAAGTTACCAGTAACCTGTATGGACTACTAAGAGAAAAGCATTTAACAGGTAAGACTAAAATCCTCTTATTTCCCGTCTGTGACCCCTCTGTCTTACTTTCTGTCCCTGTGGGATGAAGGGTGATTATCCTGCATCTCGGCCACTTTGGCATTCTGAAGATGAATAGAGCTTTGACAGTAGCTGTCACCGCTTCTCTCCTGTCTAAACTGGCAAGAAGCATAAGAGAAACAGAGGCAATATCTCTTTCTATCCCAGAGAAGGTGCTGATGTAAGGTGAATTGGAAGAAAGGGGGAAGTAAAAGTTTGAATTCAAACTGCAAGGATTTACAGACTAAGCAGCCACTCTCTAAAACCTTGCCCCATGGTATAACCCGTTTAAAGGAAAACTAACACCCTACATACCTTAGTATGGCCAGAAAATCGTGATGGCCCCTCAGAATTTTGCCCTTGTGCCTGTACTCGAGAGAACATCTTCATGGATGGAAGGAGGACATGACAATTGCTCGCAGTTTGTACAAGCTGAAGCAGGGAGCGTAAATGTGCCTGCTTAACCCTTTGCTTGTTAGAGGGGTACGCAACACATTGCAGAGCAATGCGTACCCTTCAGACACTCAAATGGTTAAGGAGCAGTGGGTGCAACGCATTTGACAGCAACAATTAATGAAGCAAAGCATTCTCCTTATATAATTGTATGGCATATTTTAGCATTATGGTTTCTTTTAACTCCTTAGATGCTAGAAATGTTAACCACACACAGGAGATGGAGTCTGCTTTATCACCTATCTGGTTAAAGATGTTGTTCTTTCTCTTTGGGTTTTTATTATCTGCTGGAGTTATGTGTAATGTATTATAGAGCAACTGAAATATAAATGTTGTATAATAAAGGAAATTGATTGGTAGCATTCTGCTAAATTTTAGTTTAACCCTTCTGAGTGTTGGAGTTGGCGTTTGTGGTGTGTTTTTTAAATATATAAACATGTAGCGCTATATTTAATTACTAGTGTTTCAGTTTAAAAGCTATTCAAACTGAAAGGATCCCCCTCCCGCCCCTTCTGGTTGCCTCCCCTTAGAGCTTGAATCCGGTCGTGGGACAGAACAGATGCAGCAAGGGACAATCTTCAGTCAGTAAGTATAAGGAAGACTCTGCCCCTTGATGAAGGAGGTCAGGATTTTCCTTTTGCTTACTGAAGATTGTCCCTCACCGAGCTCCGTCCAGACCAGACTGAGAGGCAGCGTGATGCAGGGAAAGGAGAGGGAGGGGGATCCTTTCAGCTTGAAAAGCATTTGAACTACAACATTGTAAGTGTGAAAATATATTGTTACATGTTATTTAGTTTTTTATTTATTTAGTATATAAGAATAATCAGAGCTGTACTTTAATATAAACATTACTATCTCTTTAATTATTTCAATATAGAATATGGACTTAGACTGCCATATTTTTTCCCTTTGCTTTGCAGTGTGTTGCACACTGCTCTGGCACTTAAAGGGTTTCATATTTACCATTTCACTGGCAACAGGAATTTAGGGTCTTAACACATCTTGACAATGTGTTGGGAGACTTATGTACATACCTGGGAACTCTCTGGATTTGCCCAGTAGACTCCGGTTCTGACAGAGCTTTACCGGGTCTCTGGGGCAGAGGCTGATTCCGCCGGATGTGGGGAGTTTCTATTGAAACTCTGCCACATTTGCTGTTTCTCCCAGTGTTCCTCCTCCCCCAGTCTTCTGTGTGACACCTTTAAGCCCCCCCTCACATCAAGCCCTGCCCTTTTTTGACGCGATTCACATCATTGTCACCCCCTGCTGCACCAGAGGACTTCCCTCCGGGCAGACCTCAATTAGAAGTTCCCAGGTATGCTTATGTAGCATTCAGGCGGTTAATCAATGAGAATTTTCAGTTTCCTCCTGTGGTGCAGTTGGTTTGCTCTAGAATTGCACCTTTGTGATTTGATGAAGAAGGTTTGTTGGTGAGTTTAACACTCTGAGTGCCAGAGAGGTAATGAAACACATTTCAACTCAATGTGTTGGATGCCTCTTTAGCACTCAAATGCAGATCAGTGGTCCATATGTACAAAGGCACAAGTAGAGAAAATTTTGTGGCACAAAATCCCATTCATATAAATGAGTTTTTTGGGGGGGCTTTACTCCTTGAAGGATTTTCAGTAGGTTGAAGCCCTCTATAGCATTTGGGGTGTTTAATAAAAACCCAAATCGATTACTGTACGTGCTGTACTTGTATTAACCCTTTAAGTGCCAGAAGGGTACACAACGCATTGTTCTGCGATGCATTGCATACCCCTCTGGCACTTGAAGGGCTAATTTGAGGTGAACTCTATCCTTTTGTGTTCTCTGCTGGTTTGGAGTGCTTAGGAAGTGAAATTGCACTGCTGAATCTTGATTAAATAACACCATTCTGATGAGATAAATTGCTGATTGCTTACAAAAGAATGCCATTTTCATTTTAAGGATGAATGCGTTTCACTGGGTAAAGATCTTTGCATATTATCGTAAGCCTTGAGGCTTGGAAGAATCTTAACAAATGGTGATCCATGCATTAGCTGAAAGCAAATGAATTGTAGTGCCTGTAGCATATCCCACTGGAGGCTAGAGATGTGTTACCGAAAGCCTGTGGTGGGAGCTGGATGGACTTAACCCTTAGAATGCCTGAAAGATGTCTTGTTTCTCAATGCGTTTGCTACTGTCTGGCATCTCGTACTCCTATAGGCACTTAGCCCCACTCAGTATATTCCTACTGTAGTCTGTCACTGACAATATCTCTTAGGTATGGAGTAAGTAACCTTCTGCTCTGCATCTGTTGGAGACCACAACTCACATTAGCTTTGCTAGTTCTATAAACTGGGCATATTACAACAGTCTATTAACATTGTAAGTTAGAAGAGGGTATCTGGTACTGTGGTTCTGGGATTGTTATGGAGACACTCGGGACAGTGGGTTTATCAGGCACAGCAGGAGAGCCCCTTACAATGTTACATCACTAGACAGATGCATACTCTACCTCTAGTCTGGATTCTCTCCCATTAGGAAAATATTATGCCTTCATCATACCTCCCAGTACTAACTTCGGCAACATATTGCACACCCCTCTGGTTCTCAAGGTGTTCGTTTTTCAAATATTTGTTTAAAAAAAATAAATAAATAAATAAAAAAGTCAGGGGGAGTATAAGTGGGTTTGACAACCTATTTCACACGTATATTCTATATATACTAGCAATATTGGCATGGCTTTGCCCGTGCGGTTAATAAAACAAATTAAAAAGAAAAGTCCCATGCTGTTGTATGTATGACTAAATAAGAATTCCTTATAAAGGAGGTGTGTTATGAACAAAGACACTACAGAAGTCATCCTAAACAGGAGAAGCCGTTATGTGTGTTATCCACCACATTGCAGCACAATGCTTTGGGTATGTGTCTGGCACTAATAGAGTTAAAAAAAATTAAGTGAATTTAATCGTATGACTGACTATTTTTCCTAGACATCCAGATGAATCCAGAAAGGAGGCATGGTTTAATAACTGGATTGTTTGAATTTTCAGTGCTTAGCCCTTAGCCTTTCCACATGTTGCAAAAGCACTGTAACCTAATTCTCCATCAGTGAGTATGTGTGTGAACAAGAGCATGGACCTAGAATTGAATAGAATATTTATTATATATAAAAAAAAAGTTGATTAAATATAGGCCGATTCATTTCATGTAATTTATACACTTTTTGAAGGACTTCAGAATCGAATAATCCACAATCAGCTGGTGGGGTCACTCAGTGTATGTGAGGCTTTGTTCCACTGGGACCAGCTTGAGGGGACCAGAGTATGTTGGGCTTTGTGACTACCAGTAGAACCAGGCTGAGGGGGAAAGAGGCAGGCAGGCATGGTATGCATTCCATGGGGCCAGGCTGGGGTGGTGGGATTTATTTATCGTAACCCCGGCTGATCCCCCCCCCTAGATCATCTATGGGAAAAAAAGCACATGATTTGGGATATATTGGTTCTGCAGTATGTGCAATTAAAAAATAAAAATCAGACCATGTGGAGGGGTTATCAGGACCTCTCCTGATGCACCCCACCTTAGCTTTGTTGGACTTCTATGCATGCCTAGCCTAGCTCAAGTGTGTCTTGAAGATCCTTCTACTCAACCTGTGCATACATAGAACTCCTAGGTTGAGGAGGAGGAGAATGTAAAGGGAAGGCAGCAATTGCTTTACTGGTTGCAACATTGATCACCTATCCTATAGGATAGGTGATAAATCCGGTGGGGGGGCATCAGGCGTGGTCCCGATGCTCCTCCCACAAGGTCTGACTTTATGTCTACTCCACATACTGCAGGACCAATCGATCCCACACTATGTGCATTTTTTTTTTACATATTAATACTTGCCCTGCATTGTAGGGAAGCAAGTTTTTGGGCTCCAGGTCCCAATTTCCAGTCTCCATGGCAATCTGGCAACTGGTATTTGTTGAGTCCTGGGCTATCTGCCCTTTATTGCTTGACTGCTTGCTCTCTTTGACGCCTGTTTAACAAGATGGCTTTTTGATTCATTATGTTGGTTTCCTGTTCCTTGATTTTCTGTGTCCGTTGACACCTGAGACTCCTTTGTTCCAGTTTGTCTGTTTTGAACTGGTCTGTGTTTTAAGGGATTTTTTTTTCCTTCCCCTCCCTGCAGTCTTGGTAGATAGCTTTTATATATTTCCATGGTTCCTGTGTACCACTTTGGGGGGGGGGGGAGAGAAAAGGGAATTTTTGTGTAATTACCAATAAATCATTTTCTTAGTCCTTGGAAACACAGGGCTTCCCTCCTGGAGAAAAAAACGGCAGTTTGCATTCCAGGTAGGAGAGTCCTTTGGGTTCTCTGTTTCAGGTGGCTCCCTTTTCTGCCTTGCTTCTGTCTTTTATGTAAAACTGAGCTAGACTGGTAGAGGTAAAGTAGAGCAGAGAGGGAGTTTCTGCCTCCAGAAGGCCTTTTAAGACAAGTTCCCTTCCCTCCTGGCTGGTGAATACTTTATCCCATGGATGTTGTGTTGCACATGGACTAAGAATATGATTTATCTGTAAGTACACAAAAATCCTCTTTTACATGTGCACTTGTAGAATATGCAAAGTCAAAAAGCAACTTGACTGTTTCTTTAACCTGGGAATTGTAGAGATTTCACCTAGTGAAGAATCATATCATGGCCTAAACACCCACGCATCTTGTTGCCTTACAGATACTTTCTGCTCCACTGGGGCTGATGTTCTACTGTGACCAACTTGGTACCCATCTGTGCAGTGACGCTTTGCACATGTATATGAATGACTAGAAAATGCTGTGTAAGAACTAACACCTCATTATAACCATTCAGTTACCTTACCGTGACCTGAAAAGACTAATGGTTCCTCCAAATTTTACCCTTGTGCCTCTTGTTCAAGAGAACATCTTCAGTTACCCACCCCTCTCGTGCTTTAAGGGTTATATAGGACAATGCGCTCTCCCTGCTTGCCGGAGTGTGTGTGTGTGTGTGTGTGTGTGAAGAGAGAAACAGAAAGCAACTGTCATGTCTTCCTCCTTGGATATTATATTCAGGACTGACAGTTGCTATCCGTTTCTCTCTTCACCCCCCCCCCCACCCAGCAAGCAGGGAGAGTGCATTGTCCTACATAACCCTTAAAGCGCGAGAGGGGTGGGCAACATATTTCTCCACAATTTGTTGGTCCTTACGATGTTCATTGAGTAACGTTTGAGGTCCTGTGGTTATGCTAGCAGCTGGTATATCTGCCTCCGTGGAGTGGACTGAGTGATCATGTCTTCTATTGAACCAAGGTGCAAGGGAAAAAAAAATCATAGGATCCATTAAGAGTTTGACATCATAGTAAGTAGTATGCATATGGTGTGTGTGGGGGAGTGCAATATTAGGAGGTGTCAGTTTCCCTTTAAAGGGGACCTCACCTCTAGAAAAGTCATTCTTCTATCAAGTTTCCATGCCAACAAATTTTCAATCCTGTTAAAAAAAAAAAAAGAAAAGAAAAAAGAAAAACAACAACAAAAACTGCTAATCTTCCTCTCCCCAGTTACTCCCCGTTACCACCTCCTCCTCTTGCCAATGAGAGCATTCCAGCTCACATGCTGGATTCCTCCGTCGGAGGAGATGGTAACGGGGAGCAACATGGGGGGGGGTAAGAGGCGAAGATTGATAGGCTGCGGAACAGAGCTGTACCACAGCCTGTCCTGAACGTCTCATGCTTCTGTTATTAAAAAGCCTAATTTCTCTGTCAATACAGCATTTAAAAAACAAAGGAAAAAAGGATTGAAAATGTATTTGCGTGGAAGATTCATATAAGAAGGACTTAACTGTAGATGAGAGTTCCCCTTTTAAGTGATGTTTGTATTTTAAGAGAAAATAAAAAGTAAAATAAATTTAAGATTAGAAAACCTTTTTACTGTCTGTGTTTTTCTAACACTTGTTGGTTTTTGTTTCAGATAAGATGGGAAAAGAACATCACACTGGGGGAGCCCCCTGGATTCCTACACTCTTGGTGGTGGTAAGTTTTGTTTGTGTTAGCAATCTATTGATCCTATGCGGAACTGTAGTTACTGGGCCATATGCACAAAGAAACAAGGTTTCCATGTGTAAAGGACCCAGTGAGTTTTAAAGGGGCCGCGTACACAAAGTAAAAAGTGGAGCAATTCTGGGCCAAACTAACTACACCACAAGAGCATTCAAAATGGTTACATGTACATCAGTGGTGCATTTGGTTTGCACCAGAATGTCTCCACTTTATCTTATTGAATTTCTGTTTGAGTCTTATCCATTAAGCTAAGAGGTGCAGATTTAGAACTAACCACCTGCATTCTGCAAATTCCCATTGATTGATTTAAATGGTACTTTTAACCCATTGTTAGAGAGGTCTCCATTGCACTGCTACATAATATGTTGGAGGACTCTCTAGCATTCAAGGAGTTAAAACACCTTTAAATCAGAAGGAATTGTCTTTTCTTCCCTGTGATGCAGTTGCATTTTCTCCATGCATTATTGCATTGCTTTGCAGCTTATGGTGCAGTTCAGTCTCTTTTGAGCTAGCTGAGGTGTGGACCAGCCGTGGCCCTCCAGCTGTTACACTATAACCCCATTCTCCTCCTTTGGCCAGCTAAAGCGGCAAATTGTAGTTCAGTAGCATCTGGGGAGGCACAGCTTTCCCTCTGATCTATACAGTAAGACTGAAAATTTTTGGAACATAATATTACTGGTTCATTAGCAAGTGATAACCCAATACCATGGGCACCCCTCACATTTTTATAGTAATTCCTCAAGGGCTTAATGAAGGGATCAATATATAAATGTACAGTCTTTCTTGGTTCTCACAGTCAGAATGACAGAAGGTGCATGTTCTGCATAATAATATCCCTAAATGTTCATTAACATGTTCTCAACATTTTTAGGTAGAAATTGGGGCACTGACCTGGTGTCCAATGCACACCAAAGTACCACAGAACCCAGCATGAGAACCACTGACCTAGTACCACAGTGTTTTTTTACTTTTTACTCCAGTGGTTCACATCCTTCTTAATTTCTGTTACATGTGTACATCAAAATCAATATATCTTCATAAATATATATGGGAAGGTGTGGTATGACCAGAGGAGTGTGCGGAACTTAAGGAGAATGTGTTGCTCACCCGCCTGGTCCTTAAAGGGGACCTATCGCCCCAACACAAGTTTCCCTTAAAGGTTAGGTTATATAGAGATTTATGTGGAGTACTTGTTTGAATTTTTTTAATTTAATTTAACGCTATTTGGCTGAAATGTAATGATTAAAGATTGCCCTGCACCCTACTTCTGGACAGACTCTGGTTATCAGCTCTTTACCACAATCTGTCACTCTTCCTCTGCTCACCTCCCTCTAGCCAGCCTCCTCCAATGACGGAGGCTTTCTGCTTGTAAGCTGGAGCTGTCTCATTGGCAGAGATCAATATCTAGCCAATGAGAGCACTCCAGATTACAGGCAGAAAGTCTCCATCATCAGAGGAGGCTGAATAGAGGGAGGGGAGCAGAGAGACGGAGTGACAGACTGCGGTACAGAGCAGGTAACCAAGTCTGTCCTGAAGTAGGGTGCAGGGCAATCTTTAATCATTCAATTTTGGCCAAATAATAAAGATATATATATATATATATATTTTTTTTTTTTTTTTTAAATCAAGTACTTCACATAATCTCTATATATCCTAACCTTTAAGAGAAACTTGTATAGGGGTGATAGATAAAGCGTTACTCTTGATGCATCAACACATAAATGTGCTGTGACCCTCTTGTTGAGAAGCACTTGTCTAGTATTGTGCAGTCTCTGTGACATTCTTGTAATCCAATGTACATTTAAATGTACAATGTGCTCTTCTTTGAGTGGATATTGAAGATAATCTTCTTCATTAATGATTGCACTATACATGCATTTCTTATTCTTTCCAGTGTTTTTTGGGATCTGTATTGTGCTGCACCAGAAAGACGTGAAACCTGTGAGCATTCAAGTGAAGCAAAGGCCTTCCATGATTATGTAAGTGGTCCCTTCTGCCTTTTGCTTGTTGATGTGGTAGGATGATTCATTCAGTTGTATATAGTTTTTCACTTGTGTTCTACATGTTGCTTTGGTTGTGCAGGTCACATTCTGGATTGTGGCATTATTAGTTTGATGGCAGATTGGTTACCTTATATATTGTGATGGACCTTAACCCCCCTGAGGACCACAGGGGTGGCAACTTATTGCATCACCCACTGTTCTGGTCCTCAAGAGGTTAACCTCCTGCATGGCTCGGTTCTCTTAACTGATTAAAGGGGAACTTTCACCTTTCTTATGGCAAGCTCCGGTAAGCATTATACTGAGGTTGCAACCTCAGTATAATTCTAATAGTAGCTTGCTGTAACGTTAGGAGCCGTTCACAGTACGCTGATGGGAAGTGTGAACGTGCTCCCTGGGGGAGGTGGGAGGAGACTGAAATAGTGCTGGGAAGTTCTGAGAGCTGTGCTGAAGATACCAGTGCCACAGAATGGGGAAGTGCATGGCTTGGACATCAAAGAACTTACAAAGTATGTAAAACAAAAAGAAACATGTTTCCTAATACTGCTTAACTGTTTAAACATCTGATAAAAAAAAATTCTCAGGTGGAAGTTCCCCTTTAACTGATGATATGTTTACTGGCCCTTTAAGGACTTGTGGAGTGAGGGCATTGCAATGCTGCACAAACCCCTTTGGCCTTTAAAGGGGCAGTGCCTCTTTGATGGGGGGAGTTGTTGTTTATCTTAAGAGATACAGCATAGTGGAGCTTATCCCTAATGTGGCTTAACCCTTTTGAGTGCCAGAGGGGTATGCAACACATTGCTCTGCAATGTGTTGCATACTTCTCTGGCACTCAACGGGTTAAGGGGGCAGGGTTTTCCATATACTGAATAGAGGCAGATTGTGCCTTGTAGCACTCTGTTCGGCCTTCAGATCTGACGGGATGTAGCCTGGCATGCTGCAAAAGAGGCGTGAGAGAATTTATAATATTGTACAGTATATTGTGCGATTTCATAATTCCGAACTCATTAAAGTGTTAGTAATGTCCCACAAAAAATCTTTATAATTTTGTAGTGCTTAAACAGTTCAAATATATGCAACAATTCCTATCTGTCAAACCGCTGTGGTTTGAGAGATATTCGCATTGAAATTTTGCCTTTTCCTGCTGATAGCAGGAGATCTGTGTCGGCCGACATGAGGAGGCTCTTCAGCAGAGCCGCAATCGCGTTCTTTAAAACAAATTACTTCATTGGAATGGTATACAAAGCGTGCTTGCAAACCAGGCACACTTTGTAGACCTTTCCAATTAAGTAATTTGTTTTAAATAACGCGATTGTGGCTCTGCTGCTGAGTGCCAGTTGGTCCCCGGACAGGGTTCCCCTGCAGTCAGCACAGCACTGACGTCAGGGAAAGGAGAGGGAGGGGGAACTTTAGCACCGAATATCTCTCAAACCATAACGATAAAGATTTTTTTTCTGGGACATTGCTGTCCCTTTAACTTATCAGTAGTATACACTACAAGGATGCATTGCAGTGCCGGTCATAAGAAAACATTACTATCTCTTTTAAACCTCAAAAGCCAACCCCACTGACGTTAACTTAAAGGGACAGGGTGGGATATGGGCAGCTGACTTCAGAGGAGGAGAAATTGAGAACAAAGACTTTTGATGTTGTCATAACACAAGAACCTATTTTTTAATGGTTTTTAATATTTTTATGTGCATAAATGATGTGAGGAGAAAAATAAAGGCACAGATCCGATTGATTTATTTTTTCTTCCCCTACTGTACTTCAATTAATTTTGTTGTGTGTGGCACTGCCATGTGAAAAGAACACAGATTCCTAATATGATATACCTTTAATTTGGGGGGTGGTCAAATTCCAGGAACCTGGGAACCCAGGCCCCCCCCCAAAAAAATGGTGTGGATCCAAAGTTCTGTACATTTGTGTCTGCTCCTTATTTAAATATCATGTACTTAAAACTGACATCTGTAAATTATTCTTTGTTATATCCCTAAAATATATTCATAAACTTGCTTTATCAACCCTTTGTATACCAGAGTGGTGGTAAATGCATCCCGTTGCAATGAATTGGATACCTTTGGCACTGACATGGTTAATGCATGTATAGACTATCCTATATAAGACACTGTTTGTGCACTACGTAATGAGATGAGAGCTAAGGCACTTTATTGATTAGTCCTCACTACTCTTCTGTTAAAAAAAAATTGTTACTGTCATTCAGACACTGCTGCACTATGACTTCTCTGACACCCACCTTGTTTGCCATGGTAATGCCAGTCGGAGAGCCATTCAAAAGGTTACAATGGAGACTTCCATGCAGTGTATGTAAGACTGGATCAAAAAGAAAGCAGAGAATTTTTTCAGAAGCTAGCATGAATTACAGAGCGTTTAAGTGTATATAACCCGAATTCGTTTTTGATGATGGTATGCCTTTAACCCTTTGAGTGTCAGAGGGGTTTCTAATGCATTGTGAAGGGAGCTCAATGGGTTAGAAGCTTAAAGGGATAGTAATACTTCGTTTTAACTTTATTTTATTTTGTAGGCATTAAAAAAACATGAAGAATGATATGTCTTATCTCTCAATCCTTTATGGTTTATGAGATATTCACAAGCAAAGTTCCCCTCCCCGCCCCTTTTACCTAGTGTAAACAATCTCTTCTCAGATGTGAGTCTGGTTGTATGACAGTACAGATAACAGAAGGGGACAATTTTCTTTGTATGAAAACAATGAAAGCCCTTCCCCCTTGACAAGTTTTTCAGCTTTTTCCCTTATCTTAACTGAAGATTGTCCCTCTCTGCAGTCTACCTGGGCACCTCCCTTCTGATCTGGTTGAACAGGGGGGGATACTTTGTTTGTGAATATCTCTTAAACCATAAAGGTTTGAGAGATAAGACTTATATCATTCTTCATGTTTTTTAATGCCTACAAAATAAAATAAAGTTAAAATGAAGTATTACTATCCCTTTAAAGCAACACTAACACCACCTAATTTTAATAAATCTCTGCTTTTCTTAATATTGGCAGAAAATTCTGGTGACAGCTTTAAATCCGTTCTGCTCAGACTGGTTCTCCAAAACAATTTTTTTTTCTTTTAAATTGGTACCAAATATCCTGTCCATGAAAGCAGACATTATTCTTTTTGAAGGACTTGAGGGGGGAGATTCACTAAGTGGTGAGAGGTGATAAAGTGGAGATCGCTTCTCTAATTCCTGTGTTATTCTATGGAACCTATGCAGTAAGATTTCTTCAACTTTGGATAAATTAATGCATAGGCTCTATAGAATAACATAGGAACTGGAGAAGTGATAAAATGGAGAAGTCTTCTCCATTTTATCCCCTCTTTAACACCGCTTAGTGAATCTCAAATTCCTCCACCGTGAGTGGTTTTTAGTAAGCTTTCAGTAGGAGGCGTTTGGCCTGGAGTTCACACAGAATCATGCCCTGCTCTGTGCCCAGTACTGACTCTAGCTTCAGTCCACACACAATTGATTCCTAGAGGCCATTCATTCATAGTGAGGAGTTATTACACAGTGTTGGTGTTTTTTTAAGATAAGTGGAGAGTAATCCTGAAGCAAACCAATTGCATCACAGGGGGCAAAAAAAAACCACCTGATTGAAATGGGACTTTTAACCCCTTGAATGTTAGATCGATTTCAAAGGCATTGCTTCACAATATGTTGGGACCCTCGAGCATTCCGGGAGATAAAAGCTCAGTGGGAGTTTGGGGATTTTCTTTCCCATCTATAGTGCAGTTGGTTTGCTCCTACTTCTTTGTACATGTGGGCCACTGTGCTTTTGTAGAGTATTGCATTGACTGTTGCTGTATAGCAAGGGTTGTAACCATTGGCTCTCCAGATGGTGCGGACTACAGCTTTGTTCATCCCCATGCAGCCAACAGCTGGCTGGAAATGATGGGAGCTGAAGTCTAAACAGCTGTACAGCCAAATGTTGCCTACTCCTAATCTTGTACAAGGTTGAACAACTTGTCTGTCTTGCTGCTGTTGAGCTTAGCCCTTTGAGTGCCAGGGGTTATGCAATGCGTTACATACCCCTCTGGCACTCAAAGGGTTAAAAGTCCCATCATCATCATCTGGTCATTGCCATGCTTTAGAATATTGTGTAAGCTTACTACCTGGTTGGTACTGCTACATCTGCTGACTATTGCTTTGTGATCTATACCTGTATTTCTTACAGTAGTAATGTCCATTCATATTCATGATGTTTACCCTACAGCTTCACTTCTTATAGTACTTGGACCCCAGAGGCCCATTCTGAATGTTGTATAGCACTTTATTTATTTCAATATCCAGTGGAGATGTACCTAAATTGGATTAAAAAATGCTGTATTACTGCATGAGCGTGAATGTAATGGGCATTGTATCTTTTATACAAAATGAACGGATTTAAATAACGTGTTCTTCAATTATTTGCTAACATTTTAAACCCTTTTAGTGACAGAGGGGTGTGCAACACATTGCATATCCATCTTGCACTCCCGGGGTTAAAATAGTATCTGCTGAGATAGCAGTAGTTCTCAGACTGTTCGGTGGAAGCCCAGGGTTCCCTGAAGTGCTAAGGGTTCCTATGGGCAGATGTTGTCAATGGCAGACAAAGGAACAAGACTAACGTGTCACTACATGAGCCTCCATGTCTAAGTAAAGTGGGGCAATTCCAACATAGAGAATAAATAGAGATTCGCTTTTAACCCCCTCAAGTGCGATGAAGGTGTCACACATTGCTTTGTAGTGCACTATTGACCTCTCACGCCTTCAAGGGGTTAAAACCCGAATCATTTGGAAACTTCTGACACTTTGTTTGTCCCTTACTCTGCAGTTTGCTGTGCTCAGGAATTGCATCCCTTATCTTAGTACACAGTGCCCGAGGAGTAGAGTGACCTCATTTCCATTCTGCCGATCAGGGACAATGCAGATACAAGAGCAACAGAATACTTGTCCTCCGCTCTTGTGCAGCAATGTGGGAGGGGTCTCTGGACATCAGTGCACAACCTACCCTTTCTCCTGCACAACACAAAAGTCTAAACACTAGAGGGAGAACTGAATACTGTCACCAAAAGCAATGTCTGTGGTGGGCTAAAAGAAATGTACACCATGCCCAATGCCTTAAACTAGCACTACACTACAACAAATTGCACTGTAGTAGCTTTTTGACAGGATCAAGGCTCTGTTCTCTGTAGTGTTTAGAACTCTGTCTGGAAGCCATTTTTTGTAGCCCGGAGAGGCACCACTCTGTCACCATAGGCAATAGGAAATTCTCCTTCTAGTGTTTACAACTCTGTGCTCTGGAGTCTTCATTCTGGGGCTTTGTATGTCCCAGGAGGGACCTAGGGGCATGGGGGACACACTTAAAATCTGTAACTGTTCTGTACTTTGCACACCCCTCTGGCCCTTTAATGGGTTACAATGTTTTGGAGAGTTGATTATATAAATATATATTATTGGAGGGGGGGGGAGGGTTGTTAGAACTTCATGTTTATGCCCATCAGCTTACACTTAGGATGTCTGTGCCTGGCCAGAATGGGTCGTGTTTCCCTATATTTGAATGATGCAAAGTGACAAAAAAGGCCAATATAACATTTAAGCAGTTTTTAATTGACATTGAACGGACCCATACTTGTCTTCAGATCACAGATCCACAATAGTGTATTTGTTTAGTCTATAAAGGAATTGGCGTACTAGTTTAACATCTAGGGTAGTAGATTTGTCCCGCACTGCAGATCAATGCACTGGAGAGCTCTGTAATGTACAAGGTGTTAATGGACTCCCCTCCTATTCCAAGTACAGCCTATAATCTCTATTGAATTCCATGGAATCCCAGCTAATCTCTCTTGAACCTCGTCAATATAAAAGCCTGTATTGCAGGGAAGACTGAAAGCTCTTGTCATTACACACGCACATACAAATAACAAATTTAAATTTGGATGGCACCTTTTATAAAGGAACACTAACACAGTTGCTATAGATTCTGTAAAGCAAAAATAATCATTATTAAATACATTGCTTGATATTGGTACGCACCCTTCTACTATGAAGAGTGTTTTTTATCTCCTCTCTGACTAGTAACAGATAGACAGACAGTACTGCACAAGCATATGTCAAAGCATGAATGGACACCTTCATAGATCATATTTAAAGGGGAAAATATACCACATTCTTATAATTCTGCTGATTTGTATTTAATAATCAAAGAGACTTTGTAGAATAATGTACCTGTTGAATATTCAAAACTTTTACCCTGTCATACGTAGATTATATATGTGTGTATATAATTTCAGTATATTGTCTATGGTGTCCTCTGCTTTTAGGTCCTCACAGCAAACAGTGGACTTCAATAGACCAGAATGACTTGTAAGGAACCCTAGTTGTTAACCACTATCAGGACATGAAAACAAAGGCCTGGGTTTCATAGCATTTGATAATGTTATCAAGGGTTCTATCAAAAAAATGGGAATCTCTTGGATAAACCCAGTGATAATGCTGATCAGTTGCTATGTAACATAGTCCAGACACTGTAAACTGAAATAACAGACTGCTGTTTGAAGGACACCTACATACCTTTACTACTAGGTTATAGGTCTTTGGGACCAAATGGAGGCATTTTTGCAGTGCTGGTCTGGCAAACCGGCTACAACCCCACTTCATGTTACGCATTCTTGACTCTTAGTCCTTTATCACCGTGGAGGAATTCTGGGGCAAAACCTGCACGAAATTGATCAATAAATATTTCAGTGTTGGGGGGTGGGGTATGCTTCAATTAATTTAAATGGGGCTTTTAACTCCTTGAAAGCCAACATTAATGGGGATCCAGAGTCTTGTTTAATATTAAAGTGAATGTTGAGAATTTCTGCTTGTGTCCCCTCCCATACTTGTCTACATATGTGTTAGTACTCCATGGGGCCTTATGTATCATATGGTATATTAAATGGGGATTTTTAACTCCTTGAATCGCTAAAGTGGTCTCCATTGCATTGTGAAGCATGTGGGGAAGCTCATAGTCTGTTCACCCATTGAGTGCCATAGGGGTCCTCTGGCACTCAAAGGGTTAGGCATCAAACAACATGCACATAGTACAGTATCTTTTAAGACCAGTGACAAGAACAGGACAGCAGGATCTAGGGACAAAGAGCTCAAACTGGGGATAGTAGGTTTAAGTGAACAAGGGTGACCGTATTGTACAATCTGTCTGACAGGAAAAAAACCCGTCAGACTTTGATTTCTTTCTAATTATACTTAATGGTAATTTAATGTAGTGTGATATAAGCTTGGGGAAAAAAAAAGCCTTTGCTAATTTAAAACTATATTTTTGTAATCAAGACCGTGCAACAATTCCTTCTTAACAATGCCGCTGTGTAATTACTTCTAGAAGCCAACCTTAAAATCCATTAAACCTGATTACTAAATATGAATCAAATCTAAATCTGGTTTGGATATTGAGTTTATTTTAAGGCTGCGATTTTTTTGCAGCTGTTTTTTAGAGGTGAAAATCTGCTGAGTGACAGACTCCATGCAGCTGAATATTCCATTTCTATTTTAACTCTTGCTGTGCCAGGAGGCTGCTCAGCTCATTGCTCCGCAGTGTGGTGTCGTACACCCCTCTGCCACTCAGAAGAATAATCTCTACTGCTTGCTCTTCCTTCCAATGGCTGGTGTTTTCATATACAATGTATATTGGGGTAGGGTACCTGAACTCTTAAAGGGAGAGTAATGTATTAATATTAATGCAACTTTGATTATTCGGTATACTTTTTTATAATGAAGCTTTCCTTTCTAACTGTCCATAACATTGTAGTCTTCATTTTATTTTATTTTAAAGTGTCCCACCTCCCTCTCCTTTTCCAAACATCATTCTGATTTCCCTCAGAGTAGGAAGGTGGTCTGGATGGATCTCTACAAGAGACAGTCTTGTGACAGCATAAGGGAAAAATCTGATCTCCTTCATCAAGGGGGAGCAGGGATTTCCTTATACTGATAGAAGAGGATCGTTCCTCTTTGTGGTCTGTCCTGTCAAGCGACTGGATTTCAGATCTGAGGGAAGGCAGCATTACGTATGGAAAAGGGGCAGGAGTGGGAAACTTAAAAATAAAACAAAACAAAGACTACAACATTATGGACCGTTAGAAAGGTATGTTTCGTTATAAAAAAGTATATTGAATTATTGACATTGCCTTAATAGCAGTACATTACTATCACTTTATCACGAAGTTAGACTACAAGTCTCATTATACTTTTGAAGCTATTGACTGGTGCTATATAGATCTCACACAAACTTAAGTCTGATGTACTAATATGAACTGGAACACACCAACGGAACTATATAGGACAAATGTAAATTCCAAGTCTTTTGTAGACCTCTAACATTTACGGGAACTTGCCATTTAAATCTGTGGCAAAGTTGGGAATTTGTTTGGCCCCTATGGTTTTGTTTAATCTAGAATTGCTCCAGTTCTTCATAGTATACAAGATTTTTTTCTGCAGATAATGGATCACCTGATTGGGTGCCAGAGAGAGGTGCGATGCATTGCAGAAGGTTGAAGGCTAAACTATGAACTTAATTTCTCTGTCGTCCAATGCAGGTTACTGGTAACTTTGTGGTAGGCGATCCGTCCCTTTAACTAGGTAGGAACAATTCTAGAAGTGAATGCAGGAAGTGGAGCCTACCTTACCTCCTTGCCTAGTTAGAAGGGCGGATTGCCTACCCCAAAGCTTCCAGTAACCTGTGTGGACTAAGAGAAAAGGATTTAACAGGTAAGACTAAAACACTCTTTTCCATTTTAAGTGTGAGTGCTGGGTAATTATATATATATATATATGCCTGGGATTTATTAAGGGGGGTGAAATGCTTATTACTGACAATATAAAAAGTAAACAAGAATATATGGTAATGGTTGAAATGGTATATGTGTGTAGATATAATGTATATGTATGTACCATATGTATCTAGCTCTCATTCCTTTACATTACTTAACCCTTTGAGTGCCAGAAGGGTACGCATTGCAGAGCAAAACATTGCTTACCCTTCTGGCACTCAGAGGGTGTCAGCTGGAGGAGAATGATGGGAGTTGTAGTGCGACAGCAGCCAGACTCTCTCATATTGTCCATCCCTAGTGTTATAAATTGTTGTTAAAATAAATAAACTCATTATATGGAAGAAGTG
Source organism: Rhinophrynus dorsalis (assembly GCA_037306005.1). Taxonomy (NCBI): domain Eukaryota; kingdom Metazoa; phylum Chordata; class Amphibia; order Anura; family Rhinophrynidae; genus Rhinophrynus; species Rhinophrynus dorsalis. The sequence goes on from CM074718.1 coordinate 592,978,732, forward strand.
AGGATTATTTTTTTATTATTATTTTTTTTTTATGTTTTCCTACCTATAGCCATATGTGCAGCAATTTTGGAGTAAACCAGTTGCACCATAGGGGAAAAATCAAAATTCCACAGTTGATTTTTAAATGGAGCTTTTAGTTTTTTGAATGTTAGAAAGGTCTCCAAAGCATTGACAAGCAGCTTGTCTCTCGTTTTCAAGGGGTTAAAAACTCAATTTAAATCAATGGGTATTTTTGGAGGTTTTTTTTGTCAAAGTAGGCACAGTTTTCTCCAGAATTGTGCCCTACTTCAACTGTGTGAATGTGGTCCATAACTGGGTGCACTTTTAAATACAAAAGCCTTTTGAAGAGCCTCCAAATCAGCATTTTACCAACAGAGATATTTATCAAGGCAGCTGCTTCAGAAATCTGTCCCAAATGGCTGCCATCTGTGTGTGATTGTTGAAACCTTTGAGTCGTGATCAGCCTGTGGCCGAACTTCTGGTCGGCGACTGGCTTTGCAGTGCTGTAGTTTGTCACTATTTCACTGTAGTGTGGCACTCCATAAAGAAGGGGATGACCCTTGGCCCTTGCGACACTAGCGACTTTTTTGATAAATGTGTCTGTATATTATGTGAAAAGCGGCCTCCTACACTCCTGTGTATGTTCTGCATTGTACTGGCGTAGCAATTATAATAGGGTGCTAAATGTTACTGCAGGCATGAAGGGCACTTGGGGGAACCTGACATTGTTCAGTGACATTGAGTCATTATATTGTGCATATTTTTTTCCAGCCAGTTCATTTCATAATGAAAAATGACATGACCTTTTACAGCGTCTTCTACCTAGTCTGCATTTTGCAGTATTTGGTGCAGAGTGGTTTTTAGTTCTATTAGCATGAACACAAACAGGATTTTTTTTATTTTGACACAAAATGGGCAGCGTGCACAGGGAAAATGGAGCCGTTCTGGGGCAAACCAAGTGCACCACAGGAGGCAAATAACCTTTCAATTAGTAAAACTGCCTTAACCCTTGAGTGCCATAGGCGTTGGACACCCCTTTGTCAATCAAAGGGTTAAAAGAATAGTACCACTTTGATCTCTAGCACTGAAGTGGTTAAAATGGCCTAAGAAATGTAGTTTGTGTTAAAGATAATTAAAATCTGCCTATATGTCGTACCAGCCTTATTCTGTTAAATAAACATATATTGAGAACTTCACCTTTTGTTTAGGTTGCCAAGTGTAACACTTTAAGATCTCTTCCTACTTAATATGCTAATTAGTCCTGTTTGAGACCAAACTTGCTGCTTTCTGTTCTATTAGAAATGCCTACAGTGTGTGGTCTCCTTAGATGCATTCACAGCACAGTGTGTGGTAATATTTATCCCATCACTGAGAAACCCATTTGCATAAAGTGTCTTGCTGTGCCACAAACAACCGCTAATTTCTCAAGAACAATTTGCTACTAACTAATGGCTAGAACTATCTTACTTTAAAGGTATAGTAATACTTAAAATGTCAAAAAAAAAAAAAAAAAAAAGTACGGTTTATCCCCCTGCTGAAAGGAGTTTTATTCAAAAGTTATTACAGCTCCCCATCCTATGGACAGCTCTGGTCCTGGGACTAGAGCTGTCAATAGGATGGTGTAGCAACAGCGCCACTGTACAGTTTCAGGCCACCGTGATATTGCACCTAAAAATTCAAATTTGAGTGGTAGTAACTTTTGATTAAAACAACTTTCAGCAGTGGGATTACCCTTGTTTTACTCAGGGGAATAAATCCTACAACATATATATTTTTTTACATTTTAAGTATTACTATCCCTTTAACTTGTAGTGAAATGTCTACTTTAACCCCATAGTGACACTTGATGTGATAGGACCATCATGCAGGTCCATATGTTAAGGACTGGTGATGGTCATGGCATGCTGCTCTGCCATACCAGAATTGCAAAAAAAAAAAAGAAAAAAAAAAAAGCTATGTGGTCCTTAACTGCAGCCCATTTCTGGATCTGTCTGTAATAAAGGGGTTAAAAGTCTCATTTAAATTTGTGGATTTTTGTCAGATTTTAATTTTGTTCCCTACGATGCAGTTGGTTTGCCACAGAACTGTACTACTTTTGCTTTGTACTGATGAAAAGGGTGTGAGAACTTCGTGGGGGGTGTATTACCCTTTGAGTACCAGAGGGGTATGTGTTGGATAACCCTCTGGCACTCAAAGGGTTAAAAAGCATTCTTTGTGTATACTTAAAGAGGAACTACCACCATAGTTAAAGTCGCCCTGCAATAATTAGGCAGATGGCGACTAGCTTTAAAATAGTTATCTTACCTCTCAGAACTACACAATTCTACAGAAATCCTTAATCTTTTGAGACCAGAAGACAGGCATCAGTGCAGACATCTTGTCTGCGTGTCTGCGCTGTCAGTCCCGGCATCAATTAAGAAGCGTTGCTCTGTGCCGAAAGGCAACGGAAGGGACTGGCGAGCAGACTGCACTAACGTGGCCGTCAGTCTCGGAAGATTAAGGATTTCTGTAGAATCGTGTCGTTCTGAGTGGTAAGATAACTATTATTAAGCTAGTCACCACCTGCCTAATTGCAGGGTGACTTTAACTATGGTGAAAGTTCTGTTTTAAGAATTGTCACTAAATATACTTAACCCCTTAACGACCGGCCGATCGGCGTGGCGACTTTAGTTAAGGACCGCAGAACTTTTTTTTTTTTTTTCCTTTTCTTTTTCAGGTTCCGGACTCCCCGAATGGCGTGCAGCCGCAGGGGGAGCCCGGAACTCCATGACTATCATAGTTTGTCATGGGTCGTTCAGTCAGATCGACCCATGACGTACTATGACTGTCAAGGGTCGTTAACGGGTTAAGAATTGTCACTATATAAATATGACCAGGCGTTGTGAATTTTAAAGAAGTAAAGTCCTGTTTATAAATGTGTCTGTCCAAGAAAACTCACACCTGCGAATATATTTTGCACACATAGCTGTCACTATATACTTTTATTAAGAACAGGTTATACCTAAAACTGCCTTTATTTTTGGCGCAATTAGCAAATTTCTTTATAAATACTTTGGACACCATTCTTATTTGGCCAGGACCATTTCTACTCCACTTTTCAAAAAAAAAAAAAAAAAAAGTCAACTGAATGGAGTTAGCACTGAATGTTTATGCATATACTTGTGTCGCTTTGAGACACTTTTACAGACACTTTCTTTATAACTCCATTTTGATACATATCCCCCTTCATTCCTAATTGTCGGCACTCCTCATGTCCTCATGGTTTTTATTTATTTTTATTAATGGAGTTGAGGTGGTCACGTGACATTGAAGAGATTATTGTGATCAGTTTGGTGTAGGAAGATTAAGAGAATATCCGCTACTAAATCTTGTTAATGTAAATCCTCCACAAATCACATGCTGGAACTAATCTGTATACATTCCTAGCAGCTGTGAAGTTTGGGTGTTATGGTGTAATTGGCCTGACAGATTCAATGCAAGGAGACCTATTCCTCTCCTCCTTCTCTAGCCACTATTTATGTAAGAGGAAGATCAATATGTTTGGTGTTTCACTGAATACAGAATATGAAGCTGAATAAGATCAATCTTCTGTCACTTTCTTCGCTGACAGCAAATGGACTAAGATACAATGACATCATATAGAGAATTTGTTCTACTGATGATTCCACTTGTAAGTTGTGCCGTGTCTAGGACTAATCTAAATTAAGGGAACACTAGTACCTCTTAATAATAATAATAATAATAATAATAATAAATCCCCATTTAACTTTATTTGGGCAGAAAATCCTTATAGCTGCTATGAATCATTTGTGTGTGGTCTGGTTCTCCAGACTAAGGCCCTTACGCATAAAGGCAAATTGGAGCAGTTCTGCGGCAAATCAACTTCCCAGAATTGCTATTATTTTAAATGGTTTTTTTTAACCCCTTGAATGCTAGAGATGTCTGTCATTCAAAAGCTTAATTTAAAATAATAGCAATGTTTATCTCCACTGCGGAGCAGCTGGTTTGTACCAATTGTTCTAGGTTATACATAACGGCCTTATGCAGGAAGCTTTAAAAAGAAAGGCAATTCTGCAGCATACCAGCTGCATCATAGGGGAAATAAAAATTCCCCAGGACTCCCATGAAGTTAAATGGGTCTTTTTACCCATGCATACTAGAGACTTCTGCTCTCTTGCATTTCTGGGGTTTAACCCTCTGAATGCCAGGGTGCAAAGTGTTTTAAAGCCCCATTTAAATCAATGGGAAATTGTATTTGTCCCTGATGGCAGCAATTGGTACGCTCCAGTTTTCACTGAAATTCATATATTCAGAGGAGATGCACTAAGCCAGGGCCTGACGCATCTAATTTGATTCTAGGAGCCAGAACAAAAATTTAGGAGCCAAATTCTGCATTACAGAGAGTAACTTCCCAGGGCCTAGTGGAACAAAGTCCTCCTATTCACTGCAAGAATTCATAAAATGCCGGAGCATCTATCCTATCCTTATGGGCGCTATTGTGTGTATTTTAAAGTGTTAAGTCTTACCCTGCAGTGTAGGGAAACTCCTTCTCTACATGAAGGGCAAGTTTGTTGGGTACCAGGTTAGTCGCCATGGCAACCTGGCGCCCGGGATTCGCACTAAAATGTGATAGAAGAGAAAACTTCTCCAGTGAGAGAGTTCTTCCAGTGCAAGATTTGTTAGCTCATAGGCCATGGTCGTCCAAAATGTGCCCGTGGGCAAAATACGGCACACCTGACCCCAGGGTGACTGAGATTTTTAACCCTTTGAGTGCCAGAGGGGTACTCAACGCATTGCTTTGCAATGTGTTGCGTACCCTTCTGGCACTTAAAGGGTTAACAAAAACCTAACTAGTATACATGAAGTCAGTAAGGCAGGACAGTAAGGTTTAACTGACTACCAGTAGCTTACAGTTAAAGAATTGTTGTCTGTTAAATAGCAGTGTTGTCATGGACGTCATATATACATACATATATATATACATACATACATACATACATATTTTTGAATAGCTGGCAAGCTATTCTCCATTGTTATCAATAACAAAATTAATGTGATCTGTGTCCCAGGATTGAAAAAACATGGACCTCCCGTCGTATAGGGGCTCCATAGAATGACACAGGAATTGGAGAGTTGATCTCACAGTAGACTTTTTCTCCTTATTAAATCTTTATCACCGCTTAGTGCATATTTGTTTGCCCCCTATTGTGTATTTGGTATGCTCCAGAATTGCTCTAATTCTAATTAGTACATCAGTATCGCTACCTTCTCATTCTATATGCTGTTCAGGAGCTGCTGAACTTCATCTCGGCTTTATGAAAATAGATGATTTGTATTTTTTTTTGTCCATGTGATTTATGCATTTCACATTTAGTGTAGTGTTTAAATCTGACAGCTCCATTCAACCACAAACATCTGTGTTTTCTCCAGAGATTTGCCTGCCTTCCCTTTGTGTGAGCCTCATTCCTCACTGCCTCACATGAAGTCACTTGTTCAGCCATTCTTATTAGGTGTTGCATGTCTCGCCTGATTCTGCACAGCACTGCTCATCTTTCATCCCGTGTGATAGAAAGCCGATGTACGCAACCTCATTTTATTTTCCTGCACATAATGAGGCCTGAGAGACGTTATCCTGGTGATCACTTCATGTTGTTACACAACCAGTGGCTTGTTGCTTGGCGTAAGATCGGAAACTAATAGAATTAGATGTCTGGCATGACCAGGAGCATACAATTTATTTCTAAAGAGGTCCAAATTGCACTTTCTTATTAACCCCCTGTATGCTAAACTGTTAAGATGGGGTGAAATTGCAAATTTAGACGAACCTTTGATTATACATCAAGAAAATGTACTTGAGCACAGGTTATCCAGCCCTGGTCAGCTGTCGGCTGTCCATGATCTCAATACATCTCTGCTTGAGAACAAGTAATCCGTTAAGTAAATTAGACACTGTTTGATCAAATTGTCTTCAGTCAGGGATATCCTGAAAACATTCAATGTTGGTATTTCTTACTGAACAGGGTTGCTATCACTGGATTAAAATATGTTTATGTTCAAATGCATACTTACTCATGCACACATACACACCTTGTATAATCATAGTAAAAGGATACATAGCAACAACTGACTCACGGACACTCCTCTGCTCATTTTGTATATTCTGCAAATCATACAATTCTGTATATTGCAACAAATGTTAAGTTTATTGTACTCCAAAATGCTTAAGTATGTACAGGTCCAACCTACTTTAAAGGGATAGTAATAATTCGTTTTAACTTTATTTTATTTTGTAGGCATTAAAAAAACATGAAGAATGATATAAGTCTTATCTCTCAAACCTTTATGGTTTATGAGATATTCACAAGCAAAGTTTTCCCCTCCCGCCCCTTTTACCTACTGTAAACAATCTCTTCTCAGATGAGGAATGCAGTCCATAGACTGGACAGATAACAGAAGGGGACACTCTTATTCCTATGGAAACAATGAAATTCCTGCCCCCCTTGACAAGCTTTTCAGGTTTTTCCCTTATCTTAATTGAAGATTGTCCCTTCTGCTGTGGATAAACAGTGTGACATCAGTAAAAGGGGCGGGAGAGGGACACTTTGTCATTGAATTACTCTGGAACTACAACTCTGACAGAATTGAAACAACACTCTCCAAAGTCCAAATACTATGATGATTAATTAGAGCTGTTTTTATTATGAAACATTACTATCCCTTTAAAGACCATTGCAATAGTGCACACCCTCCCAACATTTCACAGATGAAAAAAAGGTACATTCGGTCACTTTTTTGGCTATCAGCTTGTATCTACATATTATATCTAAATACTAGTTGAACAGCCCGTTACACGGGCCACAGTGCCGCTGTGAGCGCCCAGCTCTGTATCAGCCGTGGCACAGGCAGTCTCTACTGCGCATGACTGCAGCACGCGCAGCAGTGTGTACTGCGCATGTCACGGCGTTACACACGATTTGGCGAATTATTATACAGGATATTTATTATACGACTGCTACATTTATTATTTAACTGCTAAGACATATATTCTGTGTGTACAATGATATAGTAAAGGAGACGCTGCTTAGAGTCGCCCCTCACAGAAGCGAGCATTAGCCGGTGTGTGAACCTGGGTTCTTCTGTTATCTGTAGAATGAACCCAGGAAAATACCTCTTTCCTTATGTTCTTTAAAGGGATAGTAATGTCTATATTAAAGTGTTAGTAATGTCTGAAAAAAACTTTTTTGCATTTAGAAGAGCTTAAAAAGCTGATCTAAATGCAAAAAAACGTATCTCTTAAACCGCTATGTAACCGCTGTAACCGCTGTAAAGCTGTCAGCAGGAGATCCGTGTCGGTCGACACGCTGGCGCTTGAGAAGTGCCGGGATCTCGTTACTTACACGGAATCCCTTCATTGGAATGGTCTAAAACGTGTGCCTGAACACTAGGCACACGTTTTAGACCATTCCAATGAAGGGATTCCGTGCATTTAGATCAGCTTTTTAAGCTCTTCTAAATGCAAAAAAGTTTTTTTCAGACATTACTAACACTTTAAGTATGGCTCAAAGTCTTCTATAGGGTTTTTATACCCTACAGGTATATGTTTAATTACTTACATGTTTGTAGTTCAAAAGATATTCAAGCTGAATATCCCTCCGCTTAGAGCTGCAATCCGGTCGTGGTACCGGACGTATTCAGCGAGGGACCATCTTCATTCAGTAAGTATAAGGAAAACCCTGCCCCCTTGATGAAGGAGGGCAAGATTTTCCTTTTGCTTACTGAAGATGGTCCCTCACCGCTCTCCGTTCGGACCAGAAAGGCAGTGCCAGAAGTGGTGGGAGGGGGGGATCTTTTCCTCTTGAATATTTTTTTTTAATTACACACATGTAAGTAATTAAAGGGATAGTAAACTCCAAAAAAAACTGTTAGCGAAATGATAGGAATTATAAAAAAAGACTTTCTGCCCTCATTCCTATCTCTCAAACCGTTATGGTTTGAGAGATATAAGAAAATAAAGTCCTCCGTTCCCTCACCTTTCTGCCTGACAAGCTGTAAAGCTATCAAAGGCAGAATCCGGTCGCCCAACTGTAGGCGGCTCTTCAGGAGAGCTAACATCGGGATATTTAACTATAATTACTTAGTCTGTATGGTCTACAACGTGTGCTTGCAAGCCAGGCACCATTCCAATGAAGTATTTATAGTTAGATATCTCGATGACTGTGCTTATGAAGAGCCGCCGTCTGATCCCGGAAGCAGGATCTCATGACGTCTGTTATACAGCAGAAGCATGAGAAGGGGGAGGGAGCGGAGGTCTTTATTTTCTTACATCTCTCAAACCATAACAGTTTAGGAGATGGGAATAAGGGCATTACATATTTTTTTATTATTACTATCATTTCGCTAATAGGTGTTTTTTTGGCGTTTACCATCCCTTTAAACAAAGCAATGCATGTTATAAAAACCATATTGAAGACTCAGAGATAAACATTAAAATAGACATTGTCACTTAAAAAAAATGCAGACTTCTAATGCATTTTTATATTGTACAAAATCTCAAGAAGTCCATTTACCTGCTAAAAAAGTACAGTTGGGAGGGTGTGCTTGTGTCATACACATTTATAGTACCCTTGTCTTGTGAAATCTTTTGTGTCCTATTTTTTTCCCTCTGTCACAAAACCATAATCTGTATGTGTTCCCAGGATTGTCCATCCAATCAGTGTAATGATAGATTTTTCCCCTTTGAAAGTTGGAAAGGTTAGTTCTCTAGCATCTAAAGGGTTAATTCTTCTATTAGATGTGTGGCCATAATTTAGCAGACGTTTGTACCAAATTAATATTAAGCAGAGCAGAATCTTGTATAACATGCTGCAAAGGCTTGTTCAGAGGGAACAAGCTAATTTCTGAACTTCTCCAAAACCATTGCAAAAAAAAAAAAAAGAAAAATTTAAATGCAAATAGGTGTCTTATTGTTAAGAGAAAATATTTATAAAAAATCAAAGAGCGAGAAAGTTAGAGCGGCTTCTTTATTTACTTTCTCCTCCCTGTTTGCAGTTTTCCCCAGTAGCTCACTAAGCAGGTTCAGTAACTCAGTTTGTATTACATAAGTGACATTTAGCTTGTACTGTGTGTTTGTATCTGAGTGCTAGGGTGGGTCTGATAAGGCTAGTTCGTCACATCTAATGTCCGTTGGACATGTAGCTGGAGTTTTTAGGAGTTTAGAGCAGGAATGAGCAAAACCTTCTCCTTCTGAGGCCTGTATTGCTGACAAGTGCAGAGGCTTCTTGGCTTAGACATGTGTCATATATGCTGTAAAAAGGCTTTTCACCTTAACTCTCCAAGCACCAGATTTTTGTGAAATTAATTTTATTGTAAGGTGTTGCACAACTATCTGGTAAGCCCTTGTGAAAGGGGCTTAAAGGAGCTCATGTAGGGATGTTCTAGCAGCCAAAGAGCCACATATTTGTGTGTGTGTGTGTGTGTGTGTGTGTGTGTGTGTGTGTGTGTGTGTGTGTGTGTGTGTGTGTGTGTGTGTGTGTGTGTGTGTGTCACCCAAAGAGTAATGGGGCAATCCAGACGTGGACCCCTTGCTCACAGGTGCCTAGAGGGATCAGCTGCACTTCACTGATGAGGCCCAATAAGGCCAAAACGTACGTCTGGTGTTGGCTGCTTCCCTCATTCAGAGAGTAATTGTCTGGCATTTCATAGCGGGACTGTCATTTTGCTAGTATGATATTTCAGAATATGTCTTCTCTGTGTATGGCACTTAAGAGCCAAAAGATTGCACCCTGAGCTCAAGACAGCGGTCCAAGTGACCTCTTTGCATACCCTTGCAGGTTCATGAGCCTAATTGAGCATCTCTGACCTCTGTTTGTGAATATGTACCCTTTGAGAGCCAGAGGGGTGTCCAGCGCATTGCTTTGTAGTGCATTGGGCACCCCTCTGTCACTCAAAAGTTTAAATATAGAAACGTTGCATTCGTAATACAGTGAGGTATTTCAAGCTATACAGATAGCTGATCCAACTCTGTTGGGAGGGTCCTGTCACAAAGCATAGTCACTGTAGCATGTGATCCGATAATTCAGGAGGAATGACTTTTACTATCCCTGACATGCTGGAAAAACTGCAAGGAGTGACTGAAAATTGAATAAAGTTAAAGCTGTAGGTGTAATATTTGCAGATCGTATCTATTAGTTTTATTTTTGCGTTTAAGAGCATTATACAGAGACAAGATGGCTACTTCCGGAACAAACCAATTGTATCAGCAAGTGGAAACTAAGCTTCCCATTCATTTACATGAAATGCATTGGCAACCTCTAACATTCAAAGGGTTAAAAGCAACATTTAAATTAGTGGACATTCTGGGAATTTGTATATACTATGGCATGCCTGCCTCCCAGGTGTCCCTCTTTAAAAGGGACACTAACTCTTTGAGACCCATATCCTTATGTCCTTCTTTCTTACCCTGGTGTCCCTCTTTTTAGGAGATGTGTGTGTGTGTGTGTGTGTGTGTGTGTATATATATGTATGTATATAATATATATTTGGCACTCACAGGGTTAAATACCTGTTTAAATAATGTAGGTGCATGTCCCATAGAAAATTAGTAATGGATATAAAGATATACTCAGCCTGGGAAAAAAGCTACTCAGCCTCGTAAGAGACAGCACACTGACTCGAAGTTCGGCATGGATGCAATAAAGTAATATCTATTTTTTTTTCTTTTTTTCTTAAATGTCTTTGAATCAGTGTGCTGTTTCTTACGAGGCTGAGGAGCTTTTTTCCCAGGCTGAGTATATCTTTTTTTATATATAAATAATATAATCTCCTATATAATAATTCGCTAGGATGTTTGTCATGATACAGTCATGGACAGTAGAGACTGTTCACAGTCTCTACTACGCATGATTGCATTGCGTGAGTGAGGTGACTGTTAACCCTTTGAGTGCCAGAGGGTACAAAAAGCATTGCAAAGCAATGTGTTGTGTGCCCCTCTGGCACTCAAAGGGTTAACATTACCTGGACCTTGACCCGTGTACACTGGCTTTTATACTAGTAATATATATTGTGTGTGTGTGTCATATATATTGTATGTGTGTGTGTCATATATATTGTGTGTGTGTGTGTGTGTGTGTGTGTGTATGTATTTATAATATATTTTGTTCCACAGCAATAAAATTCACATTGTAAACTTGAGCACATGCGTGTATAATTTAGTCTGTGTAAATAAATTACTTTGGTCTTGCGCTAAATCATGTATTCAACAGTTTTTCAGTAATGTCCGGCCTACCAGTCATGCCCCCAGCAATCCTATATAATAATTCGCTAAGTATGTGTTTTGTCAGAAGCCATCATGTGCAGTAGAGACGCCTGTGTGCACTGCAGTCATGTAATGCGCACTACAGACTGCCCGCGCTGAATTCAGACTGTAGTCCTCTCTGCGCACCGTCTGAATTCGGAGTGCCTCACTCCGTATCGGCTTCGGCGCGTGCAGTCTCTACTGTGCATGACTGCGACACGACCGTTGCTGGGTGGCACAGTGGCCCGTGTACATGGGCTCTTCAGCTAGTACCCCATAAAACAAGTGTCCCTCACTGGCCATTTGAAATGTAGGGAGGTGTGCTATGGTGTGGTTGATTTGCTTCAGAATTGCTCATCTTGGTGTCTAAGTATAAATTAACATTTTGTGCAGAACAATTCAGTCACTGTGCCATAAGATTATCACCTAGATGACCTCTTACTGGTAGGCCTGTACATATTAGACTTGTTATAATAACTTCCTGCTCAAACTCTGCATCGCCACCCGGCATGTGTCGATGTGATGCGCTGGATTTTCACACGATCAGTAGTAATACATAGTTTTAGCAGCAAGGATGTTTGTACCTTTTTAGCCACTAATTGACAGTCAAGAGCTAATAGATGCCACAATCACCCAAACATTTAATCGCATCAATATATTGTGACTTTTAGTATCAATAATTTAGCTTTGAGGTCTGCTTTTTTTTTTAACCTCTTGAATGCTAAAGTGTGTGTTTGTGTGTGCACTTAAGGATCAGTTACGGTCCTGGCACGATGTAAGGCTTCCTAAAGTTGCCTCGTGACAGGAGTCAGCACTGTAGCTGACAGCTGCAAAATCCGGTCATTTGACTGGCCGGTGGCTCTTCAGCAGAGCCAAAAACGTGCAATCTCTACATTAATACTTTGTTGGAACGGTCTACAAAGTGTGCTTGCAAACAAGGCACACTTTGTGGACCGTTCCAATGAAGCATTAATATTTAGATCGCACGATTTCGGCTTTGCTGAAGTACCGCCGGCCAGTCAAATGACCGGATTCTGCAGCTGTCAGCTACAGTGCTGACTCCTGTCACGAGGCAACTTTAGGAAGGTATCTCTCTCAAACCATAAAAGGTTGAGAGATGAGCCTTACATTGTTGTTCATGTTTTTTATTATGCCTACCAAATTAAATAAACGTAAAAGTAAGTATTACAATCTCTTTATGGGGTTAACTTTCCTTGCATTTGTCTTGCCCTTTTGTTCAAGCAAATCCTGACCCCCCAATATAAGATTAACTTTTATTTTAGCAACAATGGCCCAGATTTATAAAAGCAAAGTGGAGTTATTCAGGAATAAACCAGCTGCACAATAGGGAACAAATAAAATTCCTGTTATATTAAATTGTGTTTTTAACCCCTTGAGTACTAGAAAGGTTTCCAGTGCATTGTGAAGATCTCTAACATTCCCAGGGTTAAAAAGTTCTATTCAAATTCATGGCGCTTTAAGAGGGAAGATGCAGCAAGGCATGATAAAGCGGACATGACTTCTCCAGTGATATCACTTCTCCAGTTCCTATATTTTATGAAGACAATGCACTAAGATTTCTTAGGTCTTGGAGATCTTAGTGCGGACGTGCTGTAGAATAACCTAGGAACTGGAGAAGTCCACCACTTCGTGCATAACCCCATAGGAATCTTTGTTTGTCCCCTATGGGACTCCAGAATAACTCCAGTTTGCTTTTATAAATCTGACCTAATGTTCCTCAGTTTATAGGTGGGAAACCTTCAGCCGTCCAACTTTTGGATCACAACTCCGTCATACTATGGCCAGCTGGGAAGTGTAGTTCAGCAGTAGCTGGGGAGACCATAGTTTGTCCAGCCTTTCTTTGAAAGTATGCCAGTCTATAAAATTGCCTCTTTCTGAGATCCTCACAAGGGCAGGCTTAAGTGGGATTCCTGCACAGCAGAACAGTACAGTATGCTGTGCCAACAGCACTGGGCACAGAGCCGAGCTGAATTCAGCAAGTTACAGAAGGAAGTGTATACCTGAGATCATTAAAATAAAATAGGTATGGTTTACAGTTGAATTTAACACACAGGTGCTATTGAAAATATGAACACTTGAAAGGAGTAATGAAAATTAACCCTTTTGATACTCCACCTCTTTGCTTTCTACACCCAGCTTAATTTAATCCGTTACTTACCAGGAAACTAATGGGGATATGCTCAGACGTAAAGAGGAGACATTTTGGAGCAAGCCAGGGGACCAATACAAATTCACACTGAATTTTAATAGAGCTTTTAACCCCTTGAATGCTAGAGAGGTCTCCAACACATTACTTCTCAGAGATGTCTCTGGCATTCAGTGGGTTAACCCTTTGAGTGCCAGAGGGGGTAGCCAGTGCATTGCGCTGGAATGCATTGGTTACCCCTCTGGCACTCAAAGGGTTAAATGTCAATTATTTGTCTCTTGTGGTGCCACTGGTGCCAGTTAATTTCTGTGCAGAGTTAACATTACCATTCACTGCTATGAATGAATTGAAGCAGAACCCAGAATTTCACCTCCAAGTACCCAAGTAACATCATGTTCAGGGAATTGGCATAAAATGGCATACTTTGCCGGCAATATTTAAAGGTTAATTTCTGAAGAATTTCTTTTATAAAATATGGCTATTACAACATGCAGGCTTTTTTTTTTTTTTTTTTTTTTTTATAACCCCTTAGTGACGGCCGCGTGCAGACGCGGCCGTCACTTAACGCCCGTCTAACATTTTTATTTTTTTTTTTTAAAGGATCCGGAGTCCCCGAACGGCGTGCAGCCGCGCGGGGATCCGGATTTCCTGGACGTACATGTACGTCCTCTGTCACTAAGTGACAGCCACAGAGGACGTACATGTACGTCCATTGTCGCGAAGGGGTTAAAGCACGTAGTGCTATGTTTAATTACTTATAGTTCTGTAGCCCAAAATGTATGCAAGCTGAAAGAATCCCCCTCCTGCCCCCTGTTGCCTCCTCCCATTGAATTTGTGATCCGGTCGTGGGACCAGATTGATAAAGCGAGGGACAATCTTCAGTCAGTAAGTATAAGGAAAACCCTGCCTCCCTTGATTCTCCTTTTGCTTACTGAAGATTGTCCCTCACCACTCTCCATCCAGACCACAGTTAGAGGAAGCACAATGCGGTCAGAAGGGGTGGGAGGGGGATCTTATAAGCTTGAATATCTTTTGAACTACACAACAGTAAGTAATTAAAAGTATTTCTAAGTGTTTTAAAAAACATATAGAAGACTCAGAGGTGCACTTTAATATTGACATTACTAACTCTTTAATTCTCTGTAAAACAAACTGAATTTGTCTTGAGGTGACAGGTCCATATTAACTTGGGAAAGAAATAACTGTAGACAGAGTAATAGCGGTTCAATTCCTTGGCTGCCTGAGTGATCTCTTAAACATTCATAATGTATTAGAGACATCTTAGATATCTAAGGGGTTAAAGTCCTGAATTCACTTTGCAGCGGTCCCAGCAGTGGGTTAGATTACAATCCCCTCTGGCTTCGTAAGCACTAAATCCATATAATACCAGTTTATAATTGTATTCCATTTCCTTTCTAATTCCCTTGCTAGACTGGCAATGATTTAATTGTACATTAATGATACTCGTATGGAACTTTACATATTGCAACTTTTCACGCACCATTAGTCTGCTACTCTTACTGTGTTGATTAAACTGCATTATTTTTTAGTTTGCTATCACGACCACTGGTTTATTGCTCTGTTTATTTTACATGTTTTCCTGCAATGCATTGTGGGACCCTGGCACCTTCATTTATTATGTGAAATAGAAGAAAGGGATCTGTGATCAGAATTGGAGCCCAAGCAGCCAAGAGGGCTACGTTGCATATCATTTTGATAAATATTTAACACCCCTCACCCCAATTTACTTGTTCCACATAGATTACATTGTAATGACCAGTGGGTCCTTGCCATGTTCTCCTCCTCTGCTTCCTGAACAAAGAAATGGGCATGGTCCTCCAACTATAAACCATTTCATTTGCAAAAGGGATGTCCAAAGCTCTGGACAGCCCTCTGCAAATGAAAATGTTAATGCAGCACGTCTTCCACCCTCCATTCTTGTGTCAGCCCCTTCCATGTCCTGCTCTCCAGAAGGTGATCCTGTGTAGAAGACCACTTAGGAAAATGTGCAAGGCAAGGGTTAATGTCCTCCATCCCTGTGGCAGCATCTCGATGTACTCCTATGTAATGTTGTTCTGTGGTCTCTGACAGGAAGGAACATTGTAAAGCATGGGACAGAGTTAAAGACACTCCCAGGCTGGCATAGAGCCAGTGTCGCTGGCCGGGGAGCATAGCAGCAGAGACTGCAACAAGAATAGAGGATGAGGCTTAACCGTTCTGTTGCATTGCCTTATACATGCTCCCTGGCTGGCTCAGACATAGGATCTTCAATGCACTGGACATCACTCTGGCCATGCTGTCCTTATTCCCAGGGATTACAGTGTAATTTATGTGGAGCAGATGCATTCTGGGGAAGGACACAGGTCCTGCAAGTGATTTGGGTAAGGCAGTGGGGTGCTTTTGCCCATATCACTGCCCCAGCCAGTTATTCCTGGGGCTACAGCAGGAATTTGAATAACCCCCTCTGTAAGCCTAGGAGTGCAGAGAGCAAAGATTCAGAAATGAATCATGTGTATTTCATGTTTATATAGATGGATAAATATAATGAAAATAATTATCAATTTTAAATGGGCTGTTAACCCCTTCATTACTAGAGGTCTCCAATGCAGATACAGAGCTTTGCAATGAGCTGGAGACTTCAATGGAATGCAAAGGATTCAAAGCCCCTTGGTGCTGTTGGTTTACCCCAGAATTTCTCTAGTTCATATTGAATCAGTCTCCTATTCCCCAGGGTGCATGATGAAGCCCTGACTTGCTCAGCAGACAAGCAGGCACCATCATTTGTTGGTTTTCCTTTAATGGGGGCATTGCATCCTAAGACCAAATATAGATATGCTCTGCATATGTTAACCCCTTTAAGGTCCAGAGGCACATGCAAAACATTGCTTCTCTATCAATGCGCAGTTTCTTTCCCTTAATGGGATAAGGGAAGAAAATGAAAAATCTTTGCTTTAACCCTTTGAGTGCCAGAAGGGTATGCCATACATTTGTTTACAATGCATTGTGTACCCCTCTGGCATTCATAGGGTTAATACATTTCATATAAAAATATTTATCCTTTGAGCACAATGTTTTGTATACCCTGGCACTCAGAGTTAAAGTGGATCCATCACCTTGAATTTTTGAACATATTTTGAAAAATTATTTCAAAACTGCCTGTGTTAAGTCCAGCAGATGTATAGTGTAGGAAATGTTCACACTTTTAATTCTGGGAAAAGTGAGTCTCCTTGTACAGCACAGTGATTCATTAGCATAAGAAATGTCACTGAGAAGCTTAACTGGCATATGAAACATCACTGGTACCGCACAGGCACCACAAGTGGCATACATTATATGGTCTCAAGTAAAAAGTTCTCCTTATCTGTACATTTGCTGGTCTTTTGGCCAACATAACACAGGCTGTTTTAAGTGAAATCTTCAAATCTACAAATGTGAATCAAGGTAACAGGTCCAGTTTAACCAAGCTTCTAAGACTGTAAGCTCTCACGAGCAGGGCCCTCTGATCCTCCTGTTCTCCACATCTGATTGTACTATTTAATACCTCTGTATGTCTATTCCCAATTGTACAGCGCTGTGGAATTAGTTGGCGCTATATAAATAAAGAATAATAATAATAGTGTTGCTATAAAATGGGAAGAGTCTTTGCTTGGAATTTCTTACTGTTGTGATGTCAGATGCTGAAGTTCCACCCAGCATTTTTGGTTCATGCTGCTTCTTAAAGGGATAGTAATACTTAAAATGTAAAAAAAAAAAAAAAAAAAATGTTTTAGGGTTTATCCCCCTGTGTAAAACAAGAGTACTCCTACTGCTGAAAGGTGTTTTTATTCAAAAGTTATTGCAGCTTAAAGTTGAATTTTTTAGGTGCAATATCACAGTGGTCTGAAATTGTACAGTAACGCTGTTGCTACACCATCCTATGGAGATTTATGGTCCTGGGACCAGAGCTGTCCATAGGATGATGTAACAACAGCGCCACTGTACAGTTTCAGGTCACTGTGATATTGCACCTAAAAATTCAACTTTGAGCTCTAATGACTTTTGAATAAAACAACTTTTTTACTTTTTAAGTATTACTATCCCTTTAAAAGTTCCTTCATTTGCCATTGATGAGCTAAATTTACTGGTCTGGGAAAAATGTGCATCTGGTTGAAAATATCAGAGACTTCTTGCATTTTTAAGGCTTGTGGGTCCAAGTAGGAGTGTCTGGGATAGCTTATCCCTGCTCCTAAGTGGCCCCACAAACCTTAAAAATGCAGTGAGCTTCTGATGTTTTCAACCATTCTGTTTTAATAATAATAGGATATATTTTTGGGTTGGTCAAATGATTGGTATTTTTCTACCAATCTCTTCTCTCTACTACTACCTTGATAAAGGACTGGCATGGTACACGCACCATCCTCCATGTCTTAAAGGAACACTGTAATTCTAGGAATAAGTGTCAATTAAAGCAGAACTTTCATCTGCTATAAAATCACCCTGCTATAATTAAAGTGGAATTACCACCTGACCCAATCTTTAGCTTCACTAAGTCTCCATCTGGCGACTACTGCGTAGTAGCGCTAGTCGCCAGAATAATTACCTTATTTAATAGATTTCTGCTGTCTTCCATGGGTGACAGGCAGGACTGAGTGCGCTGTCTGTCCCAGCCGGGTCTAGGAGGCATTGCTAGGAGCCATTTGGCTCTGGCTGGGACTGACGGCGCAGGCGCGCGGACGTCACAGTGGCAAGATGTCCGTGCTCCGTCCTGCCTGTCAGTCAGGGAAGAGAGCAGAAATCTATTAAATAAGGTAATTATTCTGGCGACTAGCACTACTAAGCAGCTAGTCGCCAGATGGGGACTTAGTGAAGCTAAAGATTGTGTCGGGTGGTAGTTCCGCTCTAAGCAGGTAGCGACTAGCTTCAGAATATATTTTTTTACCTTTGAAAAGTAGCCCGTTCTAAAGAAATCAGTAAATGTAGGAGACTGGCGGCTGGGTTAGTGCAGTCTGCACACCTGAGCCGTCAGTCCTTCCGGTTACCGTATGGTACGCTGCAGTGCTTCTTGCAGGAGACCAGGACTGACAGCACAGGCGCACAGACAAGATGTCTGCGCTGTAGCCTAGGTTCCTGTCTCCTCCAGTGATTGATTTCTTTAGAATGAGCTACTTTCCAAAGGTAAAATATATATTTTAAAGCTAGTCGCTACCTGTTTAATTATAGCAGGGCAACTTTATAGCAGATGAAAGTTCCACTTTAAATTGATTAATTGAAAGCGTTACTTTTTTTTTTTTTTTTTTCATACACCAGCCAGGTGTATACACTGTATATTCTTTATTTCTATTTATCTTTAGAATTACGTTTTAGTCTGTAGATAGATAATTTAGTTTGATTTTGATCATCGTGTAGCACTTGCCTATATACATCACCTCAAGGGCAATCATTTCTACACTTTTTGTCTCTTAATTACATAGCTTTTACACCTCTTTTTACAATTAGAAATTGTAGTTCTTTTTTGCCACTTTTTATAAAATAACTTTTTTGCTCTTCCTGATGTTTGCTTCACATTCTAGCATTTGTATACTGTGCATTAATTCCTCTAATAAAGATGTAAGCAAATGTCAGCTCTCCAGCTGCTGAACTACAAATCCCATCATCCTTTGCTGGTTGAGGATGAGAGGAGTTGCAGTACAACAAAAACTGGTGAGCAACAGACTAACTGTAAATTAGCTGCCTTTGGTGACTCATTCACAGGTTTTCCTTTTCTTATAACACTTGTATATTGGTATGTTCTCTCTTCCTGTACTTTCCCTGATAGGGTTTCCTGACCACTTACTTCCCCACAGGCAGTGACTGTCAGGAAATGTGTTGTGCTTCTAAAACAAGGTCCAACTGCATAAGCTGCTCATACGCTTTTAAAAGGAATGCTCTTTTTAGTACTAGAATTATTCCTCTTCAATTCCCTGCTCTTTAGACTTTAAAATGATTGTGCATCTTTCCTGCTGAAGCTTGTCAGAATATCATTGGGAGGCCACTCATCTCTTTCCTTCCTGGTCTCTGTTAGATATTTCATATTTCCAATCTGTGTTGTTTCAGATACAATGATTGCCCCATGTAGGTTTTGCTATTCAGTAAGTGTGCCTTGATTTTCTGTAGACACGCTTACACTAATGTATATCATGTAGTCTTTATGTAGTCCTACTGCTAGGTAATTGTAAACTATTGGGAAAGAGCAGTTCTTTTACGCGTTCGTTTAGATAGATCTGGAGAGAATATTCAAGGTTTAATTTTGACGTTTCTAATTTTAAAGGGAGCATAACACTTTATTTTGACTTTACATATTCTGCAAGTGCTAACTATGTAATATTTGTATCCTTCTATACCTATTTATTTATTTATTCATTCATTTATTTACTTGAACATTTTTATGTCCCTGACTTGAACTCCCTGGCAGTGTTTGTCAGGGAATGTGAAAGAAGGTTAGTGATACAATATGAAAATGACTCAATATGAAAAGATGGCAGGTGGAGAGAAATAAAGATGGTTTGTCAGACAGTGTTGGTTCTGTGTCTAAGAACATCAAGAGCCGGTATAGTGCTGTGGCTACCATTGGGAGAAAGGAACGAAGCTGGGGTGTCACACAGGGCATGTGTGGTTCTGCAACTACCAATGGACACTGGACCCAAGGTTGGAGTGTCAGACAGTGTAGTGGGGTGTTGGCGTATGTGTGATTCTGTGATTACCATTGGCCAGTGAAACAATGCTGGTTGGCAGACCATGCAGGGGTGTGGAAATTTAAAAAGCAAAAAAAAAAAAAAAAAAATTTTTTTTCTTTTTAATTTCTCAGTTGGGCACTGGTCACCTAAACGGCCGCCAGGTAACTGTAGCGTAACAAATACGCATTTGTATTGCTAAAGCTATAGTGTTCCTTTGAGTTATTATGGTACTAGGATTCCCTGTTTTTTGTATGGTTTAGCAGTGATTGAGGGTTCCAGGGCACCCGCAGTAACACCCTCATGACTGTGTGGCGATGACAAGAGTTACACTCCACCTTATTCTACACCAGTGGTAGCAGGCAGTGATAAGCTGAGAGCCACAGCTGACTTTCTCTGCCAATCACTGCCTGCTATTGCTCGTGTGGCATAAAGTGGAGAACGTTTGTAATCACCATACAATCATTAGGTGTTACTTTGGGTGCCCTGGGATCTTGAATCACTGTTAAACAGGGACTTCAATCACCATAACACTTCAAGGTTTTGAAGTGATTATGGTGCCTGTATTGTTCCTTTAATGCCTTATCACAATGTGGCCAGGACCTTTCCTGTTATAGCCCTCCACTCTCTCCTGATAAGAGGCAGGAGCAGTGTATTGGATTGGGGGGGTGCCAGAGTAATGTATGGGTGGGTTGTATATTAGATGGGGGGGTGGAGGGCAGGTAACAGGAAATATCTTGTGGCCATACATATGTCTAACTAACCAGGAGCTTTAGGTGTGAATTTGGGGAGACAGGCTAGTTACACAAGACTTCTGCTCTGCTGCTAGTGCTGCTCTGATATGCTTTGCTGCTCACTGGACCTGTGTGGCTTTATGAATGCTGGGAGGAAGTGAACTGTGTCATCACTTCCTCCTCGGGCTGCCTCACAGCTACGTCTTCTGAAACGCTGTTCTCCTACATCGTGGTATGTTAACTGACAGGAGGGCTATCAGTCAGACTCTGCTTACCAGAAGCAGGGCTAAATGTTAGATAAATATACCTGCCTGGTGCCCCGGAACTACATGTCCCGGCCATCGGGTGATATAAATTCCACAACCGTGCAGTGTATGTGTGGGTCTCTGACTACCAGAGGACTCTTCTTCCTACCTCTTCTCACAATGGGCCATGATTTGCTTCTTTTACTAGTATAACATGGTCAGCTTTTAATTCTCTGCAAAACAAACTAAATTTGTCTAAGTAAAAGTTCCACTTAGATCTGTTGTGAAAGAAGATTACCAGACATTGTTGATCTCCCTTTGCTGTTCTGTGACCATCATTATCACCTACTTACATTATGAAAGGGAAAATCTACACAGAAAGAGCTACATGCACCAAAGAAAGTGTTGATCAATAGTATAAATGAACTGCTTCATCAGGAATAAATACAAAATGCCATTGATTTAAATTGGCCTTTAATCCCTTGAATGCTGAAGAGCTTTCCAGGAATCAAGAGATTAAAAAGCCCCATTTAAATCAAATGGGAATTTTAATTTGTTCTCTGTGGGGATAATTTCCCTCCTCCCAATAAGTACTCACTTACTTTGTGCACAAGGCCTATAGTTCAGTTTATTTTTTCTTGTAAGTACTGTTATTCCATTTTTCTCCCCTACTTTTAATAAACAATATATGTATTAATTGGGCAAGAGCTAACACCGGACTAGTGGAACCAGATTTAAGTTACTGTTGTGAAATGGATTGCACTGGTGTCACTGACTGAATGTGATTTCAAGGAAAGCAATAATGGCCACCTAGATTATTCTGTATTGTATGAAGAGAGGATTATTTCTCACTTGAAATGTTATCACTGGCGAGTCTTCTCATCCACATCTGAATATAACTTCTGAAAACAAATGTCACATCTGTCTTTTATTTTGGTCACTTTGCAAATAGTAAGCAATTAGTATTTCATATTTATATGTCCCTGACATAGTGCTCCCTGGTTCTGTATCTTCAGAGAGCTTTCTATTGCGGATTGTGAAAGTCATATGTTGCAGTCTTTTTACAGCTGTGAGTGGTCTGTATGCTGTAGCGGCAGGCTTTTCTACATTGTTTTGCTGTCCTTTTTTTAATATACACTGTACCCACAGTCCCTGATAGAAATAAGAAAATCAAAATAAATAATGGGTAAAGATAATGATAAAAAGGATACACAATTTGACTTCACATCTTCTATCCTTTCAGAATATGTAAATTCACAAAGGAGGTTGACTGTCACTTTAAAGGTCCACTAACATGAAAAATGATGTTAAAGTTTTGTCTGTCTTCCGTTGTCACTTCTGGAATTAGCTGTGCAGGTCTTCCCTGAGCTTCTTGTGCCATATCCTGGAAAAAGGCTGAATCTGCCAGTGGCAGCCTTATGCAGGTGGTCATAACATCAAAACTGCTGAAAGTGAACATCAGCTCTCTCTAGAGCACACATTACCAGCTCGAGAGAAGAAGCTCATATGAGGTCCTGTGCACTGGAGCGTGTGAGTTTTCATAATGCTGCTCCTCGCACAGATGAGTAGCAGTGGTTAACTAGTAATTAGTGGCTCTTTAACTTTAACAGGTTGTAATGTGTGTCATGGATGAACAGTGCTTAGTAAAATTATTTTATTATGCCTGATAAGTGATACAAGTCCTGTGAACACTGAACTGCTAGTCTTCTTTACCTCTTTAAATGCATTTTTTTAAATAGATGTACATAATGATTACACAGACAAAGATCTTCATTATTAATATGAAGATCTTATCAGGTGTCTAGATCTTGTATGATTTCCATTGAGCCATAAAATATATGTTGGCAGTTGAAGTGATCATCTCCTCCCCTTTTGCTTCTTGACAAGGACTGAACTCTGAATGGCAGGTGATTATTTCATAGCAAAAGCTTCATTGTGTATAAGGGATTGAAGAGAAGTACTGTACTACAGTGGGGAGTGTCCTTGGTTATATTGCCGAATTACAATTCTTTTTCTGCTTGTTAAATTTACTTGCACCATGTTTCAAAAACATTTGTGATCTGCTGGTTGACTTTACTGTGATTAGGTCTTTGTAGTGAGGCTGATATATTACAAACACATTCTCCTAAATTCCCATGTTTGGGAGGATGAGAAAAGCATTTTACCTGGTAGAATACACTGAGCTTGTTTTTAATTTTGAAGCATGTCCTGGGCTCCTTTTATTTACCTCAGGGGGGTGAAAGGCTGAGCTGACCTTGCCGGGACTAGAACCTGCAAGTTTGCAGCTTGAACAGATTCTACAGCTGGTGCAATAACCAAAAACTGCTCCACTTTGCATGATACATGAGGCCCAACATATGTGTGATTCATTTTCATTATATGATATTTTACATTAAAAGGGAGCTTATACCCTAAGAATATCATGGCCTTGCCTAGGTAGGTGCATTTCATATATGGGCCTACCTTAGGTAGGCCGCCCGCCTAGGTAGGCCGCCCTTCATAGCCGGCCGCTTGCCTAGGTAGGCCGCCCTTCATAGCCGGCCGCTTGCCTAGGTAGGCCGCCTTTCATAGCCGGCCGCTTGCCTAGGTAGGCCGCCTTTCATAGCCGGCCGCTTGCCTAGGTAGGCCGCCCTTCATAGCCGGCCGCTTGCCTAGGTAGGCCGCCCTTCAAACATCAGCCAGTTACTTCCATGTACTGATTTTACTTTCATTTGATCTGTCATCATTCACTTCTAGTGTTTAATTGTGGGGACGGGAACGTTCCCCTTTTAAATGTTTGTGTGTTTGATACAAAAACATATATACATCACAACAACTTGCAATTTATACAGTAGTTGCCATACTTGCTGTTCACTTAAGCCTGGTATAGCTGATTTGCTAGTTAGTGGTTGTAGCCCAGTTGAGGGCAGTCTAGTCTGTGTGGTGCTGAAGCGCACTGGGAGCAGGATTAGACAGGAAATGCTGGTGTGATCGACTCTGATATCACTGGAATAGGGATTTCTCAAGAAACAAGCTCTGAAAAGGGCTTTAAATTTTAAAGGGATAGTAATACTTTGTTTTAACTTTATTTTATTTTGTAGGCATTAAAAAAACATGAAGAATGATGTAAGTCTCATCTCTCAAACTTTTATGGTTTATGAGATATTCACAAGCTTCCCCTCCCGCCCCTTTTACCTAGTGTAAGCCGTCTCTTCTCAGATGTGGAATGCAGTCCATAGACTGGACAGATAACAGAAGGGGACAATCTTATTCCTATGAAAACAATGAAATCCCTGCCCCCATTGACAAGCTTTTCAGGTTTTTCCCTTATCTTAATTGAAGATTGTCCCTCTCTGCAGTCTACCTGGGCACCTCCCTTCTGATCTGGATGAGCAGTGTTACATCAGTAAAAGGGGTGGGAGGGGGATACTTTGTCATTGAATTACTCTGGAACTACAACTCTGACAGAATTTAAATAAAACTCTCCAAAGTCCAAATACTATGATGATTAATTACAGCTGCTTTTATTATGAAACATTACTATACTATACTTTATCATGTCATCTCTCCTGTGGTCATGAGATATTTTCAGTAATGAAGTAGTTCTGAAATGGTGTGGGATATTTCAGTCTTCAAGTCTATTCAAATACCGGTTCTGCCTAGTTTACATGGAAGACTGTTCTGCAGCAACAAAAGGCTGCCATTGACAATACCTGGAGCTGTGACTTCCCCACTTGAAAACCACAAAATACCTTCTGTGAAACTTGTCCATGTGAACTAGGCTTTAGGGCCGCATGGTCAAACGCAGAAAGTGGATCAGTTCTGTGTCAAATCAACTGCTCCATAAGGAACAATTAAAATCTGCCCCAGTGAAGCTCTTAACCCCCTGGATGCTAAACAGGTCTCCGGAGTGTTAAACTGAAAGTTCTATTTAACCCTTTGAGTGCCAGAAAGGTATCACAATGTGTTGGATACTTCTCTGGCACACAAGGGGTTCAATCCGTGGGCATTTTTATTTGTCCCCTATTGAGCCATAAGACTGACAGATATGCTCCAGTTTTCTTGTGAACATAAGATTTTATTATGATTGATTTTCTGTGGGATTAAAAAAAAAAACTGTTTTTCCTTTTTCCATATCCCTCCTACTCTTTCTGTTGCTCCACTGCGAGGAAAGGCCACTTCCACTGTTATCATCACGCCACTTCCACTGTTATCATCACGCCACTTCCACTGTTATCATCACTCCACTTCCACTGTTATCCTCACGCCACTTCCACTGTTATCATCACGCCACTTCCACTGTTATCATCACTCCACTTCCATTGTTATCCTCACGCCACTTCCACTGCGAGGAAGGGCCACTTCCACTGTTATCATCACGCCACTTCCACTGTTATCATCACGCCACTTCCACTGTTATCATCACGCCACTTCCACTGTTATCATCACGCCACTTCCACTGTTATCCTCACGCCACTTCCACTGTTATCCTCACGCCACTTCCACTGTTATCCTCACGCCACTTTCACTGTTATCCTCACGCCACTTCCACTGTTATCCTCACGCCACTTCCACTGTTATCCTCACGCCACTTCCACTGTTATCCTCACGCCACTTCCACTGTTATCCTCACGCCACTTCCACTGTTATCCTCACGCCACTTCCACTGTTATCCTCACGCCACTTCCACTGTTATCCTTATGCCACTTTCACTGTTATCCTCACTCCACTTCCACTGTTATCCTCACGCCACTTCCACTGTTATCATCACGCTTATAATCACGCTAATTCCACTATTATCAACACGCCACTTCCACTTCTGTCAGTATTTATTTATCAACTAGTGTAAAAGCCTGTGTACACGGGCCAAGGTCTGGGTGATGTTAACCCTTTGAGTGCCAGAGGGGCGCACAACACATTGCAATGCGTTGCGTACCCCTCTGGCACTCAAAGGGTTATGAGGCCAGTCCGACTCTGCATAACACTGCTGCCTCAGTGGCGGCGCACGTGACACAGTCATGCTCTGTAGAAACTGCCCGAAAGCATAGACTGCTCCCAGCAGTCTCTACAGCACTTGACTGCATCGGACAAACATTCTAGCTTTTATTATATAGGATGGGAATCTGTTTCCTATAAGGCTGATCTCCTCTTCCTGAATCAATAGGCCAAGCTGACTTGTTGATAAATAGAGCTCAGTTGGTGGTTTAATTAACCATTAATTAGAGAGCTTGAAAATGATTCCTGCTGGTTGTTATCAGGACTTAAATATGAAAAACTTTGCTAGAAGTTATCGAGGCTGTTGTACAAAGGAAATTGGAGTAAACATTGACACCATAGGGGACAAATAAGAATTCTCGTTGGTTTAAATGGGGCAGCATGGTAAACGGAGCTTGTTGTAACGTTACTTCACAGAAATACCCCCTCTATGGGAAGCGTGAACGCGCTCCCTGGGGCAGCTGGGAGGGAGGTGGGAAGTCCTGCTGCTTCGTGCCGTTCTTACAGGGTGGCGCAGAACGCAGAAGTGGGAAATTTTAAGGCCAGATATCTTCGACACGATGTAAGATCCATTAAAAAAAAAATACAAAAACTCACTTAGTTTTACTAAATAAATAATCCGGACTCCAGTTGTTTGCATGTGAATGCTCCCATTTAACAAATTTGTAGACAAGTCTTTCTCAGTACTAATCCCCAGTACACGCCAACAGGTTAGGTCTCAGAACATCGTTGCTTAGTGACAAGTAGTTAATCTGTAGCCCAGTCCATTGATTGACCTACCTGTGCTTGAAGTGGGCCTGTTATACCTTGAATTAAATATGCTTTTTTGAAAACCTAATTCAAAGCTGCCTATGTGTCGTCTAAACCAAAAGACCAGCAGATACAGTTTAGGAGATTTCTGAAAAATTGAAAGTGTCTCAGTGTGAATTCAAATGTTAATTGAGATCTGCTGTACTGAAACCATATTTGGCATATAGTACAGCAATCCAGGAGTTCACCATACTGAAATATGTGCAGCTGTCCCTTAAAAGATGCATCTACTGGTCTTTCGGTTTACATTTTTTAACCCTTTGCATTAGACACCTCTGACACTTGAAGGGTTAATGACGTTTTCAAAAGTTCAAACTTGTCACACAGGAGACATTGTTGCAGCAGTAGAAAATCAAGGAGAAATAAAAATCCTGTACTATGGGGTGTTTCATTTGGGCAACTTGCACATGGTGGTGTTTTCTAAGTAGACTGCTTTCATTAGTTGCCCTTTTATTAAACTAAGAATTGCAATATGATGGAGACCACTGGCATTTGAGGTAAAACCATATTTAAAGTGTTAGTAATGTCCCATAAAAACATGTTATAGTTTTGTAGAGGACGAAAAATAAGCTTAATGGCGCAAACCCTATATCGCAAACAGCTATGGTTTGAGAGATAAAAGCACTGAAAGTTCCCCCCTCCCTCCCCTTCTCCTGATGTCAGCTGTAAAGTTGACAGCAGGAGATCCATGTCGGTCGACACGAGGAGACTCTGCAGCAGAGCCAAAATCTCGTTAATGCAAAAGAATGACTTCATTGGAGAGGTCTAGAACGTGTGCCTGGTTTGCAAGCACACTTTGTCGACCTTTCCAATGAACTAATACTTTTGAAATAAAGCGATTTTGGCTCTGCTGCAGAGCCTCCTCTTGTCTGCCGACACGGATCTCCTGCTGTCAACTTTACAGCTGACATCAGGAGAAGGGGAGGGAGGGGGGAACTTTCAGTGCTTATATCATAGCTGTTTGCGATATAGGGTTTGCGCCATTAAGCTTATTTTTTTGTCCTCTATAAAACGTTTTTATGGGACATTACGAACACTTTAATGCGTTATGCTGTGGGTGGTTTGCCTCAATGTCTCCAGTTTGTGTTGTGTGCTGTGCAGTTTGATGCTGTACAATTTGTGCCATTTGCTCAAGTTTGGGCATGCAGTGAGATTCTTCAGAGCTCTGTATAAGTTGAGGATTTGAGTGGCTAATGATCACTGCAAGAACTTTTATGTTTTTTGTTTTGTAATAAGTATAGCAGCAAACTTTGCTTTAAATCCTGCACCTTTTTTTTTTTTTTTTTTTTTTTTTTTTAAGTGAACACGCAGAACACACCTTAACTATCTGTAAATATCACTGCAAGTCAGGTGATAAAGTCAATAGAAGCCACCTCGCTTCTGCCAAGTAGGCTAAAAGTAACCGTACTTATGGGTTAGTCACACCAAAGCTGTCAAAGTCCACCTAGACAGGGTGCTATCAGTTAACTGCCTTCTGTGATCAATCCATTAACCCACTGAGCAACAGAGGGGTGTGCAATGCAGCTCTAGCATTCAAAAGGGTTAAGCCTGTTCTCTTCAACTAAGTGAGTTGAATGGAAGTGGCTAACGTCAGTGATTTTCTTGCGGAAATGTGTCATTTATAACTGATTTGGATTTTCTCTGACAAAAAAAGATTGGATGTTTTTAAAATGAGGCTTTTAACCCTTTGAGTGCCAGAGGGGTACGGAATGCACTGCTTTGCAATACATTCCGTACCCCTCTGACACTCAAAGGGTTAAACCATTGAATGTTAGAGTTCCCCAACAATGAAAACTTATGTAACTTTCAAGATGTGAAAAGCCCTATTCAACTGGGATTTTTTTTCGGCTCCTTATGGTGCAGTTGGTTTGGTTATTGCACTTATTGTGGGAAAATTAGTCTCTGAGCCTTTTCTTGGAAAAAGCCACACACTGCAGTGAAGATGCTCTTACCACTGTATAAAATCCAGGGCTCGCTCTTTTCTCGTTTAATATTTCAACATCACTATTCAGAAGACAAAGGGAGAGATGTATAAAACTGAAGTTAAAAAGAAAATGTCTGTAAAATGGTCTCAAAGCCACATTTGCATTCCTAGACTTTGGTTGTCTCATAGACCACCCGCTGTTTCAGATTGGAAGAGGGAAATTAGCCGTATTTTGGACATGGAGCGTTCATTTTTTTTCTCACTGCAGACATATTGAATTCAGAGAATCCTTCGGCCCACGGTTAACTTTTTTAAATGCAGACCCCCCTCAATAACCCATCTCACCCAGTCACCCTTCTTCGGAGTACAATTCCCAACTTCTCTCTTTTTAGGCAACTCAGGGTTTACCTTATTCCCCTCCTTCCCCATTTTCCCTATTTCCTCTTCTGTTACGAATTCTCCCTTCCCTACTATTTCTATAAATCTTGTCTCCCTTTTCTTGCTTTTCACACTTCTCTTTTCTATCTCTTTCTAATCTTTTCCTTCTTTCCTTGCCTCTGCTTTCTTTTTCTTTAAGTTCACTTTGCTATAGGACTATGATACTTATATTATCCTAAATACTCAATCTGATTTTTGATTGTCCTTGTGGTTGTCATTGATGTTCTTACAAATTGTTGTATACCTTGCTTTAACTCTCATTCAAGCTTTTCAAAAGGAGAAAAAAAAATTGTCTCAAAGCAACATAAGTATATAATAATAAGAACTAGTATTTATATAGCACCTTTCTCTCAGTGGGAACTCAAAGCGCTTTCAGCGCACACTGTCAGAATTAACCGAATCGACAGCTGAATAATAGTTGTTATTATTAGCCAATCAAAGGTACTCATTTATCGACCTCGGAAGGATGACGGGCTGAGTTGAACCTGCCAGAATTCGAACCTGCAACCTTGCGGTTTGAATAGGCTGTGTAGTTAAGGCATTTACCACTGAGCTATCTCTAAACATCTAACGACATTTTGCCAAGTGCTAACTCCAGTTAGCTGACTTTTCTCTCTTTTTTTTTTTTTTAAAGTGGAGTAGAAATGGTCTTGGCCAAATAAAAATTGTGTTCCAGTGTATTTATAAAGAAATTCGCTAATTGCGTCAAAAATAAAGCCAGTTTTAGGGATTAAATCATAATGCCAGGTAAAACCTATTCTTCTTGGAAGTATATAGTGACAGCTATGTGTGCGACAATATATTCACAGGTACGAATATTCTCAGAATATTCTCAGATAGAGCTATTTATAAATGTGACTTTACTACTTTATAAATATGACCAGGCGTTGTGAATTCTAGCTACAATTCTTAAGTATACAATAAGAAGGCTTTTTATACGTCACCCCCATAGGCCCATATTTGTAACCGCAAAGTGGAGTTATTCTGGAGTTAACCAACTTCACCACAGAGAGAAATAAAAATTCCAGTTAAATTAAATTGGGATTTTAACCCCTTAAATGCTAGAGAGGTCTCCAATGCATTACCTCCCTAGTATTAAAGGAGTAGTAAACTTTTTTATTAAATCCTACATATTATAGAGCTTTTCCTGCTGAGTAAACAAGGTCACCCCCACAGCTGCCAGATGTTTTATTCAAAACTAGTGTAAAAGCCCATGTACACGGGCCAAGGTCCAGGTAATGTTAACCCTTTGACTGCATTGCTTACTCATCTGGCACTCAAACAGTTAAAAGGCCGCTACCTCACTGCTCCATGCGATACAGTCTTGTGCTGCCTCATTCATGCGATGCAATCACGCGCAGTAGGGACTGCCCAACTGCGGGCAGTCTCTACTACGCATGGCTGCATTGTGACAAACATCCTAGCGAATTATTATATAGTATTTGTAACCGTTCAAATAACCAGGAAGTGAATTTACTGTGCATTTATTTCCTGGTAGTTCTAACTGATAGGAAGTGACAGGAAGTTTCTGTCGCATTCTATGGAGAACTATAAGTCACTGACTTTCCTCTCTATTAGAATGTAACAAAATAACTATTTGGAAATTGACCACTAGAGGGCAGTGCTAATGTAAAAAAATAAATACAGGTTTAAACGGTACTAACACTGGAAATATGCATCTCAGCAGTGTGAGTACCCATATTTTACTCAACAGGAAACGTCCTATAATTTTTTTTTTCCATAAAAAGTTTACTGCCCCTTTAAGGGGTTAAAAAGCTCTATTCAAGTCCATGGGAATTTAGGATTTTTTATTTGTCCCCTATGGTGCAGTTGGCTTACTCCAGAATAACTCCACTTTGCTTTTAGAACTATAGGCTTTTGGTCTTTATTCACAAAATAAATAAAGAGCAGTTCTAAAGCAATCCAGTTTTTGTCCTCTGTGTTGCACTGTTGGTTTGCTCTAGAACAGTGGTTCTCAACCCGTGCCCTCAGTGGCTACTAACAGGCCAGGATTTGAGAATTTCCTTTTAAGAGCACAGTGAAGTTAATCAATATGACTGAGCCTCTGATCAACACACTTGTGTTCTAGCAGGGAAATTCCTAAGTCCTGGCCTGTTACTGTTAGTGGCCACCGAGGGCACGGGTTGAGAACCTCTGCGCTAGAATTGCTTCTCATTTCTTTTTTGTGAACAGTGTCCAATGACTTGGGACATTTGGTTGAGTCTTGTGTGTATCCCCGGTGCTTAGTGTTGTGTGATGGGTTATTACTGAAAAATCTTTTCAAATGGATGTACAATGTTCAAAGGTAATTTTAAAGTCAAAATTCAGTTACTTTAAACCTTTGAGTGCCAGAGGGGTACAGAACGCATTGCTTTGCAATGCATTCCGTACCCCTCTGGCACTCAAAGGGTTAAATGACAAGAGGGGTGTGTAATGCATTACTTTGCTATATTCTGCACGCCTCTGGCACTTAGGGTTCAAAAGACAATATTCCCATTTGAATTAATCATATTAAACCTTCTGTGGCTTTGTGTGGAGGAGTATTTCTCAAGAATACGTGGAGAATATTAATAATTCTTGTTTATTTTTTTTTTCTGGAGGAACAGCATGCTCTAGATGGTGCATAAAATTCAAGGACTAGAAGTTAGAATTTAGCCAAGCCGTCCTTATCTGTTCCACTGCTAAAGACTAGTGCAAGGCTATCTCTTAATGATTAACCTTATCACTTATATGACTGCTGAGCAGCAGGAACTGTCAAAAGTGCATATACTGTTTTAAAAAAAAAAAAGTAAGTGTATTATAGGTGTTTTATTTGGTATGTGTGCACTGGCTACTTGTGGGCTATCTGGCTCTACTCTGTTTTATCTCATGCCAAGCTGCCCATGCCAAATTACGTCCTATGTCCTGTGTTTCCCCTGCTATTCAGTCTTGTGGAGGGAGGTGTGTCACAAGGCTGGGCCATATATTATTAGCTGATGCCAACATTGGATCATCCAGTCCCTAGAGGATGCTAATGGA
This sequence comes from Rhinophrynus dorsalis, assembly GCA_037306005.1. Taxonomy (NCBI): domain Eukaryota; kingdom Metazoa; phylum Chordata; class Amphibia; order Anura; family Rhinophrynidae; genus Rhinophrynus; species Rhinophrynus dorsalis. The sequence goes on from CM074718.1 coordinate 593,011,024, forward strand.
ATCACATCCACCAGAATCGCTCATGTGTATAATCTGAGCAGTGGCCCATAGGCAAAAGTGCTTTTCAGCGTGCTGGATCCTGGATGTGTCCAGAGCATGGGTTCATCCAATATACACATACCTGGGAACTCTCCGGATTTGCCCCGGAGACTCCGGTTCTGACAGAACTTTACCGGGTCTCCGGGGCAGAGGCAGATTCCTCCGGATGTGGAGAGTTTCTATTGAAACTCTGCCACATCTGCTTTTTCTCCCGTTGTGCCTCCGTCCCCAGCCTTCTGTGTGATAAATTTAACCCTCTGAGTGCCAGAGTGGTACAGAATGCATTGCTTTGCAATGCATTCCGTACCACTCTGGCACTCAAAGGGTTAACACTCGAGCTAAGCCCCGCCCCTTTTTGACGCGATTAGCGTCATTTTTGTTACCCCCTGCAGAACAGAGGACTACCCTCCGGGTAGCCCTCAACTGAAAGTTCCCAGGTATGAATATACAGCATGTGGTTCGTGGGTACATTGTGCGTTAATCTTACACCTTGGGTCCAGTGGTGCATACTGTATCACAGGAGTGAGTTTAGGCTGCCGTCATTAGCACAATGTTGAAGTTCCTTGTGTGAACGTAACCTTAGGGAGAACCTTTGTTCAAAAGTTATTGCAACTCAGTTTTCAGTTGCAAAGGGACAGAGCTTTAGTTATCTCAGTATACCCGTGGGTAGTGCCATGCATGTCATTTTCCAGTTTGTCTGATTAGTTAACCATTTGAGTGCCAGAGGAATGTCCAATGCATGGCACTCAAAGGGTTAAAGTGCAGAGTAACCCTTTACCAAGCTTTAAGAGAATGTTTTCTCTGTTATTTTACAAGCCTGTCTACCTACAGCTGCGTGTCCATGCTCCTATCGAAAGCAGATTTGGGAACCTGTTAATTCTGGTGTGTGCGGTCATCAGGAGACAGAATGACTGGTCTCACATTATTTGACATCCTTTTCACCATGTAATTATATTGAGTGTTTTTTTTTTATTTGAAAGCAATTTTAAAAAGCGGTTTAGCAGATATGACGTGCAAATTACGAAGAAGGTGTGTTAAACAATTACTAGGTTTAGCTTATTAAAATGGAGACCTGATTTGTGAAAGGAGCCTCTTTTGAACAATGTGATGAGACCTTTTTATAGGCAGCAGCTAAAAGTGTATAACGGGAACGTTCTGAAGAGTAAATCCATGTACACTTTAATTATTAAGCTATATTTAAATTGGCACTGAGGCTGATGTACAAAAAAAAAAGTGATACAATTCTGAGTCAAACTGCACCATAGGGAACAAATAAAAATGTATTTATTTAATGTTTGGCGTGCCAGAGGAAACATTATACTTTGCACCCGCCTAAGGTACTCAAAGGGTTAAATTTGGACTTAAAATTAGAATTGTCACTTTGTAATAAATAGGCGATTTCAAAAGCAATCTTCAAAGCACCTATATTTTTATGAGCCATATTGTATTTCAAACAATAGTGTATGATGCTGTAACACTGCTCCCCATCCCAACTGTCACTTCCTACCAGGAAGCACTAGTTAATTTGTATAAACTGACAAGTAATGCTAAATTTATCCTAAACCATTATTTTTAATACAAAATGGCTAACAAAAACACAACTGCTTTTGAAAGCTTTTTGAAAAACACTTTTTTGTTAAAAAAAAAATAAATAAATAAATACCTCATTCACATCAAAGGGACTTTTATGAATTTTTATTTCTTGCCTATGGTGAACTACAATTACCGATTTCTGTAGTACATTTGCCTCACGAAAGCCTAAAAACGAAACTTGGTTATGATTTGAACACTTGACCTGTACATCATGCAGACATCTGTAAAAATGTCTGTTTTCTGAGGCTTAAAATTTAGTGTTACAGTAGGTTAACTTAGACATTCCCGTTTTCCAGTGATGGTACCAGTATTGAGGCTTCTGTCACCTGGCAATATGTGCTTCCTGAAGTGCTTATTGATGCCTTCAGTGTCACGGCCAAGTTTGTGCAGTGTACTGCCTGGCAATTCTCCTCCATCGCATTATTTAGAAGAACAAACAAGAAAAAAAATGTCAGACCATCCTGATGCCCCCAACTTCGTATCATGATTATCAATAAGTACTGGCAACCTGGAAGGGCATTTGCTTCCTTCACTCTTTTTTTCAACCCATTGTTCTCTGAACTACCTGGTTAAGTGGGAGGGCTTTAAATGCCCAACCGTGTCATCACAGAAGGAGGGAAGTGAGTTAGTGAGTGCCTTCCAAGTTGGCAGTGTTGCTAGTGTACACAATCAGTACATGAGGAGGCAATAAAAGGCATCCTGGTGCCTCTCAATGAGGTCTGAGTGTATAAAAAAAACAAAACAAAAAAAAACACACCCCAGAGAAGTGTTCAGCGCAATGTGTTGGATATCCCACTGGCACAAGTTCTTTGTCTGATTCCCATACCTGGGAACTCTCCGGTTTCACCCCGGAGACCCGGTAATTCAGTTCAGTGTGTGAATCTCCGGGTGGGCAGAGTTTAAGTAGAAACTCTGCCCACTTGTGCTCCATCCCGCCCAGTTCCTCCCACTACCCCCCCTCTTACCCTCCGTTCCCTGATATTTTGCAGTTGTTGTTTTTATATTTTTGTTCCGCCCCGCCCCTTATATGATGTGATTCGCGTCTTTTTCCTGCCCGGTCGGCACTGACGATTGGTTCCCCAGCCATATTTGACTGGCAGCCATATTGCTCAAAAATTACGTGTGCTTTTTTTTTATAAACATTAACCCTTTGAGTGCGAGAGAGGTATCCAATGCATTGCAAATCGATACATTGGATTCCTCTCTAGCACTCAAAGGGTTAATTAATGGATAATAATCTTATAAAATGTGCCGTTAAAATAAGTGTATACATGGCATGCAGAGCCATGGGTTGCACACTCCTCTGGTCCTCAAGTTTTAGAATTAATGTTTGGATATCGAACACAAAATAACTGCTTTTGAACAGAGGCCGTATAGAAGTATGGGTTATTAAAAATGATGCTTCCCAGTTTAATTTTCAGGTGTTAGTGTTCCTTTAATGCTTTCTTAAGAATTCTCTAGTTTCCAGGGTGTTGGGAAATGTCATCATAATGGTTATTTTGGGAATAAACATGCTACAGAGCTAGCTTGATTAGAAATAGTGTGATTTCCTCTTTGGAATGTCTGTGGTGTCCCGAGAGGGTAGTTACATAAGCCCTTAAGAATCAAATAAAATAGGTACAATTCTGGATTAAACCAACTACACTATAGAGTACATATCAGAATTCTTCAATTTAATTGATTCCCACCTCTTGAATGCTAATGAGGTAATACAGAACAGTAGATACTGCTGTCCTGAATCTTTGTAGATAGTTTTTTTTTTTTTTTTTTAAATAACCCCTTTAGGACCGGAGGAATGTGCAACACATTGCTCCTCAATGCTTTCCTCGTCCCTCTCGACCTTAAGGGGTTAAGCATCTTTGCTATAAACCTACTCATAAGGGATTTACAAGGACTTGGCCAGGCCAATTCACTAACAAGGACTGGGGAGTGATGCAATAATGTTCAATGTTATGGCGATGTGTGGCAAACAGATCACCTTGGCGATGGAGACACATCGTCATATGCATGAAGAAGTAAGTGTGCAAAGGGTGTAATCATTAGCATGCAGGGATATGTAAAGGATGTCCTTCCCCACACACTGCCAGCAGCATGAGAACCCTGAAGCCTGAGCACATTCTCTCTGCTCCTCCTCTTATCTAGTGTGGCAGCAGAGACGATTAGCTTTGACTTCAAGACCGCAAACAGTATCACTCTCTAACCATTCAGTGCCATGTGGATGTCCATTGCACACCCATGTGTCCATGAAAGGGTTACATAAAAACTCTCTACTCACTGAAGCAGCTGTTAGGAAAACCTTATGAGGAGGTGAGGACAGTACACACTGAAGACTGAAGTGTAATATTGTTTATTAAGCTATATGCATGGACGCCCGGGGGGGACAAAGGGGCACTTGCCCCCCCTACAATTACCCCCCTCCATATAAATAAAGGGGCTAGATGGGCTGGCCTGGGGGTCATATTATGGCTTTGCCCCCCCCCCCCCCCCGGAAAAATGTCTACGGACACCACTGGCTATATGTAAAAACACACTGCATACTAATAATAAACACTAAAAGCACTAGTGTTAGTAATAAGTGGATTACAAGTTCTAGTGTGGGATAACTATACACCTGTATGGCTAGTTATCAGAACACCTTTGGCTCTCACATACATAAGAGTAGATGTCATCATCCCACTGTAATATCCACAAAATCACACAAGGAATAGCGGTAATGGAGGCCCTTATACTGTTACGCTCTTAAAATCGGCATCTATGGTAGAGGCTATATAGATCGCATCCCATTTATAGAAGCTTAGGGTACAGATGTACCCTTAATCTAACATTAGGTGCTATGGAGATCATGCAACCTGTCAGCATCTGTCAGATGATAGCCATTCAACCGATCTCCACCTCAAGTTGACACTTTACTCTCTATTCGCTGCCACTTTTGTCTTTCTTGATCAAGCCGTGACTATACTCCAAAATGCATTGAAAGTAACACTACGAGCCTGGAGGGAACAGCAAGGTGGCAACAAATAACAGAAAACGCCAGTGGAGTGGTGATCATTCAACAGATACTTAAATGCTGCATGAGCACCACAGCTAAGAATCAAGAAAGATTGCCATTAGGGCATATCTACACAATATCTGCATCAGAGATGCTGATTTTCAAAGCATAACTGTGTAATGACATACCTGTATACCATATTTGATTTTGTGGATATGACAGTGGGATGATGACCTCCTCTCTCAGGCATGTGAGAGCCAAATGTGTTCTGATAATTGTCCATACAGTTGTACAGATATCCCACACTAGAACTTGCACAAAAATATTGTATTCAGTAATATTATTATGCACGTGTGTTCTTACATATGGCTTAATATCTAGTACAATTATATTCTGCATGTGCGACAATCCTGCCTTCTTCAGGGCTTCTATTGATTCTCCAGAACCATCTGTGAATGGGCTGCAATGAGATAATAATAAAAGGTCAGTGACCACCAATTACAATCCATTAAAGCGGAACTACCACCGCTAATAAACTTGCCCCCCAGTAATTCCCCATCTGGTGACTAGCTGCTCAGTAGCGCTAGTCGCCAGAATTATTACCGCGTTAACAAGAATTATCCATTGCTCCCGGGCTGACAGGCAAGAAGGAGAGCAGATATGTTTCCATAGTGATGTCTGCGCCTGCGCTGCTAGTCCCTTTTGGAGCCGAACGGATCCTAGCAACTCCTCCTAGAGCCGGCTGGGACTGGCAGCGCAGGAGCGCAGACATCACTATGGAAAGATGTCTGTGCTCCTTCCTGCCTGTCAACCTGGGAGCAATGGATACTTCTTGTTAACGCGGTAATAATCCTGGCGACTAACGCTACTGTGCATCTAGTCGCCAGATGGGGAATTATTGGAGGGCAAGTTTGTTAGCGGTGGTAGTTCTGATTTAATTGACCAACTGTTACCAGTCAATAGAAACAACATTCTATAAATTCTCTCTGAATGGTACAATTTACTTGTGCATTAAAAAGCAAGCTTTAGATTATATTTTAATGATGTCACATACAAATAATTTTTACATATTATAGCTGTAAGTATGTGATATTTAATGTTGTCAACAGTCTTCATTGTTTGGTGTTAGTGTTTCTTTAAGATAACAATAACTGAATGCTGCAACTTGCTTTTATTTGAAAGAACTTTGATCTCTTAGCATTTTTTTGCCGTTTTAAAGCTGTAGTAGGACTGCACAACCTTTGGCTCTCCAGCTGTTAATCCCTGCTCTAAAAAGGATCATAAATGCCTAAAAACAGAGCTGTCAAGTGCATCCTTTTTTGAGCATCTATGACATTAACCCCTTAACGACATGTGCCGTACTATGACCGTCACGGTCCTTGAAATACTCAAGGACCGATGACGGTCATAGTACGTCACGTACTTTTTACTTACAGCGCTCTACCGGGAGCGCTGTAAGTAAAAATAGGGCCTGAAATTGACCACTCCAACATCGGAGCGATCTCTCTCAGGCCCCATAGTGACGTGCCGATTCACGCTACAGGTCACGTGTACCGGCGCGTCCACGTGGTTCTATGCGGTCCTTATGGGGACGTAAACGTCCCAGGACCGCCGGACGTTAAGGGGTTAAAAATATAGTTTATCTAGCAGATTCCTGATTAAATCTATGGAAAAATGTGTAAATAAAGTTAACTGCAATGGAATACAGGGAACATTTTATATGCACACACATAGTGCTAATAATTTCATGTTTGCATGTGCTGCTGCTTGTTTATAAACAATACTGTCCCTTTTAATATGTTAATAGAAAAACATGATTTCCCATTGTTGGCATAAAACAGAGCTGCTTATGTAGAAACACAAAGTTATCTGTAATAATATGGAATTGTAACAGGAGATGGTGTACTGTGACTTGGCCTGTGTCTTCCATATCCTGTTTTATCTGAATGGAAATCCTCTCAGAGCAGGGCTGGGCAGCCTATGGTACTCCAGCTGTTCAGGACTACAATTCTCATCATCCACAGGATGCTGTAGCCCTGAACCAGCTGGAGGGCTTCAGGTTGCCCACCAATGTCTTACGACCTTAAAAAGAAACTGATTAATTCTAAGGCAAACAAACTGGACAGTAGGGGGACAAATACAAATTCCACAAATCCCTATTGATATTAAATGTGAACTTTATTTTTTATTTATTTATTTATTTTTTTAACCCTTGTATGCTTTGAATCCCTCTTTAGCATTCAAGAGGTTAAAGGAAGATTTACACTTAAATGACTTTAGCTGATCTAACTTTTTCAATATTGCACACTTACCACTGGCGCATATATATATAATATATATATATATATATATATATATATATATATATATATATATATATATATATATATATATATATATATAAATATTTAGCATGTTACATAACCAAAATAATCCTAATCCTGGTTTTAATGCATATGTAGATTGCCCTTTTCAGTGAGCATTTAATGCTGTTAGTAGTAATGACAGATCAGAGCTAAACTCCGTTAATATAGGGCAATTTCACACAGGAAACAACCAATCCAGATGCAGGAGAGGCATATCTGACAGCTGGCCCGTGCACTTAACAGCCAACAGTATTGTAGGCACCTACATGGGTTGGCCATTCATTGGATACTGGGATGATCGTCAGAACCTCCAACTGTGCAAACCTTCCTTAGTGCATTGTTATTGTTTTCCTTTGTGAAAGCACTAACGATCCAGTATGACTGTGGTGCTTTTACATGAAGCCGTATGTTTGAAAGGTACCACAGCCAGCATAGGACCTTTCACAATCGGCAAATATCATAAATGTAATATGGCTAAGTTGGTGTCGCCTGTGTGAAAGGAACATTATTGTGATTAGTGCTTTTGTATTCAGAAAGGATGTTATTTTGTTGCAGTTGCACTTTTTATTATGGTTTGATAGTATAAAACACATCACTAACTCACAGCTATGGATAGTGCAGGCAAGACCACTTTAATTACATAAATGTTAAAGGGATAGTTTTATCTTCATGTTTTTTTAATGCCTACAAAATAAAATTAAGAACGATATAAGTCTTATCTCTCAAACCTTTATGGTTTGAGAGATATTCAAAGCAAAGACTTCTGCTCTCTGTTTTCTTTCAGAGGCACATTGCCATCCTTCCTGATGTCAAGGTTTTCTTCCAGGGAGTTGCTCATATTCGTCCTGCCTTCAAGAATCCTGCTCCTCCGTGTGATCTTAATTTGGTTTTGGGTGTTCTTCAGCGCCCTCCATTTGAGTCCTTGGCTACTATTCCTGTATGCCTGTTGGTGTGGAAAATGGCCTTTCTCCTAGCGATCGTGTCCGTTCGTTGCATCGCGCAGTTACATGCTCTGTCCTGTAAACCACTTTTTTTGGTGTTTCACAAGGACAAGGCGGTGCTTCGCACTTCTCAGGAATTTCTTCCGAAGGTGGTTTTGAAGTTCCACATCAATCAGGAGATTGTGGTGCCTTCTTTCTGCCCTGACCCCACCTCTGACAAGGAGAGGGATCTCCACTTGTTGGATGTGGTGCATTGTCTCAAGTTTTATGTACATTGCACTGAGTCTATCAGGCAATCTGACGTGCTGTTTGTCATTCCTGAGGCTCCCAGGGCAGGAAAATCTGCATCCAAATTGACAAAGTTCACTATTTGTAAGGCTTACAAGCTGAGGAAGAAGCCTGTCCCCTTTCGGGTCACGGCTCATTCTACAAGATCTATTGGGCTTCTTGGGCTTACAAGAATCAGGCCTCTGCTGATCAGTTGTGCAAGGCTTCCACTTGGTCGTCTGTGCACACCTTTTCAAAGCATTTGAGCCTGGAGGCAGTCTTGCCTGTCTTGGATCTTCTTCAGTTCTTGGTGCTTCCTTCACTTTTGAGCCCTGTTGGCTGTAGTTCAGTGTGCTGTGTAACAGTTTGGGGTGTTGTTACCCCTGTTCAGTGTCTGTTGACACTTCATTGTTTTGTTGGGCTATCTCTGATGTGATGGTTCATATCTTCTCTGGTGACTCTGGGGGCCTTGCGCCTGGTCCTTCCCTTCCTTCCCATCTCTGGGAAACTCAATGTTTGGACATCCCAGAGTTACCAGTAACCTGTATTAGACGACAGAGAAAAGAGGATTTTAGTCTTACCTGTCAAATCCTTTTCTCTTAGTCCATACAGGTTACTGGTCTCCCACCCTGTCAAGGGACCATGCTTGGCTCTCCTGTGGCAGACTGTGGGGGTCCTTCGGGGTCATGCTCACAGGAGTCTTCTTTCCCTTCCACTATCTAGTCAATAGTTAGTGTTTCAAATCTTTCTGGAGCTGGTTGGCTAGCTGCAGCCAAGGAGGTAAGGTGGTAGGCTCCACCCCCTGCATATAATTCTAGAATTGTTCATGCCTACAATTAAAGGGGTGGATCACCTACCCAAAGTTACTAGTGACCTGTATGGACTAAGAGAAAAGGATTTAACAGGTAAGACTAAAATCCTCTTATCATGGTATAATAAAAACTCTAGTGTATTAACACGATATCACTGAATAAGTAAGATTGTATGAATAACCCATCCCACCTAATCTTCAAAATGAATATACCATAATGAAATTTAACCCCAGTAACCTGGGTTCTGAAATTGTGGCAATTCACTTTAACAAACACGGAAAAATGCCATGGTGTACATGGCTTAACCCCTTAACGACATGTGTCGTACTATGACCGTCACGGTCCTTGAAATACTCAAGGACTGATGACGGTCATGGTACGTCATGTACTTTTTACTTACAGAGTTCTACTGGGAGCGCTGTAAGTAAAAATAGGGCCTGAAATTGAGCACTCCAAGATCGGAGCGATCTCTATCAGGCCCCATAGTGATGCGCCGATACACGCAACAGGTCACGTGTACCGGCGCGTCCACGTGGTTCAATGCGGTCCTTATGGGACGGAAACGTCCCAGGACTGCAGGTCGTTAAGGGGTTGAAAACACCAAATACTGCAGACAGAATTGGTACCGTAAAACCTAATTCAGTAGCAGCGTTGTCCCAAAATTCACTGTATAGGCAAATTACTAAATTTGAACAAGTTAATGTAGAGAGAGGTATTTACACATACATGGATCATGCTGGTAACTGATTCATCAAAATCCTAATGTACGTTTTGCATTTTAGAGCCTTATCAAAGGACTTTTTATTATGTTTGCTGTTCTGTCTATTATGATCACTCACCGGCATGTTCTACTTGGTGCTGTTTCTTATTCATATATGTTGTCTGATATATGGGGTGTTCTATGTATACCTTTATATACATACAATGAATTATTGGGATAACAACTGTCGCTGTTTATTTTTCTGACTCTTTATCACTGTGGAATTTATATTTAATAGGTTACAAGCTGCTCCCCCTGTTGTAGTTTCAAGTGATTTAACCTTCTTGTTTTGTTTATATACATACTTTTGAATATATATATATATATATATATATATATATATATATATATATCAATCTCTTTGTATTGCGTGGGTCTGGTTTGAGTGTGTCAGATTATAGGATTGCTTGTTCTAGTCTGTCCACCAATCTCTTTGGTGGAAAAAATGCATTCTTGTTGGGTGCTCTCACTATAGTTCTATAATTTTATCCAGCATTTAAATGAATGTAATACTTAGATTGAGCGGTTGTCTGGTTTGTTCTTGAAACAAACAGATTTAAGGCACCAGGGGAATTTAAATCCTGCCCCTGTTCAGGACAATCTATATGCAGAAATAAGTGGACAAAAAGGCTTAATCTGTATCAAATTATCTCTGAAATATCAGTTAAAACACGTTTTTTTAATGTAAATATTAATGGCCACAAAACACTCACATTTCTGATCGCAACTCTCTTCTTAAAGGGGAACTTCCTTCCCAACATGAATTAGTCTGTATTAATTTCTCTTCCCTTGTTTAAAAGCTCTATGTAGTTATTTTTCTAAAAAAAACGCCTTGTAAAGGCATACACATTACAATACATTTGTACCTGATGTCTGTCCCAGTGGAAGCCTTAATGCACATGTTCTCTATGGAGCCAGACGGCTACCTTGTTCCTCCCAGCATGAGGTCATTGTGTCTGATTAGCATGTGCGCTGCTCAAGCATGCACCAAAATAAAAAAAAATTGGCTGTGGTGAGTGACAGGTCCATGGACACCTTGCTCATGTGCAGAAGAACAAAATTGCCAAGATGACCACGGTCCAATCAGTCCTGCTGCTACGAAAAATGGTTAGATTGTACAATATGAAAATACTTTTCGGTTGTTTGGCATACATTTCCTTGTTGGCTGGGGGGGTATTTAGCTTCTTAGCTTTGGTTATCTGACCATGGTAGTTCTGCTTTAAGGAGGCCAATAATAAACAACCACTTTGCCATGTTGCACACAAAGCCACATAGACTTCTGTGGTTAGAATCCTCTCTATGGGAAGGTCTGGTCCCTGTTCAGAGTCCATTGCGATATTAACAGGAGAACGCCAAGGGGGTTTACTTTCTTATACCAGCTCTGCTTTCCTGCTCATCAGACAGAGCTTACTATTCAAATCTGGCTTCATCTGCCATTCTGCTCCCAGAAATGCAGGCCTGCCGTAATTGTTTGTTGTCCTTTTATGTGTATTCCATTGCCAACCTGATATATAGGGTCTGAGCAGTGAAAACTTCTCCCCTGATCACTGTCTGTAAAGTCCCTAAATATACTCTGATCTTAGCATTCAAGGAGTTAACACATTCTCACACTGTTAAAAAAAAAAAAAAATCTTATGGTGAAGGAAGTGTTTAACTATTACTTAAAACCTTGTCACGCAGGACAATGGGAACAGTTCAGCAAGAAAATGTACAAGATGAGGTAAATGACTATTCAACACCTGTCTGGACTAATATGGAGACGCAGCTGATCTGATAGCAGGGATCACCATCTGGAGCCGAGAGGAGCACTTAATTGAATGTGTCATGTACTGTGTGCGCACATCTTCCTTTAGACTCTATTATCCTGTTCTCTCTGTTTATCAAACACGATTATTGATGGACAGGCCAACCTTAAACAAACTGGAGGCCATGTAAACTTTCACACTGTGTGAAGCTTGGTATATTTTATTTCCCCTTTTTTTTTCTCCAATGTATTTTAATAGGTACTAGTCCAAAGGTACCAACATAAAAACTTTAACCCTTTGAGTGCCAGAGGGGTACGCAACGCATTGCTTTGCAATGCGTTGCACACCCCTCTGGCACTCAAAGGCTTAAATGCTGTATGGCTGCTGCTCATGTGGCCAGCCTTGTGATACACCTCCTACCTCCCGCCCCTATATGTAACTGAGTCACAGGGGAATGAGGGGAGCAGAGGTCAGTATGCACGGGGGCAGCCCCATGTGACTATTGCATTAGGAAGACCCATCCAGCTCTATATTGCAGAATTTTGGAAGTATAGAGAATAAAGGTTTTAACCGTGGAACAAAAAAGGTTCAAGTCTTTGGGGTAGTTCAAATTAGGACTTCATCTGTAACCAGAAGTTAGTGAAATTCAGAATTGTATTAAAATATCAGAATGCACACGCACACGCGCAATATGTACTTTATTATTACTCAGGAAGCTAAAGTAGAGCACTTCAGGAGGAAAGCATCCACTATATGGGATACATATTACAATCTATATAGATGAGGCTCTTCACCTCTTAAGTGATGTGAGGTCTCCAATGCATTGCTAAGCAATTCACTGGATTCCAGTTTATTCAAAGTGTTAAAGGTGAATGAACACCCCAAATAGTCTCCCCCCAACAATTATCTATCTAGGGATAAGCTTAACAATAGTGCTACTGTCCAGCAAAATTACTGCATTACTCAGAATTCTTATTTCTGCCGAGACTGACTGCCAGGCAACAGCGCTTTAGGTACCATGCAAAGCCTGAGAGAGGAGACTGAGACTGACTGCCAGGTAACAGAGCTTTAGGTACCATGCAACGCCTAAGAGAGGAGACTGAGACTGACTGCCAGGCAACAGCGCTTTAGGTACCATGCAAAGCCTGAGAGAGGAGACTGAGACTGACTACCAGGTAACAGAGCTTTAGGTACCATGCAACGCCTCAGAGAGGAGACCGAGACTGACTTCCGGGTAACAGCGCTTTAGGTACCATACAACGCCTCAGAGAGGAGACCGAGACTGACTGCCAGTTAACAGCGCTTTAGGTATCATACAACGCCTCAGAGAGGAGACCAATACTGACTGCCAGGTAACAGCACTTTAGGTACCTGCAATGCCTGAGAGAGGAGACCGAGACGGACAGCGCAGGCACACAGATGTAAGCAAAGATGTCTGCGCTTTGCCTGGCCATCAGTCTCTGGAACAAGTAGGACTTCTGAGTAACGAGTCATTTTGCTGGCTAATACTACTATTGTTAAGCTTATCACTAGATGGCTAATTAATGGGGGGAGACTTTATTGGGGGGTGATAGTTCCCATTTAATTTATATTGTTAGGAATTTCCCCCTTTCTATGGTACAGTTGATTTGCTCCTAAATAGCTCCCCTTTCTAGCTTCCTAGTTGCGGCCCTTGGTAGTCAAGCGTGGTTAATTTTTTAGCATATCCACTCTATTACAGCGAGATGCATACCATATTTTTAAGAAAATTGATTGTTTTATGAAGCAGTTCGAACATCCATAGCGTTTTTATCCCTGTACTGTTTGGCTTTCCCCAGAGATGCTGTTAGCAGGTCCATATTGATTTTTCAGAATACAGAGTTTCTGCAAATCATCCATTAGTAAAGGAGAAGCAATGGCCTTCATTGCTGCTGTTCAAATATATAATTTAGGGAAGATGAATGGGTCTGCATTCTGGAGGTTTGAGGACTGAACAACATGTAGCTCTCCATCTGTTGTTGGGCTATCATTCCCATTGGTGAGAATAGTTTGAGTGATAGTTCAACAACAGCTGGAGACTTGTATGTTACTCATCGCGGATCTATAGCCACATATTTTCATAACTGATTTTCCATCCATATATATTGTAAATAAAGACTGCAAACATGAAATACTGCCACCCTAGCTTATACAGCTTCTGGTGTGTACTCAGTATGGACAGGGCTGGATTTCCAGTTGGCAGAATAGGCAACTGCCTGGAGAACTAAATTCCGAGGGAGCCTTGAACTTGTTTGCCTCATTGTGTGGAATTGTTGGCGTGACCAGAACCTTCTGTCACAGAATTGTTAAAAAAACAAACAAACAAACAAACAAAACACGATCTTGAACACTCAGATACAATTATCCCTGGTCCCTCTGCATTCTCTGCTGTAGTGGATGATCTGATGTTACCTTGACAAGGGCCAGGTCATTTGCTATCATGATGTGGTCAGTAGTCACCATGTATGGTTGGGGTGCAGTGTAATGCCACTTATCTACTTTTGGTCATTGGACAAAACTATTCCTTCTAATCAAGTTACTTGAACTGAGTGGTTCACAAGGCTCTAATCACTTGGAGACCCACTTGAGGGCCCATCCAGCATTAAATCAGTGGGCGTTTTAGGAATTTTTTATTCCTTATGATGCAATTGGTTCAAAGTAGATTTGCTCCAATTTGTTCAAATGGCCTACTAGGTCATAGTCAGGAAGCTAAAGATGAACAGTTATGGAGCAAATCAACTGCACTAAATACAATTATGAAATGGGTCTTTTTAACTCCTTATTGGGGTCCCCAATGCATTGCAAAGCAATGTACTGGGAACTCAATTGAAATTGATGGAAATTTGGGATAAGTGTATTTTTCCCTATTGTACAGTTGTTTGCCCCAGAATTGCACTTGTGTGCTTTGCCCCACCACTACAGGTATCTGAAACTGAATGATGTGCTGTTGGATTATTTGCTGCATCATATTTCCTGGAGAGCTAATTAAAATAAGTAGCTTATCTTGTGCTGCAGCCATAGTGGAAGCTCACTTCTACCTATTGATTCAGCAGCTGTCGTAGCACTGGGTGCAGGGTGGCTAGGGAAGATGCTGGGAGTTTAGATCACTATCTCTACTTGGTGTGTTGTGCAGAGTCATTCGGAATTCTCCATTCATCTTCCACCCTGCAGGGAAATGACAAAACCTTTCTCGTGACGTTTCATACATAATGTCAGAGTGCCGCAAAACAAACTGCTCCATAAGGCAGTGGTTCTTAACAGGTGCCCTCTGTGACCAATAACAGGCCATACCTTGAGGATTTCCTAGCCTGATCACAGGTGAGTTGATCTGATTAACTCTCCTATAAATCCTTGAGTCCTGGCCTGTTATTGAACTACTGCTGCTGGGGAGAAATAGAGCTTTTCATTAAGCCCATGAGGACCAGTGGGATGCACAATACATTGCAAAGCAATGCGCTGCATGCCCCTCTGGTTCTCAAGGGGTTAAGTTAAATGGGGCTTTTAAACTGATTGCTAGAAGTGTGTCTAACTCATTACTTTGCAGTGATTTGGAGAGGTCTCTAGTATTGAAGGGGTTAAAAGGCCACTTTAACAGAATCAATGCATTGCATACCCCATCTGGCACTCAAAGGGTTAAAAGAATTTGAATTGGGGACTTTCATTTTTTTGCGGTCTGGTCACCACAGAACTCTTCCCCTTTGTCCATGCCATGGGCCGTATTCAGGATGCCACAGAAGAGCAGTGCTGGAGGGACCAACTATACCATGGGGATAAACGGTAACTTCCATTGATTTTAAAGCGGAACTACCACCCATTAAGACCATTGCCCATCTGGTGACTAGCTGCTCAGTAGCGCTAGTCACCAGAATTATTACCAGATTAAAGAGAATTGACTATTCATCCCGGACTGACAGCAGGACGGAGCACGGACATCTTGCCATAGTGACGTCTGTGCACCTGCGCTGTCCGTTCCAGCCTAGTCTAGGAGGCGTTGCTAGGAGCCGAAAGGGACTGACAGCCCAGGAGCACGGACGTCACTATGGCAAGATGTCCGTCCTGCTGTCAGTCCAGGAAGAATAGCGAATTCTCTTTAATCTTGTAATAATTCTGGCGACCAGTGCTACTGAGCAGCTAGTCACTAGACGGGCAATTATGTGGGGCAATGGTCTTATTGGGTGGTAGTTCCAATTTAAATAGGGTTATTAATCCATTGAATGTTTGAGAGCTCTCTAATGTGTCATGAAGGAATATGTTGGAGGCCTCTAATGCATTCAAAGAATTAAAACCCCATTTAACCCCTTAAGGACCGGTGGTCCTGGGACATTTCCGTCCCATAATGACCGCATAGGCGCACTTGGACGCGTCGGTACACGTGACCTGTCGCGTGTATCGGCGCGTCATTGTGGGGCCTGATAGAGATCGCTCCGATCTTGGAGCAGTCAATTTCAGGCCCTATTTTTACTTACAGCGCTCCCGGTAGAACTCTGTAAGTAAAAAGTACGTGACGTACTATGACCGTCATCGGTCCTTGAGTATGTCAAGGACCGTGACGGTCCTGGTACGTCAAGGGTCCTTAAGGGGTTAAACTGTGTGAAATTTCTTCCCAATGGCTCTGTTTGACTCAGAAATATGTAACTTCCATGTGTGTACAATGTCATCCTATATAATAATTCGCTAAGGATGTTTGTCAGAAGCCGTCATGCACAGTAGAGATGGCTGTGCGCGCTGCAGTCATGCTCAGCCGTGGCATGTTCAGCCAATCAGTACTGCACATGACTGCAGCGAGGCCACTGACAAGACAGGATCCGACCAGTTGCTGTATGGCACTGTGGCCCATGTAAATGGGCTTTTCAACTAGTGTATTTATAAAACATCTCCTATTTATCAACAACAGTGTTGTTGGGCTGTAACACTCTAGATCCTCAGCCAGCTAAGGATGATTGGAGTTGTAGTCCAGCCATAGCTGCTGTTACACTGTCTGTCTCCCCTGCTATGAATGTTGTCTTAATATGCTGAATTATACAAACCGTGTCCTGATGCTGTCAGCCCTGACATACTTTTTAGCATCCATCTCGTTTTGCCTTAACCTCTTGAGTGCCAGAGGGGTACGCAACACATTGCTTTGCAATGCGTTGCGTACCCCTCTGGCACTCAAAGGGTTAAAGAGATGGTAATGCTTAATATTGAAAAATATAAACTGCGGGGTTTATTCTGCATAGAAAACATGGTTTTTATTTAAAAGTTATTGCAGCTCAAACCTGCATTTTATGGGTGCAGTACCTCTTTGGCCTAAAAATGTCTGGTGGTGCTGTTTCTACAGTAGTCTATGGATAACTGTGGTCAGTTGAGCAGACACCTCCATAAGATGCTGTATCAACAATCCCACTGTACAGTATCAGGCCATTGAGGTGCTGCCTACAAAAAATCCAAGTTTGAGCTACAATAGACCATATAATGTTCTACAGTTGCAACTTAATGTTTTATAAAAGGAAAAAAAAACTATCCTATAAATATGTACTGTATATTCCACAAATTGGTGCATTGGTGTAGCCCTCACTTCCTGGTCTGTATGCTGCTAAATAAGACAGTGGTGAGCATGCGTGTACGAACACATGCACATCATGTATTTACCCTTCTAAAGCACACAACCTTTTTCTTTTGCCTCAAAGTTTACCGGCTTTTATACACTTGTACTGTTGGATCTTAAAGTGAAACTGTCACTTTGTAACATGTTTCAAAGTTTGAGATATTTAGCTTTAATTATTTGTAATTTTATGCAAATGAGCTAGCACTGGATTGCAGGGAGTTGCAGTTGGGAGGGAGAGCAGTGAAGAAAGAAAGTACCTATCTGGATGACATTCCTGCTAGTATCTGTCTAATGTGCTTTCAAATCACCAAAATGGGGACAGTCCAGATCTTAACCTCTTGGGTTCTAGAGGTCTTCAACAGGATGTGAAGCAATTCATTGCACACATAATATTAAAAGGGTTAATCTTTTATTTAACCCCTGTTAAGAAATGATTAGCCATAATGTGAGGTCATTTTGGGGTGTTTGAGGGCCATATATGCAATCTTTAAAGGGACAGTAATACTTATCTATCTTCATTTTTTTTAATGCCTACAAAATAAAATAAAGACATAAGTCTTATCTTTCAAACCTTTATGGTTTGAGAGATATTCACAAGTAAAGTTTCCACTCACTGACCAAAACAGTCAAGTCTGCCATCTAGCTGTCAGAGTTGGAATCCGGACTGCAGATCAACAGGTGGCTCTTCAGCAGAGCCGAGATCGCAAGATATAAAAATAACTATTTCATTGGAAGAGTGTAAAAAGTGTGCTTGCAAACCAGGCACACTTTGTAGACTATTCGAATGAAGTAGTTCTTCTTATATCTCACGATCTCGGCTCTGCTGTAGAGCCACGGCTGGTCCGCGGACCGGATTCCAAATCTGACAGCTAGATGGCAGACTTGACCGTTCTGGTCAGTGAGGGGAAACTTTACTTGTGAATATCTCTCAAACCATAAAGGTTTGAGAGATAAGACTTATGTCTTTATTTTATTTTGTAGGCATAAGACTTATACCATTCATGTTATTTTAATGCCTACAAAATAAAATAATGATAAAACGAAGTATTACTATCCCTTTAAGGTGAATCTGTCGCTGGTGTAAGTCCTAGCAAGAGGTGAGGCCTGCAAATACAATGCGTTTCCCCAGCTTGCTGAAACATATCGCATACAATTAAAATACTAGACTTCATCAGGGAATGGAAACTTGTGTGCAGTATTTACAGTAATCTTTTTCATATAATTGCAAGTGATATTTAAGCATTTGTTTTCCTTTAAATTTGCTCTGATAGTCCCAATTTTTGTTCCTGCCCCCGCTCTCTCTCCCGTCAGGGTTATTTTCGATCAGTGTGAACACAGAGCTCCGCACATCACATTCACACTGTGGCTTAATATGACTTTCAGACACATGGAGACTCATGTGCAGTGCTATACCTTGGGGACAGGCTGGTTGCCATGGCAACACTTTTCATTTTTAATTTTGTGAAATGAGGCTTCACATGATTGACAAGAGTCTGTTTCTCCAGTATTGATTAAGCCTTGTCACTCCTGGTTTTCCCTAAACATGAGCGATTGTCATGAACAAGCTGCACATTTCAATATTAACCCTTTAAAGACCAGAGGTGTGTGAAACACATTTGCTTTTGCAATGCATTGTGCACCGCACTGACTGTTCACCGCTTGTGGACCTGAGGTAGTGCAATACATCAAGGGGTAAAGTGTCATAAATGTTAGAATATGTAGAATATACTTCTTGTAATTTTTAATCCTTTGAGTGCCAGAGGGGTACGCAACGCATTGCAAAGCAATGCGTTGCGTACCCGTCTGTCACGCAAAGGGTTAAAATATATGCCTGTTTCTATTTTGCTGTCTATCCCTACCTGGAGAGGGGGGGAGGCAGAGATCATCCACATATCAGCGACTCGTCACAGGAAAGTGCTTTAAACAGCAGTAACCAGGGGATGCCCATCGACTTGCAGTGATTCATAGGGACTGAACCTAGGGACAACAGAGTGCGGCATTTGCTAGTTATATGTGACAGGGACAATAGAGTGCAGCATTCGCTAGTTATATGTAAGAGGGACAGTAGAGTGCAGCATTCACTAGTTATATGTAAGAGGGACAGTAGAGTGCAGCATTTGCTAGTAATATGTGACAGGGACAGTAGAGTGCAGCATTTGCTAGTAATATGTGACAGGGACAGTAGAGTGCAGCATTCGCTAGTTATATGTAAGAGGGACAGTAGAGTGCGGCATTTGCTAGTTATATGTAAGAGGGACAGTAGAGTGCAGTGCAGCATTCGCTAGTTATATGTAAGAGGGACAGTAGAGTGCAGCATTCGCTAGTTATACGTAAGAGGGACAATAGAGTGCGGCATTTGCTAGTTATATGTAAGCGGGACAATAGAATGCAGCATTCGCTAGTTATATGTGACAGGGACAGTAGAGTGCAGCATTCGCTAGTTATACGTAAGACAGACAGTAGAGTGCAGCATTCGCTAGTTATATGGGACAGTAGAGTGCAGCATTCGCTAGTTATGTGTAAGAGGGACCGTAGAGTGCAGCATTCGCTAGTTATATGTAAGAGGGACAGTAGAGTGCAGCATTTGCTAGTTATATGTAAATCCACCAAGAGTTTAAAGTGAAGGAAAAAACTTCTTCCTGATGTCTCTTGTGCCAATATAGCTTATCTGTCTGTGTTTTAAAAATGTTTTGATTAAAACAGATTGGACCATGTGCATAATGACACATGGACCAATTCTGGAGCAAACCAACAATGTGTTTGAGTCCTCTCTGGCATTCACCCATTGAAATTGGTGGAACTGTTTATTTTTCCACTTAGTGTAGCTGGTTTACATCAGAATTGCAACTCTTTTTTAGCTTCCTGCATAATGCCAGCATTCTCATTCTGAGCACTCAGAGCATGTTGGGTATTTTCTACTAGCTGTTATCAATTAAATTTAAAGAGACATTCAACCTCCTTTTTTGCAGAATACACAGTCAAATTTCCTAAAGTGTTGTTCGATATACTTTTATGTCTGTCTGTTTCTAGAGTGTTTTCTGTCAGGGAATGTGATCGCAGGGATTCTGATCCAGTTTAACTCTATCACAGCAGTCCGTGCTCTTTATGTTGTGTTTAATAGGCTGGAAGCAGGCTTTTCTGCAGAATGATAGTCTTACATTGTATCACTGTCTCTGCTTTCAAAGTCAATGACAGAAAGCTGTCTGGAAACTGAGCACACTGTCAGGGATATAAAAGTGTAATAAATTAATGTATATAAATTATAGGCAACTTGACTTTACATAATCTGAAATTGTATAATATGTAAAGTGAAAAAAGGAGACTGTCACTTTAATTATATAGGGTGGTGTACCATATAAATCAGGATATCTTTGAGCTGCAGATGGAGAACCCTTAACCTTTTGGGATGCGTAGTGTACCCTTATGGCACTCAAAGGGTTAAACAGACCATTTAGCATCCCTTATTCTTCTTCCTGAATAGCTGTATAAAGGAGAGACAACACCGCTAATAATACTCCTCTCTTGCCTTACTAGGCCAGAAAATACTAATGTTCCTCATGAATTCTGCACTTGTGCTTTGTTCAAGATAACATCTTTTAATCAGTCCTTGATGTCATATCCATGAAAGCAGACATGACAGTTGCTAGCAGGATACTGAATGTGTTAAACCCTCTCTGGTCCTTAAACGGTTACGTAGACGCATGTTGCTTGTTTTGGTTTGGAAAAAAAAATTGCTTTGGTTTTGAAAAAATTGCTCCATGGGCAACTCCATGGGCATGACATCCAGGACTACTTGAGGATATTATCTCTTGAACCAAAGAGCAAGGGAAATAAATCCTAGTTGCCATTAGCAATCTCAGTCCTTAGTAAGGCAGGTGGTGGGTTATTAGGAAGTGTTAGTTATCATTTAACCCTTTGAGTGCCAGAGGGCTGGTCATTGCATTGTTTTGCCTGACCCATGGCTTTTAAAAGGTTAAGTCCCATACAAATATTACATTGTGTCTCAATCACTCTGTCCATATCACAGTGCCTTTTCCTCCTATGCAGCTATTTGTATGCCATGACATAGAAAGGATTATGTAAATCGCAGTCTCTATATAGAATTAATTAGATGTGTACAGATGTGGTAGATGGGCAAAATAGTCCTTTATCATTGCTTCTGTCTGGGGCTGGATGGTAAACAGGATATCTTCTGGGTTTGTTACTGTCCCAAAGCACTGTGGTTCCATTTCCTTGTTTGGATGCCTTCAGAACGCCTGTCTAGAGAGGATTCCTTTACTAGAACATTAGAAGCTAAGGAGGCCCCCAGAGGGTGTAACCAGGCTGTTGGGCTGTCTTGCAACCAAAACATACTTTTGTTGTTTTGCGTTAACAAGCGGCTCTTGCATGTTAACCTTGGGGGTAGAAATTCTGTATCGAAAATTTGTGACAGTTGTAAAATACTTTTGATGTTTTTGGTCTGTTCTGTAACTATAGGTTTTAATGTGAGGCATTCATTGAGCTCTATGAATGAACATACAAACACTTATTAAGGGACTAGGGGTGCAGGTGGGACATAAAATGGCAAAAAAGGTAGAACAAGAATGTGGTCTTAATGGAGAACTAACAAAAAAATTTAATGGCCCTATGCATTTTGCCTTTCTGCCTTTGTTTTGGAGATGTCATGTCCAATGATATACAGGTCTGATTAACTCTTTAAGGGCCATAGGGATGTGCAATGCATTGCACACCCCTCTGGTCCTTAAAGGGTTAAATACACCTGCTAACAGAACCACGGGGCATCAACTCTGTTGAGCTCATTGTGATCTTAACCATTTAAGGACAAGAAGGGTGTGCCACTCATTGCTTCTCCATATCGCACAACCCACTGGGCCATGAAGGGTAAAGTAGACTTCAGTTTGTGGAAAAAAGAACGGTGGCAGCAACTGTCATGTCTCTTACAAATTCTCTACCTGGAGTCTAGATGAATGTTCTCCTTACAGAGAATAATGCAAGCACTGTATGATCAACACCAGTCTGGAGACCTCTAACTGTCATGTCTACCTCCATGGACATGACTAACTTGAAGACACTAGAATAAAAACGCAAGAGAGCACAAGGAGGTGCCCTAGTGTAATGAGTTCTTGAGAGATCTATTCCACCACCTGATAAACACCCGTGGGTACTCAGACGTATCCTCCTATAATACAATTTGCTAGGATACAAACCTCCCTGTGTGCGTAACACGCACAGTAGATACTGCCTGAACGACACAGTCACGCGCAGTAGTCATGCGAAGCAGAGACTGCCTCATAGCGCCGGTCCCCAGTCAGAGGCACAGCCATTACGGAGCGGGGAGCCCAGAATGGCCCACCACCTGGCCCTGGCTTCAGGGCAGCAGCCGAGGCTGCCAGACGGCACCCTGGCCCGTGCACACTGGCCTTCAATACTAGTATGCTATAAATCACATATATGATAGACTGCAAAAGAACAGTTCTTGGTATATACTCCTGACCCAGACACAGGACACTGCAAATCAGGCTGCTCCTCCTTACCCCATACTCTACAAACGGATAGACATCCACATCAAGAAGAAAAGAAGGGGGTTCCCAAAAGGGTACTACAGCTTTAAAAACAAAGTACAAATGAGTGGATACAATTGCACTCATACACACATAAACATATATATATATATAATGGCTGATGCTTTTCGTGGGTAAACACCTGCCTTTCTCAAAACCCAAATGTGTATATATGTGACGTGATTGAAGATACTGTCTCTTGAACAAAGGCATAAGAGTCATATTCATAAGGGCCACTGACATTTTCTGGCCCTAGGTAGGTAAGAGAGGGGTTATTATTTATGGAAAGGATCTGAAGGAAAAACAAATACATTTGCTCTGAACCCTTCAGTGCAACAGAAGTTCCTAGTGTATTGCTTTCCAAAGCATCGGAGACCTGGCATTCATAGGGCTAAAATCCTTAATTTAAAGGGATAGTATTGTTATATTTTTAGGAAACGGCTTCTTGAAGCTAACAAAAACCTAAACTAAATGACCCAAGTCCTATCTCTCAAACCACTATGGTTTGAGATATATTCAGCAATAAAGTTCCCCCCTCCCTCCGCTTTCTCTGATGACAGCAGGGGAATCTGGTCCCGGGACCGTCGGAGGCTCTTCAGCAGAGCCGAGAGCAAGAGACCTAAACAGAGTTACTTCACTGGGATGGTATACGAAGTGTGCTTGCAAACCAGTTAACTGTTTGAGTGCCAGAGGGGTTGTACAAGGCATTACTTTGCATTGTGTTACACACGCTTCAGACATTAAAAAGGTTAAAGCAAGCAGAGACACATTGCCTGGAACAGGGATGGTCAACCTGAAGCCTGCCAGCTGTGGAGGACTACAACTCCCATCATTCCCACCCAACGATGATGGGAATAGCAGCTCTCCAGCTGCACTTGAAGGTCACCAGTAAAAACACCCATTGATTTAAATGGGGCTTTTAATACTTTTTGCATTGCAGCCTCATTTAAATCCCGGATTTTTTGGAGGGTTTTGTTTGGTCTCCTGTGTGTGCTTTTACTTTGTTCTAGAATTATGTCTTTACACAAAAGGCCCAATGGGTTAACTGCGTGCCAGAGAGGTATTCAGTGCATTTCAACACCATGCTTTAGATAATTCTCTGGCACTAAAAAGGTTAAAGTAACTTCACTCATAACTTATTCCGCTGTACTAGAAAAAGCGGGCCTTGTCAGTGGCCTCTGTTGCCATGGTGATGCCCACATTGTCTTTCTGAAGCATTTCTAGGAAACCAAATCGTACGAGCTGTGGCATTATATCTTGTCTCTGTGTGCGTGTGTATGTATGTATATATAATATAATATAAGTAATGGGAACTGAGTTTGAATTGCATTGTGGCAGTAATTTTGGTAGGAGTGGCCAAGGGGGCGAAGTGGTCATACACATTTAGTGGCCACTTTGTTAGGTATACATGCTCATTAACAGAAATAGGCAGATCATGTAGATGCAATTCAATATATAAAGCAATCAGACTTGGTCAAAATTTTTATTTGTTATTCGACCAAACATTATAATGGGGGAAGACGCATTACCTTTGTGTCTTTCTGGTATGATGGTGCCTGATGTGGTGGTTACAGAATCTCAAACAGCTGACCACTTGGGCTTTTCAAACACTACAGTCTAGTTGGCAGAGAATTGTGAGATAAACCTAAAACTGCCTAAAGTGGCAGTTTTGTGGAAAACCCCCCACCTTATTAAAGGGATAGAAACTTACCTTTCTGTAGTTCAACAAATATTAAATGTAGATAGATCCTCCCACTGCTGTCTGGTCCTGGGACTGTACCGATGCAGCGAGGGACAAGCTTCAGTAAGTAAATATAAGGAAAACCCTGGCCCCCATGATGAAGGAGGGCTGGATTTTCCTTTGCATACTGAAATTTGCCCCTTTCTGGATCCGTCCAGACCAGACAGAGCTGC